>OY282453.1:4486857-5086857 GCA_958295655.1 Palloptera scutellata | reverse complement strand
CAGATGAAAGCATGCCAAGTGATTGGAATCTCAGCGTACTCTGCCCAATCCATAAGAAAGGTGATTCCACGATCTGCGCCAACTACCGTGGGATAAGCCTTCTTAATATTGCATATAAGGTTCTATCGAGCGTACTGTGCGAAAGACTGAAGCCCATCGTCAACAAACTGATTGGACCTTATCAGTGTGGCTTCAGGCCTGGTAAATCCACCATCGACCAGATATTCACACTACGCCAAATCCTGGAAAAGACCCGAGAAAAACAGATCGACACCCATCATCTATTTGTCGATTATAAAGCCGCCTTCGACAGCACGATTAGGGATCACTTGTACGCCGCAATGTCTGATTTTGGTATCGCTGCAAAGCTCATTCGTCTTTGTAAAATGACACTGACCAACACCACCAGCGCAGTGAAAATTGGGACAGACCTCTCCGCACCATTTGATACCAAAAGAGGTTTCAGACAAGGTGACTCCCTATCGTACGACTTCTTTAACCTTATGCTGGAGAAAATAATTCGAGCTGCGAACATCGACATCTCTGGCACTATCTTCTACAAGAGTGTCATGCTGCTAGCATACGCTGATGATATTGACATCATTGGCAAAAACGCTCGAGCAGTCAGTGCAGCATTCTCCAACCTGGAAAGGGAGTCTCGTCGTGTGGGTCTAGTGGTGAACGAGGACAAAACGAAATACCTTGTGTCAACAAACAAAGAGTCACGGCGTCTTGGACAAAATGTCACTGTTGACAACTACACTTTTGAAGTCGTCAAGGATTTCGTTTATCTAGGATCCAGCATAAACACCAACAATAATGTCAGCCTTGAGATCAAGCGGAGACTAACTCTTGCCAACAGGTGTTACTACGGGCTCAGTAGGCAATTGAGAAGTAGAGCCCTCTCTCGACCGACGAAAATAACGCTCTATAAGTCCCTCATCCTTCCCGTCCTAATGTATGGCGCAGAGACGTGGACATTGACCATCAATGATGAGAGGCTGTTAGGAGCGTTCGAGAGGAAGATACTCCGTAAGATCTACGGTCCAGTATGCGTGGACGACGTGTATCGAATAAGATGGAACGATGAGCTGTATGAGCTGTACGCCGACACTGACATAGTCAAGCGTATAAAACTCCAGCGGCTTCGCTGGCTGGGTCATGTTGAGCGAATGGAAGAAAGCGCTCCGGCTAGAAGGGTGTTTTATTCGAACCACGGTGGAGGAACACGCAGAAGGGGACGTCCTAATCTCCGTTGGAAAGACCAGGTGCAGGGCAACCTGACTGCACTTGGCCTTATCAACTGGCGCCAAAGCGCGCATAGCAGAAGTGACTGGCGAAGCTTTGTGGAGGCGGCCAAGACCGATCATCGGTTGTAGCGCCAGCTAAGTAAGTAAGTAAGATTTTTGTAAACTTGAACAAAAGAGAAGAATGTTATAAGGCTCTTCTTGAAACAGATAAAGCAACATATGAAAATATTTTAAAACGGAAGAGAATTAATGTAGAGTGGGACTCTGCATTGTTTTTGATTATATTTTATTTTTTATTAATACATTAAACACAGAGGTTTACCCCTAAGCATTGTGTTGAATGGAAGGAAGATTGATATACATATGTATTGGTCGACTTTCAATGTACCTTCAGATACATTTCTAGTTACTCGAATACAAAAACTCGAAGAAGTTTCACCTAAACATTCCATTTTCAGATTTTTTTGAAAGCTCACCTCAAACTGGTAATGAGTTTTATCTTGTTTCAGAACAATAACACGTCTTCGACGTAAATGGCGACATATACAATTTTATGTTTGATTATCTGATAACAAATACATTGATTTTTGCAAAATAATACCAAAACCACATATTCTTCCTCCACTTTCAACACAATTTTCTTTTGAAACGCGCCAAAATCAGCTGAAATTATTGATACTGAATGTAACACACAGAGTGTGCCCCTATGAATGCAGAGCATTGTGTTGAATGGAAGGAAAATTGATAGGTGAGAGGAAGAAGGAGGGAGAATGAGAGAGTGAATGTGATCACACAGCACATCGATAAAGAGAGATTGTGGCAAGTGTTATGCCTTTACCACAATGAACTTCAGTTTCATTCAGTGTCGACTATGACCGCATGTAGCGCCAAAGGCCAAGTTTTTCGCATCCACTCATGTTGAGCGGGTATTAACGGGTATTAAGATGCTTTAAATGCTTGGGATACAATCACAGGGCTGGTGAATGTATTAATAAAAAAGCTTGTAGTAAATGCGGAGGTAATCATGATGGAAAAGATTGTAATTCGAATGTGTATAAATGTATAAATTGTAGTGAATTAGTCAAAAAAAAACTTTTAGATGTTGATGTGTATCATTTTGCTTTTAGTAGAGATTGTCCAGCATACAAAAGATACTTTGAAAGTAAAGCTAAAACTTGCAAATAGCAATCAACAAATACTGACTTAACTTGTTTATATCTCAATGTTAACAGTATTTTATGTAATAAAAATGAGTTAGAAAAAATGATTGAAATAAAAAATCCAGCTATAATATTATGTGCTGAAACATGTATCACAATTGAAATTACAAATCAAGAGTTAAACATACAAACTTATAAATTAGTGCGATGTGACTCTCATAGTAGGCATACTGGTGGTGTCTTAATTTATGTACATAATTCTATTGAATACAGTATTAAATATAATAAAACAATCGATAAAAACCGTTGGTGTATATTTATCAAATTGAAACATTTTAACCCTAAATGGCAAATCGGAGTGGTTTATCACTCGCCTAGCACAAGTGATACTAACTTTATTAATTTTTTATCCAACGTTTTAGGTAATACATGATAACTGTCAGCGAGTATCATACTTGTAGGTGATTTTAATATAAATTTAAATAATATTTCAACATATAGCACACAATTAATTGAACTGTTTAAATCACATTCGATGTACCAAAAAATTAAATTTGATACTCGTATAATCAATTCATCTAAAACAAAAATTGATTTACTTTTTACAAATTCTAATCATATTGTGTGTGGAAAATTAGAAGAACATCAAATATCCGATCATGAAACGATCCAAAGTATATAGATCAATTGTTGAGCCGCACTTTATATATTGTCCTACAATTTTCTTTGTTATGAAAGATTGAAAAGCTACAAAAATGCAAAATAAAGTTATGCGCTTTATATTAAATAAACGATATGATACCCTTTAAAAGAAATGTTACGCAGTTTAAAATGGCTAAGCGTAAAACAACAAATATATTTTTATGCAATGAAATTTATATACAACATAATGAACGGATATTTTCCTGATTATTTAAGAACAAATATTAAATTTAACTACGAGGTACATGACGGCAATACAAGACAGAAAAATGATTTTAAATTACCAAAAGAGGGCTCTACTTCTCAATTGCCTACTGAGCCCGTAGTAACACCTGCTGGCAAGAGTTAGTCTTCGCTTGATCTTAAGGCTGACATTATTCTTGGTGTTTATTCTAGATATACGAAATCCTTGACGACTTCAAAATTATAATTGGCAACAGTGACATTTTGTCCGTGACTCTTTGTTTGTTAACACAAGGTATTTCGTTTTGTCCTCGTTCACCACTAGACCCACTCGACGAGACTCCCTTTCCAGGTTGGAGAATGCTGCACTTGCTGCTCGTGCGTTGGTACCAATGATGTCAATATCATCAGCGTATGCTTGCAGCATGACACTCTTGTAGAAGATAGTGCCGTGCCAGAGATGTTCGTGTCGATGTTCGCAGCTCGAATTATTTTCTCCAGCATAAGGTTTAAGAAGTCGCACGATAGGGAGTCACCTTATCTGAAATCACTTTTGGTATCAAATGGTGCGGAGAAGTCTGTCCCAATTTTCACTGCGCTGGTGGTGTTGGTCAGTGTTATTTTGTAAAGACGAATGAGCTTTGCAGGGATACCAAAATCAGACATTGCGGCGCACAAGTGATCCCTAATCGTGCTGTCGAAGGCGGCTTTATAATCGACAAATAGATGATGGGTGTCGATCTGTTTTTCTCGGGTCTTTTCCAGAATTTGGCGTAGTGTGAATATCTGGTCGATGGTGGATTTACCAGGCCTGAAGCCACACTGATAAGGTCCTATGAGTTTGTTGACGATGGGCTTCAGTCTTTCGCTCAGTAAGCTCGATAGAACCTTATATGCAATATTAAGAAGGATTATCCCACGGTAGTTGGCGCAGATCGTGGAATCACCTTTCTTATGGATTGGGCAGAGTACGCTGAGGTTCCAATCACTTGCTTTCATCCGACCATATGCTGCATAGAAGCTCATCATTCGATATCATTGAACTCGCGTATTTCTTCATCTCTTTTCTTGCGCCTGAAAAGACGTTTCTCCTCCCTCCTAAACTCTCTGTATCGCTCCTTAGCAGTTCGCGTTGCAACTGACTGCAGGGTGGCGCTTATACAGTGTTTTTCGCCTCAGTAGCATCGCGACACTCTTGGTCGTACCACATATTTCTCCGTCGACGATGGTAGCCTAGCACCTCTACGGCAGCCGTGCGCATAGAGCGGGAAATGTGCATCCACTGCGCGCATATATCATCAAGTGGAGGGGTGTTTTGCGATAGGAGAAGTGCAAGTTGGTTGGCGAAGACTTCGGCTGTCTGTTGTGATTGCAGCTTTTCGACACCCAGCTTTCTCGTTGTCTCTTTCCGTACGCGATTTGCTACACATATACGTGTGCAGACCTTGGCTGCAACCAAGTAATGTGCACAACGTATTGTGTGTACGTCTAGTACATTGGAAGCGTGCCTTCCGTCGATCACAACGTGATCAATCTGGTTTCGTGTGTTTTGATCAGGGGACAGCCAAGTGGCCTTATATCCTGTAACTTACTACTTATACATAATATTTTAAGTTTTCCCATATTTTTTAAAATATAAAAATGAAGATATGTTATTTGTGTGATGAATGATCTCGGAAACGGTTCGATTTTTTTCAAAAATTCAACTTTTATTTTAAAGTACATGCTTTTCTGACGGACATAGTCTATTATCCGCCCACTACCACGACCACAAAAAGAGTAAAATGCCTATAACTTTTGAACCCCTCCAAGCATTTACTTCAAATTGAAAACACATCCATAAGGAAAGTATTTTTATGTTATCACAGCACAGCAGCCCCGTCAGCTGTCATTTTTTTTTAACGAAATTATTTGTTTTGATACAATTTGCTTATCTTTCCACAAGTGAAACAGTTTTTTTTCTGAAACAAAGCGATTGTTCCGATTGTTTAGCGAGCCGCGCATAATTTGGAATCTTTCGATTTTTTTTTTTGTAATTGTCGACGGTATTTTTACACATTGGAGAAACATTGTATGTTTCCTTTGTACCGTGCCACTTGCATTGCGTTCGGCTGATTTTGATCATTTAATGCTATCGTTACTAAAATTGGAATCGATAACGGTTAGATGGTTTTTTTGTATTTAAAAATACGTATTTAAATTTTTTTTTGAAATTCCATTTATTTCATAGTTGCTTTTCGTGCAATGTGGTGCGACCACGATCTAATCTTAGTAGGCGCTCACGTAATACAAGAGCAGTTGCAGCTGCTCAGGCTGCAGAGACTGAAGAGCAGCACAATGAAAGAAAAATGCAGAATCGAGAACAAACTGAAAGGAGACGTGCAGCACAAAGACGTACAGCACAAGACGGTGTTCGGAATAGTCAAAGAGCAAGGAATTTAAATGTTAAGCGAGCTGCGTTCAATTAGGATTCGACGATTGATTACACTTTACATCGAACTGTAGTTATTGGTGCTATGGATGACGTATGTAATCATTGTAAAGCGTACAAATTAAAAAATGAGCCACCAGGTTTATGTTGTGCTAATGGAAAAGACAAATTACCGGCATTGGAGCCACCTCCAGAACCATTACGCTCATTGGTTTTTGCACCTGAATCAAAGCAATTTTTGGTGTAAACATTCAATCTTACAATTCATGTTTCCAAATGACTTCATTAGGTGCAACGAATATTATTTTTGACAATTTTGTGACCACATTCAAGGTAATTTTCATGAACAACATGGAAACATGCTATTGGTCTTCTAACGAAAATGAGTTTGATAATTATGAAAATGATTTTCACAACAACATTTTTCCCGCTTCTGATAGTTTTTCTTTCCTAGATCCAAGGACAAATATATCACAGCTTGGGTTCTTTATTGCCCTTTCCTGATTCAGAGTATCAGTTTTTACAAATTTATTTCCTTGGTAAATCAGCAAGTTGATCGTCGATATTCAATTAGTTCAAATTTGAAGCGAGATGTTATTGAACGAATCAAAACTTTCCTTCAAGAGAATACTGCTCTCAACCAAATGCTTACTAATAATCACAAAATTGTAACAAAGTCCGATAAAGTACCATTTGGAGAGCATGCCAAAAGATTAAATGCTCCAACAATGAATGAAGTTGCAATAGTAATAGTTGGTAATGAATTTAATTCTCGAGATATTGTGCTGCATTGAAGAGATAATGATTTGCAGCAAGTGTCTGAAACACATCGTTGTTACGATGCGTTGCAATAACCACTGGTGTTTTGGAAAGGCGACGACGGCTACCATTTTAATGTCAAAATGGTAAATCCCAATAATGGTTAGTTCATAATATGAAAATCGAATAAAAAAACAGACAAATTTTACTTATTTATGAATTATGAATTGTAGGTGTAGAAACTAATAACAAAGTTAGTGCAATAAACTATTATTCATACCGATTAATGGTCCGTGAAAATGAGCGTAGTCACATTTTGTATTATCGGCGATTGTATCATCATTTTATGGTCGATGTGTACGCTAAGACAAAACTCAGACCACTACTTGGTTGCAGCCAAGGTCTGCACACGTATATGTGTAGCAAATCGCGTACGGATAGGTACAAAGAGAAAGCTGGATGTCGAAAAGCTGCAATCACAACAGACAGCCAAAGTCTTTGCCAACCAACTTGCACTTCTCCTTTCGCAAAACACCCCTCAACTTGATGATATATGCGCGCAGTGGACGCACATTTCCCGCTCTATGCGTACGGCTGCCGAAGAGGTGCTAGGCTACCACCGTCGACGGAGAAATATGTGGTACGACCAAGAGTGTCGCGATGCTACTGAAGCAAAAAACGCAGTCTACAGAGCCACTCTGCAGTCAGTTGCAACGCGAGCTGCTAAGGAGCGATACAGAAAGTTGAGGAGGGAGGAGAAACGTCTTTTCAGGCGCAAGAAAAGAGATGAAGAAAGACGCGAGTTCAATGATATCGAAATGTTGCGGGACAGGAACGAGGTCCGAAAATTCTTTGAAAGAATAAGACGCCTGACTCTTGGTTTGAAGACCGGGGCCTCTTCCTGCAAGGATGAAGATGGAAATCTGGTGACAGATGTCCAGGGCATAATGAGATTATGGAGGGAGCACTTTTCGCAGCTGCTTAATGGCGAAGACGGCAATAATCCCGCCACTGCGGAACCCACTCCGGAAACCCCAATTACTGACGGCGTTGAAGTACCGCCGCCTGACTATGAGGAGGTCTTAACAGCCATTACTCGGCTGAAAAACAATAAGGCTGCAGGTGCAGATGGCTTGCCTGCTGAGTTGTTTAAGACCGGAGGCGAAGAGCTCAAAAAACGCATGCATGAGCCTCTATGCAGAATATGGTCAGATGAAAGCATGCCAAGTGATTGGAATCTCAGCGTACTCTGCCCAATCCATAAGAAAGGTGATTCCACGATCTGCGCCAACTACCGTGGGATAAGCCTTCTTAATATTGCATATAAGGTTCTATCGAGCGTACTGTGCGAAAGACTGAAGCCCATCGTCAACAAACTGATTGGACCTTATCAGTGTGGCTTCAGGCCTGGTAAATCCACCATCGACCAGATATTCACACTACGCCAAATCCTGGAAAAGACCCGAGAAAAACAGATCGACACCCATCATCTATTTGTCGATTATAAAGCCGCCTTCGACAGCACGATTAGGGATCACTTGTACGCCGCAATGTCTGATTTTGGTATCGCTGCAAAGCTCATTCGTCTTTGTAAAATGACACTGACCAACACCACCAGCGCAGTGAAAATTGGGACAGACCTCTCCGCACCATTTGATACCAAAAGAGGTTTCAGACAAGGTGACTCCCTATCGTGCGACTTCTTTAACCTTATGCTGGAGAAAATAATTCGAGCTGCGAACATCGACATCTCTGGCACTATCTTCTACAAGAGTGTCATGCTGCAAGCATACGCTGATGATATTGACATCATTGGCAAAAACGCTCGAGCAGTCAGTGCAGCATTCTCCAACCTGGAAAGGAAGTCTCGTCGTGTGGGTCTAGTGGTGAACGAGGACAAAACGAAATACCTTGTGTCAACAAACAAAGAGTCACGGCGTCTTGGACAAAATGTCACTGTTGACAACTACACTTTTGAAGTCGTCAAGGATTTCGTTTATCTAGGATCCAGCATAAACACCAACAATAATGTCAGCCTTGAGATCAAGCGGAGACTAACTCTTGCCAACAGGTGTTACTACGGGCTCAGTAGGCAATTGAGAAGTAGAGCCCTCTCTCGACCGACGAAAATAACGCTCTATAAGTCCCTCATCCTTCCCGTCCTAATGTATGGCGCAGAGACGTGGACATTGACCATCAATGATGAGAGGCTGTTAGGAGCGTTCGAGAGGAAGATACGACGTGTATCGAATAGGATGGAATGATGAGCTGTATGAGCTGTACGCCGACACTGACATAGTCAAGCGTATAAAACTCCAGCGGCTTCGCTGGCTGGGTCATGTTGAGCGAATGGAAGAAAGCGCTCCGGCTAGAAGGGTGTTTTATTCGAACCACGGTGGAGGAACACGCAGAAGGGGACGTCCTAATCTCCGTTGGAAAGACCAGGTGCAGGGCAACCTGTCTGCGCTTGGCCTTATCAACTGGCGCCAGCGCGCGCATAGCAGAAGTGACTGGCGGAGCTTTGTGGAGGCGGCCAAGACGGATCATCGGTTGTAGCGCCAGCTAAGTAAGTAAGTAAGTAAGTGTACGCTAAGATCGAAACCGAAAGGTTAAACTTCATCCGATTTAATCAAAAGAAATTGCGATCCGAAGAGTACATTCATCTAAGAGATGCGATAAACAATGACGGTAACGTGAATGAAAAGGAAAAGAATTACAACAAATCGAAAGACGTCAGAGGCATAAGTTTGCCTTCTCTGACACTAACTAGCGAACCAGATTTCACTTTGGGCTTAATTTTTAATGATTTTAAATAAAGTTTTTGGTTTTGGCTTAATTTTTAAAATTTATAATTATTTTAGAAATAAATATATTTTTGTGCTGCAATTATATATAGATTTATAGTAATAGTTAAATATGTAAAGATTACAAACATATTTTCTTGAAGTACAACATTATATGGTTTTAAATGGTTATTATGGACTTTCTTATTTATACCATTATAATCTATTATGTTATTAACTCCTATTCTATTTAAAATTCTAAATGGGCCCTTATAAGGTAATTCGTTTTTTTCCTATATTATATTTTAAGTAAAACTAAATCTCCTATATCTGCTTTAAGTGCATTTGTATAACCTAAATTCTTATCTTTTGCTCTATTTAGCATTTCTTTTGATTTATTTAAAGCAAACTTCAATCTGGTATGCATCTCGCACTGATAATTGTCAAAATCATAAAACTTTGTTTTTGACTCATAAATGTCATTTGGTAGGCATGGTAGTTTTCCATAAACTAACTCATGTGGTGTGTATCCTGTATCTATGTTTGGGGTTGTGTTGTATGTGAAAGTGAAATATGGGATTCATGGTCAGTTGTTGATGTCAATAGAAATTCGTTCAGTGCCCTGTGATTTCTTTCAAGTGAGCCTATCCTTTGATGGTGATAAGGGATAGAAAAAGTTTGTTTTATTTTCAATAGTTCGCATATGTTAAGCATTAGCTCATTTTTGAACTCCGTCCCATTGTCGGATTTCAACACCTGAAAGTGACCGTATTTAAAAATTACTTGCTCAACCAATGTTCGTGGAACAGTTTCTGCATCTTTTGTTGACATTGGGTGTTCGCATTGTATTGTGAGTATGTAGCGGTATTCGTTTGAAATACGTAATGGGCCTACGGTGTCGACTGACAATGTTTTAAAACTATTGCTAGGGGTGTCTGTCAGCGTGAGTGGCTCTTTTGTGTGACGATTTTTTTTTACTTTTTGCGCATATGTCACACTGTGACACAAATCTCGTGACCATTTTGTACTTGTTTTTCCACACGTATCTTTGTTTTAATTTTATCAATGTTTTTCTGACTCCATTGTTATGGTAATCGTGAATTAGTTTGTATTTTGTCAGGTCATCGTGTACCCTTTTCAGTGGTTCATAAATTAGTATTTTCAGTTAAAGACTTTGTGTGTGAGGACTTTTACTTTTCGTTATGTTTGTATATACTTCTTTAAATTCTTTATTCGTAAATAATTGAATTTAATATTCTGTTTCTTCATTTTAGATTTCAGTTTCGTCAAGATTGAATCTAGTTTCGATGAGCTATCGCTGTATCTCGCATGCGTGTTAATTCGTCGTTGCCAATTTCGCCTTGTGATAGAATGAAAGGCGCCTACCGCATAATTGGATGCATCGGTGGTAAGGATAAATGGTTTATTGAAATCTGGATACTGCAATAAAGGTGGTGTAATTAGTTTTTCTTTCAGTGTGTCAAATATTTGACGTTCTTCATTCCATGTGAATTTCGTATTCTTTTTCAAAAATTTAGGCTGTTTGCAATGGCTGCAAAATTTGGAATGAATCTTCTATAGTAGTTACAGAATGCAACGAATCTTCTTACTTCATCGGCATTTTTTGGAATTAGGTAATTTATTACAGTGTCATAATAGGCGGGGTCAGTTCTGACTCCTTCACTTCATCAATCAGATGACCTAAATATACTACCTCGGGACGCAAAATGCAACATTTTGCAGCATTTAGCTTCAAATTGTACCGTTGAAGTCTGTCTAGTACTTTTACTAAGTTTTGATTGTGATGAGACATACTGCAGGCATGGATAATTATGTCATCCTCGTATAAAAATGATTCAGATTCTAAACCTGATAGTGCTATTGTTAACATTCTTTGAAAACTGTTTGAGGAGATTTCCAGTTCGAAAGGTAGTCTTTTAAAGTGAAAATGTCCGTTTGGTGTAGAAAAAGCTGTCAAAGGTCGCGAACTCTATTCGAGTTCAATTTGATGAAATGAGCCAGTCATATCAAGTGTTGAAAACCATTTTGCTCTGCCTGACTTGTCTAGAACATCTTCCAGTTGAGTTAGCGGAAATTTTTCATTAACGATTTTATCATTGAGCTTCGTAAAGTCCACTACAAGTCTACATTTCTTTTTGTCTTCCACATTCTTTTTGGGAACCAAAAGGAGTGGAGCATCGTTCTTCAACATTTCACGCACTTGCTCATTTATCACGTCTGTGTTTGTATGTGGCAGTCTGTAGTTTTTTATGTATACCGGAGTGTTGATTGTGGTAGAAATGTTTTGTTTATAGAAATTGTTGGTCGATAAAGGTTCGTTGTCAATGTGAAATACGTTTTGGAATTGTCTGAATTTTTTTGTTAAATCGTCTTTTGCATTTTTGTCCGTGCTTTTAATGTCTAAAAAATGTTTCAGTCTTTCTTCGTTGTGTGAATGTTGGACATTGTTGTATTTTAAAAATTCCCTGATTGTATACGTTTAGTATGTACGTTTTCGTTTCTGTCATTGCCTACGTATCTGATCCTATTGTAGTTGTTGTTGTATTGCCTCCTGTTACCGTTTCGGTCGTAGCTATTGTTATTGTTTTGCATTCTGTTTCTGTTGTTGTTGTTGTTGTAGTATTGAGTTCTGTTCTGGTTTCTGCTGAAATAATTTTGGTTGTTTTGGTTTGGTTTCTGTTTCTGTTTAATTTAAGTGGATTATTGAAGTTCTGATCTACATAAACGTTTGGCCTTGAATTATATCGAGCATTGCCACTGTTGCGAGGCGGGTTGAATGTTCGCTGAAATTGCATAATTGCATTTTGTTGTGGCATTGATTCGTTTTCAAGTTCAAAAGCTAATTCTGCGGCTTCCTTTAAATCTTTTGGACGCGAAGCGAAAATTGATGATTTTATATTTGCATTCAAGACCATTTTGAATGCGTCAAATGCAACTTTGTTATTGCACCTGCACATTCTTTTCAGCTTCAGTGGCTGATGAACCCAAATTTTCAATGCCCAACCTGTTCAGTCCTTCTATAATGTTAAGTAACTTTTCTTTGAAGTATTTATACTTAAATTTCGTTGTTGTAAGTTGCTTAATCTTGTCTGTAATTGTGCTATTGTCGTGTTGTCTTTATATCTGTTTTGCAAAAGTTGCTTTAATATTTAAAAAATTTTCTGGCCTCGAATGGCTGCCAAGCGAGGTGCGCACATTTGCCATCAGTTTGGCATGATAGACATACTGTAGGAAATCAATTTCGCTCTCTGCATTGAGCGTTTAATTTATAAGTTCGGCTGTGATAATAAAACTTTCTAATTCCCGAAAATT
Organism: Palloptera scutellata; assembly: GCA_958295655.1. NCBI lineage: Eukaryota > Metazoa > Arthropoda > Insecta > Diptera > Pallopteridae > Palloptera > Palloptera scutellata. The sequence continues at coordinate 5,074,256 of OY282453.1, read as the reverse complement.
GCCAGAAAAAGTGGGCAATGCCTTTGAGGCAGTTTCTAGGCTAAAGGAAGTCATGATTATTTCTTGCAATTGTTGTTGTTAAACTTATATTATTAGTGCTATTGCTGCTGCTGCTGTTGTTGTTGCTGGTGTTGAGCCGCTACAACTGCAGCCGCCACTGCTACCTGCTGCAGTGAAGCAGTCATACTTTAATGTGGTAATGACCAATTTGTATTACTCAAATTTGTACTGGGGCATTGTTGTTTTTGTTGTTATTATTGTTTTGTCTGCCATTTTCGAGTGTTTTTAGTTTTTTATTTATTTAAATGCAAAATTTAAGTGTTTACACAATTGATATTGTGTGTAAATGCACGTATTGTAAATAAAACCGTTTATCTGTTCAACGAAATTTCATACTCGCAAAACATAATTGCTTCTTCCATCCAGAGAAAGAGTTTTTAATTAATCAGATTCCACGCTGAAGTGGCAGGATCGCCATGTAGAAGTTCAAGAATTACAACAAATCGAAAGAGGTCAGAGGCAGAAGTTTGCCTTCTCTGACACTAACTAGCGAACCAGATATCGCTTTGGTCTCCTACTTGGACTAAGTCCAAAGCAGTTTGAGATTTTATAGAGACAAAACAAGGTATGTAGTGCTAGTTAAAATCTGATTTTATTAACGGCGCGCTGGTCCTTATATATCTTTTTACATACTGTTATACTAAGCTAATTATATTAGTTATATCTTATCCTACCTACTTACTCGCATGGGTTTAAACATGCATTGAACGTTCAGAACCATGCATCGAGTTCAGTGGCCGCCAAAAGTGCAGCGCTAACATAAACGTTACTCGGTGCATTGTCGAACATATGCAGTTGTGAGAATGGAATGTGTATACACAAATGTGTATACCCTACACTACGTACACCGGCAGCCCGAGTTACATATAAGTCAACGACCCAACCGGAAGACCAAATCGAGGTCTTCATAAAAACTTTAAAGCAAGACCTCAATAACATTGCATAATTCCAAAGAAATCAAATTGAACTGCAAACTAAGCGTCTGCAGTATTTCTTCATAATTTTTATAGAATGTTCAAACTGCTGACTAAGCTGTAACAGCAGTTCGAACAGGTAACAAGTTGGCAACGATTGACTTCTATGTTAAGTTCTTGCCATATCGTGTTTAAGTGAAGTCGTATCAATTAATAAAAATTAAAAAGAATAAAAAACATTTTTTTAATTAAATTTACGGTTCGCGAATTTAAGTGGCGCAGTCGGTAGGATCCTTAAAAAATTAAGGATTCAGTGATTCGAATCGAAAAAGATTAAAGTTTTATTAAAACAAACTTACACAATAAAATCGCATAAGATTAAAGTGTAATAAAAACAATACACCATAAAATCGCATAAGATTAAAGTGTATACAGACTATCATCATAAAATCGCTAAAGATTAAAGTGTTAGTCAAACAAAATAAAACAAAAACTGAATGAGTCGACAACAACAACACGACAACAATAGAATGGCAAACTTCGATGAAATGGTAGCAGAGTTGGAGCTGAGGAACCAGCAGTTGGCACAAGTAAGGGAAGCTTACCAACAAATCCAACAGAGAGATAGTCGAGAAGACAGGGAACGAATTCTCAAAGAAGTCCGATACATGACAACATTCACAGGACAGGGAGAAGTTTCCTTAAATTCATTCATCAGCTGTGTTGAATACTACCTATCTCAGCTACGAGACGACGAAACAAAGAGGACAGTTGTGAGGTCAATATTCTACGAGAAGATTCAAGGGGAGGCGAAGAACGTCATTATAAATCTTCCAAGATGTGACGACTGGGATACCATCAAGCAGTTTCTCAAACTTCGATATAAGCCAGACATGGAACCCCACGAGATCTACAAAAGAATAACAAATATTAAAGTAAATAATGTAAGTGAGCTAGCTATTGAACTCCAAAATATCAAATATAAAGCAGATGAGTTAATTGTTTACTATAGTGGTGAAAATTATATAGATTTAAGTAATGTTGAGACAATACTAGTTAATACTGCCAAAGAAATAACTCAAGGTACTCTTCTAGAAAAAATATACGAAGAACCAAGTCTATGTAATATTATTTCGGTAATGAGAAAAAGAAGATATGAGGATTCTTGCATTAGACCAGAATATAAAAAGGATATTAGAAGTAATTTCCATACACCATCAAATAATAATAGGCGTAATCTTTACAACAAACAACCTAATAACCAAAATCAGGGACCACCACAAAGAAACTTTTCAGGTAATTTCCGCCAAAATAATCATGTTCCAAATCAACAAATTCCAAATAATAATCGACAGTTTTACCAGAGAGCACAAAATTACAATCAAAATCAACAAACCAATCAGGTACCACAAAACCAAAATTACTATCGTCAAATGCCCCAAAGAAATTCATCAGGTCAGTTTAGGAACAATCAATCAGGAAACCCTAGAAATAATTCTGGGCAATATCATCAGAATTTTAGAAATCAAGTAGAACCAATGGAAATCGAAAATATACAGAGCGTACAAAATGTTAACAGCAACTCGGAGAGACTGAACCAAAACTCAGGAAACCTTATTTCTTATCCAGGCCAAAATAGCCATCAACAGGATAGAATTGAGCAAAGAGAGGTGAGGGCTCCAGAAGTTAATGAAGCATTTTTTATCAATTAGCATCGGATGATTTACCACAAATTATAATCACTTTCAACTCAAAGAAGTATATTGCACTTATTGATACAGGCTCAACTCTTAGTATAATAGATGACAGATTAACCGAATTTAACAAAATTTCTATACAACCAATACATTTTACGACAGTGACTGGAAAAGATACAATATCTTCAGAAGTTCATACAAAATTACCAGATGAATTCAACGGAATTCCAAACGCTTTAATAAGATGGAAAGTTAAGAGATTATTAAATAGGAAATATCAATTCATAATAGGTATAGACTTACTGAATAATTTAAACACCTTGATTAATCTAGATGAAGGAACTATTTATCTTAATAATCAATGTTTAAAATTCATTAATATTCCATATGCACTAAATGAAGTATGCACGTTAGATCCCGTTGATAGTAACTCCAAGTACATAAAAACAGATCATCTTAACAAAGAAGAACAAAACGAAGTAGAAAAGTTAATGAAACAATTTGGAAAAATATTTTTCAAAGAAGGTGACAAGTTGACCAGTACTCCAGAAATACAACACGAAATAGTGACGAAGACTGACCAACAAGTAAATGCAAAACTTTATAGATATCCTCCTACACACGAAGAAGAAGTTAGGCGTCAAATAAAAGAGATGGAAGAGCAAGGAATTATAAGAAAAAGTAACTCTAAATACTCAAGCCCACTTATAGTAGTTCCAAAAAAAGCGGATAACTCCGGACAGAAAAAATTTAGAATTGTTATAGACTACAGAAAATTAAACGAAGTCACAATAGATGACAAATTCCCCTTACCAAATATAAATTCAATCTTAGATAAACTTGGAAAAGCTCAATATTTCACAACAATTGATCTTGCAAAAGGTTACTATCAGATACTAATTAAGGAAGACGACAGAAAGAAAACTGCATTCATTACACCACATGGATTATATGAATTTTGTAGAATGCCATTCGGTCTTAAGAATGCCCCAGCGACATTCCAAAGGCTTATGAATGAAATTCTAAGGGATCAAATAAATAAAACATGCGTTGTTTATCTAGACGATATCCTGATATTTAGTACTACTTTAAAAGAACATATTCAGGCAATTACTGAAATATTTAAAATTTTAGAATCTAAACAATTAAAAATTCAAGTAGACAAGTGTAATTTCATGAAAAAGGAAACTGAGTTCTTAGGACATGTTCTTACCGAACCCGGACAAAATATCAGTTATAGAAAAGTTGAAACTACCAAAAAATCAAACACAAATAAAAAGTTTCTTAGGAATCACCGGTTACTATAGAAAATTTATTCGTGATTATGCCAAAATAGCCCAACCCCTCACGAAGTATTTGAAGAAAAATGTTAAAACAAATATAAACGACCCTAACTACATAGAAGCGTTCGAAAAATTGAAAACCCTTATAAGTAGCCACCCAATATTAAAATACCCCAATTTTGAAAAACAATTTTGCCTTACTACCGATGCTTCGAATTATGCAATAGGAGCAGTTCTTTCACAAGAAGGCCACCCTATTTGCTTCGCATCCAGGACTCTGAACAATCATGAAAGAAATTATTCAGCAACTGATAAGGAATTTCTAGCCATCATGTGGTCTGTGAACTATTTTAGACCATATTTGTATGGAAACAAATTCAAAATTTTTACTGATCATCAACCAATTAAGTTTCTTCACGCGAAATATAGAGGAAAAGATTTATCCCCTAGACACCAACGATGGTTACTGAAGTTGGGAGAATATCAATTCGAGATAGAATACATAACCGGAAGAGAAAATAGAGTTGCGGATTTCTTAAGCCGAATTGAACATAACGAGGACGTTAAGCCTAACGAGGAAGAGGACATAGACCCAATAGACGGAACAAATTTTTCAATAATTTGCAATGCAGATAATTCAATTTCAGACATTGTACTTAACTTAGAAGAAGATGAAGACATCTCGACTACACATTCAGCAGACGAAGAACTGTTAGACCGTATACCAATAATAGAAGACATCGTAAATAAATATAAAACGCAACTAATTTTAACCAATAATAAAATAAATGAAATAGAAATTCTGCACGGAAAGAGAAAAATATTTATAGCAGAACATGACTTTGATAGACTTAGTGATATACTGAGAAGATTTGTAAAGAAAGGAAGAATAGGCATTTTTTCAGAACTTACTGATAACAAATATAATATTGTACAAGAAAAGATAAGAGAAATGTTTTCAAACGACAGAAACATTAAATTTATTAAATGTTCATATAGAGCTAAGGACATAGAAACAGAAGTAGAATTAGTAAAACAAATATCTTTATATCATGTCAGAGAAAGCCAACACTCAGGAATACAGGAAACCTATAATCAAATTAAACATAAAATATATTATCCAAAGCTTATGGAATTTATTCAAATAGTAATAAACCAATGTGAAATATGTCAAGCAGTAAAATATGATCGAAATCCAATTAAACCAAAATTCCATTTCACAGAAATCCCTTCAGATATAAACGAAATTATTCATATCGACACATACGTAATAAGAAAAGTTAGTTTTCTAACCATTATAGATAAGCTCTCAAAATTTGGATCTGCATACCATTTGGCGGACAGAAATCACATAACTATTATAGAACAGTTAGAAGAACATTTTGCGAAAGTAGGAAAACCCAAAAAGATTGTGGCAGATAACGAATTTAAAGCCATTCAAATAAAAGAGTTCCTACAGGAAGAAGGCATTACTCTTCATTTAACAAAACCAAATAGTCACACCGGAAATGCAGATATTGAACGCTTTCATAGTACAATAGCAGAAAAATTTAGAATCCTAACATATAAGAAAAGTAATTTATCCGTTAGACATCTCATTCAAAAAGCAGTTAGAAATTATAACGATAGATTTCACTCAACAATTAAATGTAACCCTTTAGATGCTCATTCCCATAGAGTAGATATAGAAAAAATACAGAAGAATGTAGAAGAAGCACAGCAGAAAAATATCGGAAAACTAAATAAAAACAGGGAAGAATATAAAGAGAAAAGACCAACAGGATTTATCAAAAATTACAAAGCGGTTAGGCACAAGGAACAACCAAGATATAAAAAGACAAATTTACAAAATATTCACCCATGCAACATTAAAAGACCCAACAAATTTTCAGATGTGGACCATACTGATAATATTAATGACATGGATACCAATGAGTAAAGGAACATTGACATCAAGAATGCTGACAGAACAATCAGGATTTACTGATATCTATATGAAAAACCAAGAAATTGTAGAAGAATCGGACATAGTAGTACACATAATTAATCTCAATGAAATAGAGGACATGTTAAATAAAATGACAGATAATCTTATTTTAACAAAAACAAAATATAAAGACCTACTTCAATTAGAACTTTTAGACGCTAGACACAAATTACTTTCCTTAATACCTAAACAGAATAGAAAAAGACGTGGACTGATTAACGGAATAGGAAGCATGTCTAAATGGCGTTTTGGTACAATGGACGAAGAAGACAGACAAAATATACAAAATTATCTTTTAAAAATTAATGAAATAACTGCAAATAATGACCAACAAATACAAATTAACGATTATTTTAATGTTACTTTACAACAACTTAAATTTGTTATAAATAATGATAGAAAGAAAATTGAAATTGAATTAAATGTAGTGAATAAATTCTTAGATAAAGAATATGAACAAAGTGTTTATTTAGAACAATTTACTAAAATACAAATGTTGAAAAATAAAATAGAACACTTACAAGATAATGTTGTATCATCAAAATATGGAATAATACATCCAAATGTTTTAACAAATAACGAAATCGAAAAATATGAAATTGATTATAATAAACTTAAATTTTTACAATTAGGAACAGCAATTTTTAATAATAGCTATTTGATTTTCGGTATAAAAATACCTAAGACTTTTGTAACAGTTAAATTGAGATACATAATACCTATACCAAATAAGAAATATAATGAAATAGATTTTAATACAGAGAAAGTTTTCGACTTTGAAAATAAAACTTATAAATATGAAGAGAACAAACATTTGAAAGAGTTAAAAACAAGCCAACATTGCATTATTAAATCAAATTGTAAAACTATTACAAACAAAGAGCTTGAAATAATAGAACTAGATATTGATACAATATTAATTAAAAATGCAGTCAATCTTTATGTAAATGAATCTTGTGGCTCAAATATATCTTTATTGAATGGAAATATTTTAATAAATTATAATAATTGTTCAGTAAAAATTAAAGATTATTATTTTTCGAATTTAATCGAATCAATAGAAGAAAGACAAATTATTGTAAACACAGACTTAAACAAAAATTTCACTCACAAAATTTCATTTGAACAAATAGAAGAAGAACATCAAATCAATGTTAGAAATATAAGAAAATTAAAATACCATAGCAACATATCACACGGATGTAATTTCTTAATATTAATACTAATACTTTGTATTATCCCAATTTTAATCATTAAACACAAATATATTTCAATTAAGTTTAATAAAAGAATTCAGGAGAATTCTAAATTAAAGGAGGGAGAAGTTACATATAAGTCAACGACCCAACCGGAAGACCAAATCGAGGTCTTCATAAAAACTTTAAAGCAAGACCTCAATAACATTGCATAATTCCAAAGAAATCAAATTGAACTGCAAACTAAGCGTCTGCAGTATTTCTTCATAATTTTTATAGAATGTTCAAACTGCTGACTAAGCTGTAACAGCAGTTCGAACAGGTAACAAGTTGGCAACGATTGACTTCTATGTTAAGTTCTTGCCATATCGTGTTTAAGTGAAGTCGTATCAATTAATAAAAATTAAAAAGAATAAAAAACATTTTTTTTAATTAAATTTACGGTTCGCGAATTTAAGTCCCGCGTCATATGCACGAATATGCGCAAGATGCTATTACTTACGTTAGACATTACGGCCGTCCTGATTTGTTTGTAACTTTCACCTGTAACCCTCAATGGGATGATATCAAAAACTATTTGTTTGAAGGCCAATCACCAACCGATCGCCATGACATCACGGCGCGTGTTTTCAAACAAAAAGTAAAAGCACTCATGAATTTCATTGTAAAAGCAGAAGTGTTTGGTGAAGTGCGCTGCTGGATGTACTAAATTGAGTGGCAGAAACGTGGATTGCCCCATGCACACATTCTCATTTGGTTAGTCAACAAAATTACACCAGATGAAATTGACAAAGTAATTTCGGCAGAAAGATTCAGAGCTATTTGGAGTAGTTGTGAAAAACATGATTCATGGCCCCTGTGGAGAATTGAATTTGAAATCTCCATGGTTGACGGAAAGTGTACGAAATGTTATCCCAGAGCCGAAACTGTTACCGGTAATGATGGTTATCCATTGTACCATCGTCGTGCAACTAATGGCAACGATAGGTAAACAACAATAACAGTAAGAAATGAACAGATTGAAGTTGATAACCGCTGGATTGTGCCGTATTCGCCGTTGTTATCAAAAGTATTAAAAGTTCATATAAATGTTGAGACATTTGCAAGTAAGTATGTGACCAAAGGCAGCGATATGACCGTGTTTGGAGTTGCTGATCCAAATAGAAATTCATCAGTATCAAATGGGCCGTTATATCAGTAGTAACGAGGCGGTGCGGCGCATTTTTTAATTTTCGATACATGAACGTTACCCAACCGTGCAGCATTTAGCTGTTCATCTTGAAAACGGACAGTGTGTGTATTTTACGTCGGAGAATGCAGCGCAAAGATCGGAAACGCCACCAGAAACGACATTGACAGCATTTTTCAAGTTGTGTCAAACTGATGAATTTGCTAAAACGTTATTGTATGCAGAAGAAAATACTAAGGTATTTTACATGGAATTCAACAAAAAAAGAATTTCAACGCCGTAAGCAAGGGAATCGAGTTGATAGCCATGTAAATCTGTTTTCAACTGATCCTTTAGGACGAATTTATACTGTTCATCCTAATAATGCTGAATGCTTTTATTTACGACTGTTATTGATTAATGTTCATGGACCAATATCATTTCAGCAGTTGAGAACAGTTGATGGACATGTTTGTACAACATATCGTGAAGCATGTCAAAGTTTAGGTCTATTGGAACATGATACGCATTGGAATAACACATTAGCAGATGCATCAATATCTGCCCATCCACTACAAATTCGTTCACTATTTGCAATTATTTTGACAACGTGTAATCCATCGAATCCAGTTGATTTGTGGACAAAATGTCAAAATTACATGTCGGAAGATATTTTACGTAGAGTGCGTCGAATCAATTCCAATCCTGAAATGGATTTTACACCGGTAATTTATAACGAGGCATTGATTATGATTGAATATTCGTGTTTGATAACGGCAAACAAAGCATTAGCACAATTAGGAATGACAGCACCAAATCGATCCATGCATGACATATTTAATCAAGAATTAGAACGTGAAAACCAATATGACTCGAATACCTTGAATTCATACGTTCAAGCAAATGTTCCGAAATTAAACGTTCAGCAAAAAAAAGGTATATGAAACAATTATGCATGCTGTTAACGATGGAAGTGGTGGATTTAATTTTTTGGATGCTCCTAGTGGTACAGGAAAAACGTTTTTAATATCATTGCTTTTAGCAACAATACGCTCCCAAAATCGAATCGTATTGGCATTTGCTTCCTCTGGCATCGCAGCAACTTTGTTGGAAGGTAGCCGTACAGCACATTCCGCACTCAAGTTGCCTTTGAATATGCAAATCATCGAAACACCTACATGCAATATATCGAAGACATCTGGAATGGCTAAAGTGTTGCAACGTGTTGCACTTATTGTTTGGGATGAGGCTCCATGGCTCACAAAAAATCAGTTGAAGCCTTGGAACGGACAATGAGAGATATTCGGGAAAATTTCAATTTGTTTGGTGGAGGATTAATTTTGTTGTCAGGAGATTTCCGACAAACTTTGCCAATTATATCAAGATCAACCCCTGCCGATGAAATACATGCTTGCTTGAAATCATCGTATTTGTGGAGATATATAAAAATATCCTTTGTTTCAACAAATGTTCGTGTTCAATTGCAAAATGATGCATCAGCTGTTGAATTTTCAAAGCAATTTGTGACAATTGGAAATGGTGCAATGCCAGTTGGTGAGACTGGATTGATTACGTTGCGAAATAACTTTTGATTGACAGTGTATTTCCCAACATAGTACAGCACTACAAAAATCATAATTGGTTAAGCGAAAGAGCCATTTTGGCAGCCAAGAATAAAGATGTCAATGAATTAAATTTTGCTATACAATCCAAAATACCTGGTGTTTTGGTTTCTTATAAGCCTATTGATACTGCTAACAATGAAGAAGATGCGGTTAACTATCCTACAGAATTTTTTAATTCTGTGGATTACCCGGATTACCGCCACATAACCTTCAATTGAAATTCGGTGCGACTATTATTATGCTTCGTAATTTGAATAAACCGAAACTTTGTAATAGTACGAGGCTTGCTGTGAAAAAATTGATGGTCAATGTTATTATAGCAATTATTTTGATTGGAAAATTCAAGGTTAAGACGTGTTAATACCACGAATTCCGATGATTCCAACCGATTTGCCTTTCAAATCCAAACGTGTACAATTTCCAGTGCGAGTTGCATTGGCAATTACCATTAATAAAGCGCAAGGTCAATCTTTGGAAATTTGTGGAATCAACAGCATTTTCTCATGGACAATTATACGTAGACTGTACACGTGTAGGCAAACCATCAGCATTATTCATTTATTGCCAAGATAATTAGAAAACTAAAAATGTGGTTTACCATAGATATAATTTACAATAAATATAAACTTTAAATTTAAACTGCTTTGAATTACTTTTTTAATTATGCACAGTGAAACGTGCATGGGGTCCGCTAGTTGTGTATAAATTTTATATATTATTTTATCAAATATTGGGCCTATCGTACAAATATTCTTTGTATGTAGATACATAAAGTAAATAAGTTCCGTGTACAACAACAAATACACACTTATTGCTTTACAAAAAGTTCCTTGCTATTTTCTTTTGTGTTATATTCGTTTATCTCTAAACGATCAACCTGTAAAAAAATATTACACTGTGTGCCACATATTTAGTTACACTCTAACTGATATTATATATAACTATATGTTTTTTTCAATAAAAATATATAAATATAATATAAAAATATGTTGATTTTGTACAAAAACAAACAAATAAATTTTATAAATTAATTAGCCCATACCGAAAGGAAAAACCTATAAATGGTCTATTCTAACCATCCTTACTTCATTTTCAATTTTTGTTGTTGCTATTTTAATAATGTAAATTATAAATTTTAAATATGATTTCCCGGTGTTTTCAATTTAAATTTTTTCCACTCAAATTCCCACCATCGAACTCTCCTTCCACCAAGCCACCAGAGCTGAAACATTGGTCGCTCGAGCCGGACACAAACTTCTAACTTTCGGTTTAATGTTTATGTTTTTAGTAGCACTGCACTAATGCACTCAATGGGTTATTTATTTCTTTTTTTTCTTCTTTCACTGGCACTTAGTGGCTCAAAGGACCAATGGTGGGTGCTGTGGCGTAATGGTAGTGCGTTGGACTGTTACGCAGAGTGTCCGGGGTTCGAATCTCGCCACAGGCAAAATCAAAACTAAAAAAGTAGAAAAAAAAAATTTTTTCAACTCAGGGCTATGTCATTCCGTCCATTCCGGTGCTAATTTCTGCCACAAAGCGACAAACTTTTCGTTCGGTTGCCAAACTGTTTTGACCCGGCAGGGTGGCTATCGCCTGTTATGAAACGAGGGAAAATCTCACACCATCAGCTCTGTTTAGCAGAGAATCTTTCCACGATAGACAAGAGCGAAATCCCTCAGTGGAGGCAGTCCTCGCAGAGTAATCAAGTTCAACTTCCCGAACTTTGTTACTTGTAGAAGCTTATTTTGCTTGCCTTTTGGTCTCACTCAAGAGAAGGACAATTCCGATCCATATCTCTTAATGGCAAAAGGTTAAGGTGGCAAACAACTCTGGGTAGGAAAAGCTTATTGTGCTTGCTTTTTGTTCTCACACTCAGGAGAAGGACAACTCCGATCCTCGTCTCCTGGTGGCAAAGGCGGCCTGGCGGCCCTCCTGCAAGCAATAAGCCTTTCGCGATTATAAGTCTCCTTCGAAAAAGCTTATCGTGCTTGTCTTTGTGTTCGCACCTGAGAGAAGGACAATTCCGATCCTTACATCTCTTGGCGATAAAAGGTTAAGTGCCCTCCTGCAACCAATAAGCCTTTCGAAGTGAACACTCTTCTTAGCAGTTTCACACTTCAAGCTCTATCCCTCATACCGAAATTCAAGTTATCAAGACACGACTTTGTGAGGCAAGAATATTTCATTCCTCGCCTAAAATTAAAAATAAAAAAGTGCTTTTTCCAATGCAAGGCTTGTACTACCTGCAAGCAGACAATGCGTACCCAAATTATGGCTGCCCTTGAGCGCTGTAATTTACCATTGATTGTTTCCCTACTAATCTGTGCATCTTTCCAGTTATCCACAGTTCCAGTCTGCATACGAAGGTTGTGCAGCACAGCTCAAGACGACAAAATCCAAAGTGGTGATAGCTGCTCCCGATCAGGAGAGTAATGTTCGACCAGCAGTGTTATCGTTCCGGCACAGCCTGCTAATGCCACTATCCATGCCATCCACCGCAGTCTCGAGACGTCGCACTTCCGAAGTCAGAGGGTCATATGTTTTTTGATGACGTTATAAGGACCCTGTAGCGCCAAAAGGAGGCGTAACTTACGTACCTTTTCTTTCCTTTTCTTTCTTATTCGTTTTCTCCTTATTTCTTTTGTATATTTTGCTTTCTTTTTCTGTCTCTTAGTTCTTCTCTAGAACCCTTTCAAACCGGTCGGTTGGGCTCTTAAATATATTTATTGTACAATTTTTCATTTTAATAAATATGTTAATCTTGTTTAATTAAAAATACAAATTCCTTGTGTTTTGATATCTATATCACTTCTGAATTAAACAACCAGGAAATCCAGTCTTCTCAAAAAACTCCAATTTGGCTTCAGCTTTCACATCTTCACTCATTTAAAATTTTATGAAAAGTGGACATATTACCGCTTCTAAAACGTCGAGTGTCTGTGCCAATATTGCAGAAACAGTGGGTTGTGATAATCCCAGATTAAAATCATCGCCAGCACTTAGCTTGTCCAAGAAACATATCGTTGTTGCTAGCTTCAAGGTGTTCGAAATGAATGTGGATCGTACACCACGCTTCATCGAACGCGCTATTTTCTCCAAAACTAATTTAAACGCCGATTTGCCCAAGCGAAAATATTCAACAAATCTGTAATAACGAAATGCAATACATAGAAGCACATAGTAAACCATATTGGCCACTAACTTCTCAGATTCTCGTACATACTTACTGTCCGGCAAATCAAAGATTTCCGATCTGAGCCTCATAACTTTTCTTGGAAGCTTGAACTTTTTATTTGAATCAGAAACAAAAAACATTTCCAAATTGTAAACAAAATGAAACAGCTGACGGAAAAAATTTAGAGATGACGTTTACTTTTCTTAAATTATCGAAAACATGTCGACGTCAACACAACATCCTTAGTAAATACCGATTTAGCATTGACGTGGTGTTGATGTCGACGTTGAGACAGAATTGACAACGACGTCGAGAACGCCAACCATAATAAGAGTTTTGATTTTTCGCTTACTTCACCGAGTATACATCGGACTACGTTTATACTTGTTAATTTTTTTTTTTTTTGAAATAACACCCAGGGTGTACAACTATGAATGCAGAGCATTGTGTTGAGTGGAAGGAAGATTGATAGGTGGGGGGAAGAAGAATGAGAGAAGGAATACAATCACAGCGCACCGATAAACAGATAGACAGCCATTGTGGCAAGTGTTATGTCATTACCAAATGAACTTCAGTTTATCAATGTCGACCATGACCGCATGTAATGCCAAAGGCCCACTCATGTTGTGCATGCTATATTTGTACATGAATGGAAGGGACCTACAGTTTTATGCCGAATCCGAACGGCGAAGTGAAAAGCTTTTCATGGGCAATTTTTACTCTTGTAGGTTTGCCATTGCCTGCCAAGAGGTGGTGCAGAAAAATTGATTTTTTTTTTATTTTGTCTGTAAAGCAGATATTTTCCAAAGAAAAAACTCCTGAATGTAGAGAATGTTTCGACACATTAACTAACATACCCTCTGAAATAAGAAAGAAGAAAAAGAAGAAAAAATTAATAATTTTAAAAACCGACTTTATTGGCTTCTAAAACATATACAGCTAAGTGCTTTATTTGTGTTCTTTTATTTATTTTTTTCATATTTCATTTATACATACATATAAAGAGTGATTTATTTGTTACTTGGTTTTCAACGTTTGTATTTCTGACAGTGTGATTCTTGACATGTGTCAAAGTACAAAATGCTCAGTTTGGTTTGCCATTTCAACAAGAATAGACATACGCCTGAACAACGTTTGCAAATTATTGAAATTTATTATCAAAATTCGTGCTCTGTGAAAAATGTGTTTCGCAAGCTATGTCCATTTTATGACGAGGCTCATTTTTGGGTCAATGGATACGTGAATAAGCAGAATTGCCGTATCTGGAGTGAAGACCAGCCAGAGGCAATTCAGCAGCTACCAATGCATGCCGAAAAATGCACTACTTGGTGCAGTTTATGGGAAGGCGGCATCATTGGGCCGTACTTCTTCAAAGACGATGAAGGCCACAATGTTACGGTCAATGGAGAAAGGTACCGTTCGATGATAACGGACTTTTTTTTACCGAAAATGCAAGAATTGGACTCGGCCAACATGTGGTTCCAACAGGACGGTGCCACATGGCATATGCCACACTGCGAGCGAAACCATGCATAAATTGAGAGGCGAATTTGGTGAGCAGTTAATCTCACGCTTTGGTGTCAATTGGCCACCAAAATCGTGATTTGACCTCGTTAGACTATTTTTGTGGCGCTATGTTAAGTCTGTTGCCTATTGGGACAAGCCAAACACGATTGCTGCTTTGGAAGCCAACATAGAACGCGTCATTGGTGGGATTCCGGCCGAAATGTGTGAAAAAGTGTGCCAAAATTGGACCTTCAGAATGGACCACTTGACGCGTAGCCGCGAGACACATTTAAGGGAAATTATCTTTAAAAAGTAAATGGCACGGATTGATATATCGATCCAAATAAAAGTTTCATTCACTTTTGTAAAATTTCTGTTTTTTTTTTAATTATCAAAAACCAAGCTCTTAAAAAAACACCCTTTATTATATTTATACTTTTAACTTGTAAGAACCAACTTTCGTTGTTATATTTCAAAATTTGTTTCTCTTTTGTTTTTATATATTTAACACACAGGGTGTATGTGAAAGCAGAGCATTGTGTTGAATGGAAGGGAAACTGATAGGTGGAAGAAAGAAGGAGGGAGACTGAGAGAGGGAATCCAATTACACAGGACACCGATAAAGAGATAGACAACCATTGTGGCAAGTGTTATGCCTTTACAACAATGACCTTCAGTTTATCAGTGTCGACTACGACCGCATGTAGCGCCAAATGCCGAGCTTTTCACATCCACTCATGTTATGCACGTTATATTTGTACATAAATGGAACCTACAGTTTTATGCCGAATCCGAACGGCGAAGTGAAAAGCTTTTCATAGGAAATTTTTACTCTTGTAGGTTTGCCATTGCCTGCCAAGAGGTGGTACCGTGTAGAAAATTGTTGTTTTGTTTTATTTATTTTATATTTTTTTTTTTAATTAATTTTTTATTTAGGCTGTGTCGAGATTCGAACCTAGGACACGCTTCTCCAGTTATAAATTTTATAGTGATAGATCTACTACAATTACAGTGAATGCTATTTATATTGTTTTCCTTGAGAATTTTTAATTTTTGACTACAACTAATACATATATTTTGATTATAATTTTATAATTTAATCTAACTATGATCTGTACGTATCCTAACTTCTGAACGCTTTGTGACTTGTTGGTTATGTGACGGGCTGCCTTATTTAACATATGCCAGATTTTCTGGGTCCTTGACAAAATTCAAGACACTAAGGGTATTCATTGGTCATGTTTGAAATGTATGTCGACTAATATCTATCTATACAAAATTTTCAATCAAGTCAAGGTGGGTTTTTCGGAAATTGGGAAGGAGTTATCCACTCTTTTCTAGAAATACGCGTAATACGCGAAATACGCTTGCTAATAAATACAAGTGCTACCCAAAATGAAAAATTCTGTGGTGAACAGTCTGTAATGTTTCTTATACTAATACTTATTATTGTGAGATAAAGGGGGAGAACTATCACAAAGTGCTGTTAGTTCTTACCTTGCTGATGAAAAGGGATGAGGGCTTTGAGTTTCCGGACGAGGGGGGATCTCGAGGGAAGTTGAAAATAGTCGTGTAGAAAAGAAAAAAGCAGCAGTATACGTTCTAATAATATTTATCATAGTATAACATGATTGGGGCGTACCTTGTTCCAACTCCTTTTAAATATTGAGGAAATACCCCCTATATTCTCACCAAACTTAACGAAAGGAAAATGGAGCTGGTAAAGGTTTACAGGATTACAAAAAATGATCTTATACCTAATGATTATGGCTGCAGGCCAAAAACATCCTTGTTGGAATAGCGAAGCAAGATCCCTCTGAGGTTATTCAAAGAACACCAGTTTCTTGTTAGAATTAGTCCTGTTTATTTTCTTATTTGCAGTGGATTATATACGGGGGGCCTGGGGCGTAGGACACAAGGTAAAGTTCGTGACAGTCGCAGGTGCGTCCATGGTCGATCCTTGCGCAGGGAAGGTGCCTCTATCCAGCTGGTGGATGTCCTCCAACAATATAGAGCTGACATCACCGCTATACAGGAAATGCGATGGACGGGACAGGGTTGCTCCAAAAGAGCATCCTGTGATATCTACTACAGCTGTCATGCGTCGAGACACGAATTTGGTGTTGGATTTGTGGTTGGGAAGAGACTGCGTCATCTAGTCTCGAGGTTCACGGCGGTGAACGAGCGCCTAGCCACTATCCGCATCAAGGTAAAATTCTTCAACATCAGCCTAATTTGTGTCCATGCCCCGACGGATGAGAAGGATGAAACGACCAAAGATGACTTCTACGAGCTCCTCGACAAAGCTTATGAGCATTGCCCCCGCCACGATGTTAAAATCGTGTTAGGCGACTTTAATGCCAAGGTGGGCAAGGAGAGTCTCTTTGGTCCGACGATCGGAAAATTCAGTCTCCACGACGAAGCCACCGATAACGGTATGAGACTGATCGACTTCGCCGCGGCACGAAACATGACAGTTAGTAGCACCAGATTCCAACATAAGGATATCCATAAGGCCACTTGGCTGTCCCCTGATCAAAACACACGAAACCAAATTGATCACGTTGTGATCGACGGAAGGCACGCTTCCAATGTACTAGACGTACGCACAATACGTGGTGCAAACATCGACTCAGACCACTACTTGGTTGCAGCCAAGGTCTGCACACGTATATGTGTAGCAAATCGCGTACGGATAGGTACAAAGAGAAAGCTGGATGTCGAAAAGCTGCAATCACAACAGACAGCCAAAGTCTTTGCCAACCAACTTGCACTTCTCCTTTCGCAAAACACCCCTCAACTTGATGATATATGCGCACAGTGGACGCACATTTCCCGCTCTATGCGTACGGCTGCCGAAGAGGTGCTAGGCTACCACCGTCGACGGAGAAATATGTGGTACGACCAAGAGTGTCGCGATGCTACTGAAGCAAAAAACACAGTCTATAGAGCCACCCTGCAGTCAGTTGCAACGCGAGCTGCTAAGGAGCGATACAGAAAGTTGAGGAGGGAGGAGAAACGTCTTTTCAGGCGCAAGAAAAGAGATGAAGAAAGACGCGAGTTCAATGATATCGAAATGTTGCGGGACAGGAACGAGGTCCGAAAATTCTTTGAAAGAATAAGACGCCTGACTCTTGGTTTGAAGACCGGGGCCTCTTCCTGCAAGGATGAAGATGGAAATCTGGTGACAGATATCCAGGGCATAATGAGATTATGGAGGGAGCACTTTTCGCAGCTGCTTAATGGCGAAGACGGCAATAATACCGCCACTGCGGAACCCACTCCGGAAACCCCAATCACTGACGGCGTTGAAGTACCGCCGCCTGACTATGAGGAGGTCTTAACAGCCATTACTCGGCTGAAAAACAATAAGGCTGCAGGTGCAGATGGCCTGCCTGCTGAGTTGTTTAAGACTGGAGGCGAAGAGCTCAAAAAACGCATGCATGAGCTTCTATGCCGAATATGGTCAGATGAAAGCATGCCAAGTGATTGGAATCTCAGCGTACTCTGCCCAATCCATAAGAAGGGTGATTTCACGATCTGCGCCAACTACCGTGGGATCAGCCTTCTTAATATTGCATATAAGGTTCTATCGAGCGTACTGTGCGAAAGACTGAAGCCCATCGTCAACAAACTGATTGGACCTTATCAGTGTGGCTTCAGGCCTGGTAAATCCACCATCGACCAGATATTCACACTACGCCAAATCCTGGAAAAGACCCGAGAAAAACAGATCGACACCCATCATCTATTTGTCGATTATAAAGCCGCCTTCGACAGCACGATTAGGGATCACTTGTACGCCGCAATGTCTGATTTTGGTATCCCTGCAAAGCTCATTCGTCTTTGCAAAATGACACTGACCAACACCACCAGCGCAGTGAAAATTGGGACAGACCTCTCCGCACCATTTGATACCAAAAGAGGTTTCAGACAAGGTGACTCCCTATCGTGCGACTTCTTTAACCTAATGCTGGAGAAAATAATTCGAGCTGCGAACATCGACATCTCTGGCACTATCTTCTACAAGAGTGTCATGCTGCTAGCATACGCTGATGATATTGACATCATTGGCAAAAACGCTCGAGCAGTCAGTGCAGCATTCTCCAACCTGGAAAGGGAGTCTCGTCGTGTGGGTCTAGTGGTGAACGAGGACAAAACGAAATACCTTGTGTCAACAAACAAAGAGTCACGGCGTCTTGGACAAAATGTCACTGTTGACAACTACACTTTTGAAGTCGTCAAGGATTTCGTTTATCTAGGATCCAGCATAAACACCAACAATAATGTCAGCCTTGAGATCAATCGGAGACTAACTCTTGCCAACAGGTGTTACTACGGGCTCAGTAGGCAATTGAGAAGTAGAGCCCTCTCTCGACCGACGAAAATAACGCTCTATAAGTCCCTCATCCTTCCCGTCCTAATGTATGGCGCAGAGACGTGGACATTGACCATCAATGATGAGAGACTGTTAGGAGCATTCGAGAGGAAGATACTCCGTAAGATCTACGGTCCAGTATGCGTGGACGACGTGTATCGAATAAGATGGAACGATGAGCTGTATGAGCTGTACGCCGACACTGACATAGTCAAGCGTATAAAACTCCAGCGGCTTCGCTGGCTGGGTCATGTTGAGCGAATGGAAGAAAGCGCTCCGGCTAGAAAGGTGTTTTATTCGAACCACGGTGGAGGATCACGCAGAAGGGGACGTCCTAATCTCCGTTGGAAAGACCAGGTGCAGGGCAACCTGACTGCACTTGGCCTTATCAACTGGCGCCAGCGCGCGCATAGCAGAAGTGACTGGCGAAGCTTTGTGGAGGCGGCCAAGACCGATCATCGGTTGTAGCGCCAGCTAAGTAAGTAAGTAAGTAGTATAGTTATTCTGACTCCGAAATGCCCTGTGTGGCATTGTGGAATTCGTTTATTAATTTATATTTTATTATGTCATCTGACACTCTTTTATATTTTCTTTTTCTAGTTTGGATGCTAGTTTCCTCAGAATCGAATCTAGTTTCCATGAGTTTTCACTGTATCCGTGTACTGTACTTTTTGTTTTTTGGCCATTTTTTATATTTGTATATTTGGAGTTTAGCTTCAGCGGGGTCGAATCTTGATTCGCCGCATTATCGCTGCCTCCTATGTGCACATAGTTATCATGGATACGTATTTTACAATTATCCAGATTACTGGCGACATTTAAGTTTTCTTAGATTCTTTACGTTAATTATGGACGTGCATTCCCATATTTGAAGTTGTGCAGGCTTCTGGGATGTGCAGTTATCTTCTTTATTTTTATATGCCTCTTTATTTTGATTGTTAGTATTGTCCATTTCCGCGGTCATTCTCCTAGTAATTACAAGTGTTCTTTTCGCTTTTTCATCTACCTCTTTTGGTATCATTGTTTTTAAAGTGTCGGAATCGAGTTGAATCCTCGATAATGCATCAGCATTAGTGTTTAGACTTCCTTTTTTTATAAACTATTTCAAAGTCATAATCGCTTAAATCTAACCTTATCGTAGTAATTTTTGAAGATGGATTCTTATGTGTAAATAATTATATAAGTGATCTGTGGTCCGTTACTTGCTTTCTTACTTAACTAGCACTACAACCGATGATCGGTCTTGGCCGCCTCTACAAAGCTTCGCCAGTCACTTCTGCTATGCGCGCGCTGGCGCCAGTTGATAAGGCCAAGCGCAGACAGGTTGCCCTGCACCTGGTCTTTCCAACGGAGATTAGGACGTCCCCTTCTGCGTGTTCCTCCACCGTGGTTCGAATAAAACACCCTTCTAGCCGGAGCGCTTTCTTCCATTCGCTCAACATGACCCAGCCAGCGAAGCCGCTGGAGTTTTATACGCTTGACTATGTCAGTGTCGGCGTACAGCTCATACAGCTCATCGTTCCATCTTATTCGATACACGTCGTCCACGCATACTGGACCGTAGATCTTACGGAGTATCTTCCTCTCGAACGCTCCTAACAGCCTCTCATCATTGATGGTCAATGTCCACGTCTCTGCGCCATACATTAGGACGGGAAGGATGAGGGACTTATAGAGCGTTATTTTCGTCGGTCGAGAGAGGGCTCTACTTCTCAATTGCCTACTGAGTCCGTAGTAACACCTGTTGGCAAAAGTTAGTCTCCGCTTGATCTCAAGGCTGAAATTATTGTTGGTGTTTATGCTCGATCCTAGATATACGAAATACTTGACGACTTCAAAAGTATTATTGTCAACAGTGACATTTTGTCTTTGTTTGTTGCAACAATGTATTTCGTTTTGTCCTCGTTCACCACTAGACCCACTAGACCCACACGACGAGACTCCCTTTCCAGGTTGGAGAATGCTGCACTGACTGATGCTGCTCGAGCGTTTTTGCCAATGATGCCAATATCATCAGCGTATGCTAGCAGCATGACACTCTTGTAGAAGATATTGCCAGAGCATAAGGTTAAAGAAGTCAGAAGTCGTCACCTTGTCTGAAACCTCTTTTGGGATCAAATGGTGCGGAGAGGTCTGTCCCAATTTTCACTGCGCTGGTGGTGTTGGTCAGTGTCATTTTGCAAAGATGAATGAGCTTTGCAGGGATACCAAAATCAGACATTGCGGCGTACAAGTGATCCCTAATCGTGCTGTCGAAGGCGGCTTTATAATCGACAAATAGATGATGGGTGTCGATCTGTTTTTCTCGGCTCTTTTCCAGGATTTGACGTAGAGTGAATATCTGGTCGATGATAGATTATCCCACGGTAGTTGGCGCAGATCGTGGAATCACCCTTCTTATGGATTGGGCAGAGTACGCTGAGGTTCCAATCACTTGGCATGCTTTCATCCGACCATATGCTGCATAGAAGCTCATGCATGCGTTTTTTGAGCTCTTCGCCTCCGGTCTTAAACAACTCAGCAGGCAGGTCATCTGCTCCTGCAGCCTTATTGTTTTTCAGCCGAGCAATGGCAGTTAAGATCTCCTCATAGTCAGGCGGCGGTACTTCAACGCCGTCAGTGATTGGGGTTTCCGGAGTTGATTCCGCAGTGGCGGGATTATTGCCGTCATCGCCATTAAGCAGCTGCTCCCGTTTTTTGTTTCAGTAGCACCGCGACACTCTTGGTCGTACCACATATTTCTCCGTCGACGGTGGTAGCCTAGCACCTCTTCGGCAGCCGTACGCATAGAGCGGGAAATGTGTGCCCACTGCGCGCATATATCATCAAGTTGAGGGGTGTTTTGCGAAAGGAGGAGTGCAAGTTGGTTGGGGAAGACTTCGGCTGTCTTTTGTTGTAATTGCAGCTTTTCGACATCCAGCTTTCTCTTTGTCTCTTTCCGTACGCGATTTACTACACATATACGTGTGAAGACCTTGGCTGCAACCAAGTAGTGGTCTGAGTCGATGTTTGCACCACGTATTGTGTGTATGTCTAGTACATTGGAAGCGTGCCTTCCGTCGATTATAACGTGATCAATCTGGTTTCGTGTGTTTTGATCAGGGGACAGCCAAGTGGCCTTATGGATATCTTTATGTTGGAATCCTTGCTCACCTTGGCATTAAAGTCGCCTAACACGATTTTAACATCGTGGCGGGGGCAATGCTCATAAGCTTTGTCGAGGAGCTCGTAGAAGTCATCTTTGGTCGTTTCATCCTTCTCATCCGTCGGGGCATGGACACAAATTAGGCTGATGTTGAAGACTTTTGCCTTGATGCGGATAGTGGCTAGGCGATCGTTCACGGCCGTGAACCTCGAGACTAGATGACGCAGTCTCTTCCCAACCACAAATCCAACACCGAATTCTTGTCTCGACGCATGACAGCTGTAGTAGATATCACAGGATGCTCTTTTGGAGCAACCCTGTCCCGTCCATCGCATTTCCTGTATAGCGGTGATGTCAGCTCTATATTGTTGGAGGACATCCACCAGCTGGAT
The DNA here is from genome assembly GCA_958295655.1 of Palloptera scutellata. Classification (NCBI taxonomy): domain Eukaryota; kingdom Metazoa; phylum Arthropoda; class Insecta; order Diptera; family Pallopteridae; genus Palloptera; species Palloptera scutellata. Next base: position 5,051,730 of record OY282453.1, on the reverse strand, counting down.
AGAGGCACCTTCCCTGTAGAGGGTTCGGACATTCCAGGTGCATATCCGTAAATCGTTGTCCTTTGACGTGGTGGGTTCCAAGCCCGACGCACGACCATTCATTCAAGGCCATTCTGTGGTCCGTTACCACGACAAATTTTCTACCATATAGGTAAGAACGGAAATAATTGTTTCCCCAGTGAATGGCTAAAAGCTCTTTTTCTCTGATCGTGTTTTTGCAGTGATTTGATCTAGATCTTGATTAGATCTATGCCTATTTCAACTTGGATAATATTGCTCCTAGTGCATAATTTGAGGAATCAGTAGTGAGTATTGATGGTTTGTTAAAGTTGGGGCATTGTAAGATTTGTGGTTTAATTAATAGGTCCTTCAGAGTGTCAAAAGCATTTTGACATTCTGAGGTCCATTCGAATTAAACGTTTTTCTTTAATACTGCGTTAAGGCTCTTTGCAATGTCTGCAAAATAAGAGATGAACCTTCTGCAATTCTTATAGTTACATAATCTAACCTTCTAACCTTGCCAGTGTGTTTTGGTGTTGAATAGTTTTTTATTGTTTAAAATTTTGTAGGGTCTGTTTTTGCGGACTCGTCTGTGGTGTTTATATTGAGTTTTGCAATAATTTTAGGTTATTTGTTCTTGTTGTAATTACTATGTTCATATTGTAGAATGTTATAGTGATCGAGTGGTTCTGTTTCTATGTATGTCTAAGTTTTCTAAAATTACCTCTGAATTTGATGTATTTAGAATTTTTATGTGAGTTATACCTTTACATGGAGCTATTGAATTACTTAAGAAAACTGCTTTTTGTATTTCTTTATTTACTATAATACTACATGCTCTTCAGTTAGATGAAGGTTCAACCGCCTGTATGCTTTCGGTGCGTGGGAGTATCTTTATTTTTAGTTGGTGTATTAGTTTTGAATGCATAGGTAAAACTATGTCTGTTTCATTAGAGTATAGTTTAAGAGTAAAGGTTTCGTAATCTATTTTTGAATCGAATTTTTGCAAAAAGTCTCCACCTATTATTCCATCGGTGTCTATTAAGAAGTTTTGTTCTACTAATTGGAAAAAGTGTTGGAATCATTAGTATTAAGAATTAGATTCTTTGTACCTAAGGAATATACCATATTTCTTCGTTCGATATGGTTGATAATTTACATTTCTCGTCTGGGTAAAATTCTGTGTTAACTACTTTGTGGTTATTTTTGCATAATGAATCGTCAGCACCTGTAAAAATATGAAATTGTTTTTCCTATAATTTAAAATTATATAATTTGTATTGCTACCCGAGATTTTAAAGACTTTTAGCTTTGTCTGTCTGTAATATTTGTATATTCCAAGCCGCTCTCGTTTAAATTTGGGTTATTGTTATTATGTTCATATTGAGTAATCGCTCGAACACGTTGCGAATGTTTTTGTTATAGTATCTATTTGGGTTAATTTGGATTGTTGTTGTTACTAGTATTTCGTTGGTTGTTATAGTTGCCGCGATGTACGAGTATGTAGTGGTTGTTGTTGCCATTGGAAGTGTTACCGTCATTGCCGTTTCGCATAATTATTGCTGTTGTTATTGTTTTTATAATTTCGCTTTCGATTATCCTTTCGATATTGCTGTTGATTGGCATTGAATTGTCTGTTTCTATTGTAGCTATTGTATCTTGGGTTTAGGTTTCTACTGTTGAAATGGAAATTTAATTCGTTTGGCTTTTTTCGGGCTCGAGCGCTAGATTTATTGCTGGTGTAAGAGTATTTGTTTGTAATGCAAATATTGTAGTTCTTAGATTCTCGTTGAGACCATTATTGAATATGTTTAACGCATATTTGTCATTCATTTTGGTGATTACAGATTTTTCTGCCTGGGTTGCGTTCTCACCTAGGTCTTCGATTTGCAAATTATTCAAATTACTAACGATTGTTAACAGTTTTTCTTGGTATGAGTGCACGGTTCTGTTTCCTTGTTTAAAATATGTTAGTGTTGTATGTTTCTGTGGTATTGTATGTGTATTTTTGTACCTTTCTTTTAGAATTGTTTCTAAAGTATTTATGTCTGTTGACTCTGCATGGCCTCCTATTGCCATTTTTACTTTGGCATCTAATTGGACGTGGTAGAGTAAATATAATAATTGTATCTTTCCTGCCTCATTCCAGGTTGAGTTGATTATCTTCGAGATGGCTGGGAAGCTGTCTAGTTCTGAGTATTTCCCTGTGAAAATTGGGATGGCCGTGTCAATGCTAAGATTTCACATTTTTGTTTTTTCCAGGTCTGATTGTGTTTCAATTTGTTTTTTCAGTAATTGCCTTATAGATTTATATAGGTCTGTAAATTCTATTCTAAATGCGACGAATTCATCTGATTCTTCTTTTAATTCTGATAATAAGTTTCCGAATTCTCTTTATCTGTTCTACCTCCTCGAGTTTTTTATTTGTCGTGTCGAGCGAGTATTTTCTACCTGAGCTTTTTTTTATATTTGCTAATATTCTTTCTTGCCTCCGCCATTCAATATGATAGCAACTTATTAAAATATTTTTTTTCCATGTCATAATAGTTATTGATTATAGTACTTTTATTCTTTTTTTGTTTGTTTTGCTATGTGTAAGTTAAGTTATATTTATTTAAAATTTGCTCATTGGCGGTGGTATGCTTACGGATATAATTCTTAAATTACCTATTTACATATCTTATAAGCTATGAATAAAAGGATGCACACTAAGATGAGTGTGATAGTGGACCCGTTGATGTCGCTGTAGTTTGTTGTTCCCGCGTTGTTGTTGATGAGCTCTTTGCTCTGCGTTTGTCCCATGCTGTTTACTTTGTTGGTCCAAGACCTAAGGCTCGCATTAGCTTGATTGTTTCTTCTAACCTGGTGGGGTTGTCGTAATAGTCTGTGATTGTAGGCTCTCTATCAGTTCTTCCAAGTACCTTCCAAACCGCTCGCATGCATTTGATCTTCGGATCCTCTTTTTGGTGCTCGCTTTGCCTTGCTGCATGCGGCATTTTATTTCATTAATAATGCTGGCCACTGTGTTGCCTTTCCCTGTTTGTTATTTTGCATTTGTAGATTAATGGTGGATTCAGTCTACTTTGTTGTATCCCTGGCACGTATTCCTCTTCATCTGGCTCTGCTATAGTTGCTGCTTTGTTGGGATTCATTCCACTACTAATGTTTCAAGATGTTCATTTGTTACAAATAGTTTCTTGTATTTGGAAAAGAGAGGAAGCTAGAAAGCTAGCAAAAAGTGCTGTTAGCTCTTACCTTGTTGGTATCCTTGTTAGAATAGCGAGGCAAGATCCCTACGGAAGAAATTCAAAGAACACCAGTTTCTTGTTTGAATTAATCCTATTAATTTTATTTGCATGGGTTTACGAGTATATACCCTTTTTTCAAACTGCTATAATTTTTCTTAATCATATATGTAGTTATACTATATTATTACCTTATTACATGTGCATAAGTGAAATAGTCACTTATAGTATGCTTACATTCCTTTATTATTACTTAAAAATATATTGAGCGACTTTATGTTGTGTTTGAGCTTGCTATCTATTATGCATGCCCATAGCGCCATGCATGTTGATAATGCAACACAACACTTGGAATGCAATCACGAATGCATATATTGCATATGTAGGTCATTTGACTCAAACATACCTTACAGTTTATTGCACTCGGCAATAGGTAGAGTTAGATGTGGACGAGGCCCCAAATCCATCTTCGGCGTCTACTCCTGTCATTTTCGTCACAGACTCTTCACCGGTTGTTTCGAACGCGCTGAATACTGATACTCCAACTACTAGTAATTCAAAATCTACACATTTGCCCCCATTTAGAGAAGGTTTTACTAAGAAGTCTAAAAAACTAGTCGTTATTCAGCCCTCGAAGTCCTTGTTCGTATTTCGCTTGCAGCTGACACTACTGAAGATGATGTAGTGAAATATTTAACATCTAAGACTAAACTTAAACGTGAAGAGATAACTGAATTTAAATTTAACTTTAATTATAAAAGATACTCTTCATCCTTCAAAATTACTTTGCGGGCTAAAATTTATAAAACTATTTCTAGTTCATCTTTTTGGCCAGACAATGCTATTGTCAAAGAGTTCATTTCTCGGGAGAGCACTAGGTTACCTAAAACTACAACACTGCCTAAACTTCCTAAGAACCAAAAAAAAATAATTAAATGCACCCAATGTAGTATTTTATATCAAAATATTCGAGGTCTCCACACTAAGCTAAGAGATTTATTCTTAGCCAGCCTTGAGCTCGATTAAGATATTGTTGTTTTTACTGAGACATGGCTGATACCGAGGTTTTTGGTTTCACAGTTTTTAGTAGAGATAGAAATTCTATCGTTGGTAATACTGCTATGGGAGGTGGCGTTTTGATTGCTGTTAGTTAGGTCTTGTGGATTTTCCGAGGACACTTTCAAATGCTTTAAACATCGAATTTTGTTGTGTTAAGTTAAGATGTCAATTCATTTGTTTTTACATAATGTGTTCTTATGTTCCTCCTGACTCTTATTCCGAGTGTATATCAGATGCATGTTTCCGCGATCCGTGAAAATTTCTATATGCTGAAACCAAATGATAAAATTGTCGTTGTTTGAGATTTCAATTTGCCTGATGTCGTTTGGGATGCCTCCCACGATGATCCTCTCATTCTACTACCTACCTATAAACTCCATAACTAGCGAAGGCCTTTCCCAACTATAATAAAATCTTAGATCTTATTTTCATTGACGAATTTTCTAACGCAAATGTATCACGTTCATTATCTTTGGTCCTGCCATAGGATCCCCATCATCATACTGTTGAAATAAAATCTTTATTTATAATCGCATGCCTTGAAAAAGAAAATCTTATTTCTTGAAATTACAATTTAAAAAAACTGCCAATAAAACTGAAAAATTTCCTTTCCAAAGTTGATTGGAACTCATTGCTCAGTTATGACTCCAAATCGTATGATTCCTAGCGCAATAAGGCGGTTGAGTTACATAAAAATTCCATCCATAAGGGCTTAGTTTTTCAGTACTCTGAATCAACCGAAATTTCCGAATTGGTTTAAAAATGATCTCCGCAAGCTGAGAAACCAGAAGACTCATTATTACAAACGCTATGTATCAAAACGCTGATGATATTGACATCAATGGCACCAACGCGCAGTGCATCATTCCCAAATCTGGAAAGGGAGTCTCGTTAAGTGGGTTTAGTGGTGAACGAGGACAAACGAAATACTAAGATCCAGCATTAATACCAACCATAATGTCAGCCTTCAGTTCAAGCGGAGACTAACTCTTGCCAACAGATGTTACTACGGGCTCAGTAGGCAATTGAGAAGTAGAGCCCTCTTTCGACCGACGAAAATAACGCTCTATAAGTCCCTTATCCTTCTCGTATTAATGTATGACGCAAAGACGTGGACATTGACCATCCTTCGAGCGTTCGAGAGGGAGTTACTCCGTAAGATCTACAGTCCAGTATGCGTGGACGACATGTATCGAATAAGATGGAACGATGAGCTGTATTGTAAACTTTTGATGTTTGCTGATGACTTGAAATTATTTTTGCATTTAATAATACTGACGACACTAAGTTGCTACAAAATGACCTAAATCAACTGTACAGTTGGTGTAGCTTAAACTTAATTAAACTGAATTTAAATACATGTAAATGTTTTTTTCACGTAAAACTCCTTTATTATTTAATTGATAACTACAAACTTGAAATCGTTTCAACATTCTCGGATCTTGGAGTGACATACCAAACTTTGTTTTAATATTCACATTAAAAAATCATTAACAAGGCCTCCTGTGTGGTAGGTTTGATTAAACGCTGGGCGAAAGGATTTGACGACCCATATGTTATCAAACTGTTATTTGTTTCTTTAGTATGTCCAATATTAGAATATGCTTCAATAGTTTGGTGTCCATATTATAAGTGTCACATAGATGCCTTGGAATCGGCACAAAATTTCTTCTTTCTGCTTACGTGGTTTACCTTGGAACCCGAACTTAAACCTTCCATCATATGAAAGTCGTTTGAAAATAATTTCATTACGTCATACTCACTTAGAATAATGTTGAATTTATACTTAAACTTTTTCAGGGCAATATAAATAGCACTTATCTTTTAATTAGGCTCAATATCAATATACCTACACATGCTACAAGGAACTATGATTTGATATGCTTGAAAACTTATAATTACTTAAAATTTGAAGCATTCAATAATGCCTATATAGATTTCAATAAAGTTTATCATTTAATAGATTCATCAAAATCAATTATAGATAAAATTCTTCTAAATATTAATAATTAAATCTCTCCACTATCCAGTCATTTTGTGCTGTTTGCGCTTGTGTAGAGCGATGCGGTCACTCTACTACGGTAACCTACACGTAGTTTGGAGCGCCCCTCGGTCGGCTGGGCAGGAGGTCGAAAAAAAAATGTTTTTCAATATCACTCTTTATCAATATCACATTGCACCTATATGGGCGGTCCCATGCCTGCTTGACTGATTTTACCCATTGCAGAACTTAACCTTTTCCTGACAATAATAAATGTGTGCACCAAGTTTGCTTAAGTTAAACTCAAATTATCGCAGACAAACAGACGGGTGAGGTTCTCGAACGAGCAACGTTTGGAAATTATTAAAAATTACGACCGAAATTTTTGGTGCTTTAACGCCGTTGGATTTCTTTGTATGGGATTACGTTGAGTCGTTATGTTATAGCAAGAAAGCAAAACCGTCAGAGTAGCTCAGGAACAATGTAGAATGCGAAATTGCAATAGAATCGATCGCAGCAAACGTGACGCGATGGTCGATATCGAAATATATTCTTAAATTTAACATGTGTACTCCACCCGATATCTCAATTATTATATATTTCATTTAAATACAAAATTGAATATTGAAAAACCCTTTGTATTCTTAAATACGAAGACTAATTGTGGGCATTACAAAAAAAATTATTAATTTATTAAAAGCATATATTCATTTAGGTTGAGGGAGGGGGTAAAAAAAAATCTAGCCTCTGCAGTTATGGCGAACACAAATTCATTGGAATCGACCATCTGTTAGGGGAGAAAAAAATTAAAAAACCAACTTTCAAATCATAGAAAAATCTGCCTGTTATCCTTAGCCGTTTGTAGGGTTACCGCCCTAAATGAAAATTTTAAGGAAGTGAAATAAAGTTATGCAGAATTATTAACGATTGTTTCGGCACCTAACGATGCGTCAATCAATCAATAAACTACAAGAAACCACTACAAATTAAATTTTAGTCGGTTAATAAATTATTATCGAAACTCAAAAAAATGAGTGAACTTGCCCAATCTTCTGTAAGCGCATCCCATGCTACATCAATCTTGACTTCACCTAAAGTGCCCAAGAGGGGCACTAGATCTACAAACAGAACTGGTCCAGATGTTTCCTCATCGAATGCTGCTGCTGCTGATTTCCGCCCTACTCCAGCTATCTTATCTGTAGCTAAAGTGGTCGCTGTGGCGTAGTGGTAGTGTGTTGGACTGCTGCGCAGAGTGTCCGGGGTTCGAATCTCGGCACAGGCAAAATCAAAAAGTAGAAAAAATAATTTTTCTACACGGCACCACCTCCTGGCAGGCAATGGCAAACCTACAAGAGTAAAAATTGCTATGAAAAGCTTTTCACTTCGCCGTTCGGATTCGGCATTAAACTGTAGGTCCTCCCTTCCATTCATGTACAAATATAACACGCACAACATGAGTGGATGCGAAAAGCTCGGCCTAGGCCCTCCATGGGCCTATGTTGTGCCACTAAAAGTAAAAAGTAAGTAAGTAAAGTGCAGAATGCTACAGCAGAATCGCATAGATGATATTGCTCCTATTTTTCATGCTGCTTTGCCTTCGTCACGTGCTGATGTTGCTGCTGCACGTACTTCACATTCCAATTTCGCTGACGGTCATTGAACACATATATGTTCCTGTTGCATGATCTGATGCTCTCTTATCTCCTATTCCTTCACCTTGCAATGAAGTGGTACCCTCGTTTAATTTTTCAGTGGTCTTAGTGGTTAATCCGAAATATGAAAAAAGTTACCAAATTACCGAAAGCTATTCAATTACCGAAGAAAATTCATGTAATATTTTTGTTTCTCTATGCATACATACATATATGATGTAAATGATTTTGAATAAAGTTTTTAAATATATACAATACATAAATATAATGTTGTTTAGAATTGCAACGAAATTTAATTCTCATATAAATAAAAAAAAAAATTCCAACTAAAACAATTAAAATTTCGAACTTAGCTTGTTTTTACAAAAAAACTAATAACTTCACAGCTCTATGAAAAATAGTCCAATTGTTGTTTACAAAATTTCAACTGTAGTTGTCAATGTAACAATTCCCAACAGAAAAGAATCATAAAATCAAATAAGCATATCATATATGATATGTCATGCAGTAACAATAATATTGAATGTTATATGACATTACGAAATCAGCTAATATTGAAACCATATCGGTTTTCGCATTATATGTATTAACTCTCTTAATTAACTCTAGCACCAGTGGAATCCGATCTAATATAGTATTTGAGGATACTATTTCATACACCACAGTCGATACTTGTGACTTATTTGCAAAATTCTTCCAAAAAATTTTCTCTGGATATAATATTGCACCAAATCCGCTTCAAAGTGTATAATTATGTCTTATCCAATATCGAAATCAATAAAGCGGATATAATTTCAGCGATATCTATTTTAAAACTTAGTTGTAAATATGAAGATAACAAACAGTAGTGGAGAAGAATGAAACGACCAAAGATGACTTCTCCGAGCTCCTCGACAAAACTTATGAGCATTGCCCCCGCCACGATGTTAAAATCGTGTTAGGCGACTTTAATGCCAAGGTGGGCAAGGAGAGTCTCTTTGGTCCGACGATCGGAAAATTCAGTCTCCACGACGAAGCCACCGATAACGGTATGAGACTGATCGACTTCGCCGCGGCACGAAACATGACAGTTAGTAGCACCAGATTCCAACATAAAGATATCCATAAGGGCACTTGGCTGTCCCCTGATCAAAACACACGAAACCAGACTGATCACGTTGTGATCGACGGAAGGCACGCTTCCAATGTACTAGACCTACACACAATACGATGTTCACACATAGATTCAGACCACTACTTGGTTGCAGCCAAGGTCTGCACACGTATGTGTGTAGCAAATCGCGTACGGAAAGAGACAAAGAGAAAGCTGGATGTCGAAAAGCTGCAATCACAACAGACAGCAGAAGTCTTCGCAAACCAACTGGCACTTTTCCTATCGCAAAACACCCCTCAACTTGATGATATATGCGGGCAGTGGACGCACATTTCCCGCTCTATGCGTACGGCTGCCGAAGAGGTGCTAGGCTACCACCGTCGACGGAGAAACATGTGGTACGACCAAGAGTGTCGCGATGCTACTGAAGCGAAAAACGCTGTTTAAAGAGCCACCCTGCAGTCAGTTGCAACGCGAGCTGCTAAGGAGCGATACATAGAGTTGAGGAGGGAGGAGAAACGTATTTTCAGGCGCAAGAAAAGATATGAAGAAAGACGCGAGTTCAATTATATCGAAATGTTGTGGGACAGGAACGAGGTACGAAAATTCTTTGAAAGAATCTGACGCCTGACGGATGGTTTGAAGACCGGGGCCTCTTCCTGTAAGGATTAAGACGGGAATCTGGTGACAGATGTTCAGGACATAATGAGATTATGGAGGGAGCACTTTTCGCAGCTATTTAATGGCGATGTCGGCAATAATTCCGCCTCCGCTCCGGAAATCCCAATCACTGACGGCGTTGAAGTACCGCCGCCCGACTATAAGGCCATCGCTCGGCTGAAAAACAATAAGGCTGCAGGCGCAGGTGGCCTGCTAAGACTGAAGGCGAAGAACTCAAAAAACGCATGCATGAGCTTCTATGCAGAATATGGTCGGATGAAAGCATACCAAGTGATTGGAACCTCAACATACTCTGCCCAATCCGTAATAAAGGTGATTCCACGATCTGCGCCAACTACCGTGGGATAAGCCTTCTTAATATTGCATATAAGGTTCTATCGAGCGTACTGTGCGAAAGACTGAAGCCCATCGTCAACAAACTGTTTGGACCTTATCAGTGTGGCTTCAGGCCTGGTAAATCCACCATCGACGAGATATTCACACTACGCCTATTCCTGGAAAAGACCCAAGAAAAACAGATCGACACCCATCATCTATTTGTCGATTATAAAGCCGCCTTCGACAGCACGATTAGGGATCACTTGTTCGCCACAATGTCTGATTTTGGTATCCCTGCAAAGCTCATTCGTCTTTGCAAAATGACACTGACCAACGCCACCAGCGCAGTGAAAATTGGGACAGACCCCTCCGCACCATTTGATACCAAAAGAGGTTTAAGACAAGGTGACTCCCTATCGTGCGACTTCTTTAACCTTATGCTGGAGAAAATAATTCGAGCTGCGAACATTGACATCTCTGGCACTATCTTCTACAAGAGTGTCATGCTGCTAGCATACGCTGATGATATTGACATCATTGGTACCAACGCACGAGCAGCAAGTGCATCATTCCCCAACATGGAAAGGGAGTCTCGTCGAGTGGGTCTAGTGGTGAACGAGAACAAAACGAAATACCTTGTGTCAACAAACAAAGAGTCACGGCTTCTTGGAAAAAATGTTACTGTTGACAATTATACTTTTCAAGTAGTCAAGGATTTACGTTTAGTTGGGATCCAGCATCAATACCAACAATAATGTCAGCCTTTAAATCTTGCCAACAGGTGTTACTACGGGCAACTGCGAAGCAGAGCACTCTCTCGACCGACGAAAATAACGCTCTATAAGTCCCTCATCCTTCCCGTCCTAATATATGGCGCCGAGACGTGGACATTAATCATCAACAATGAGAGGCTATTAGGAGCGTTCGAGGTCCAATATGAGTGGGCGACGTGTATCGAATAAAATGGAACGATGAGCTTGATGAGCTGTACGCCGACACTGACATAGTCAAGCGTATATAAATCCAACGGCTTCACTGGCTGGGTCATGTTGAGCGAATGGAAGAAAGCGCTCCAGGTAGAAGCGTGTTTTATTTGAGCAACGGTGGAATATCACGCAGAAGAGGACGCTCTTGGCCTTATCAACTAGCACCAGCGCGCGCATATCAGAGGTGACTGCCAAAGCTTAATAGAGGCGGCCAAGACCGATCATCGGTTGTAGTGCCAGCTATGTAAGTAAATATGAACTTAATGGATTTCTATAAATTTTTTCTATTAATTGCTTGGATAATATTGTTGATGCGATAAAATGATTATTTAACATATCAACTCGTGTGTGAACAAAGCTAAAAGTTTTTTAGAGTTTATTAAACGTTGGTCAAATGAAATTATCGACCCTTATACAACAAAAACGCTATTCACTTCATTTGTTTGATAAATTCTTGAGTCTGGAATGCTAAATATAAATGTTACATAAGTAAAAATGAGTCGGCTCAAAAACAATTTCTTATTTTTGCACTGAGGAGTTTCTGTTGGAATCCTCTATTGAATCTTCCAACGTACGAGCATCGATTAAAGCTTTTTAATCTACCGACATTAATAAGCAGAAGAAAAATGCTGAATATAACATTTTTTATAAAGCTTTTTTATCATATTTGCTAAACGATATAAACCTTAATATACCATGTAGAAGCTCACGTTATTTTATTCCGGTTAAACTTAGCATATGCAAAACAAACTATGCTCAAAATGATCCTTTTCGTGGAATATGTTGAGATTTTAATGCACTTTAATCTATCTATTTGGCATTTCTGATTCACTTGAACACATCAAAATGAACTTACTTATCATACTAAATCGATAAGAACAAATTTACTTTATATTTGTTGTTGTATGGAATACATATTCATGTAATAGCTTTGCTCCTGTTTAATCCACCTTAAAATCGTTTGACGAACATAATTATGTTGTTTAATAAATTTTTTAGTAGTTTACGAATTTCAGTGGACGAAATAAATAAAAATAAATATAATACTTGTCTAATTGAACATTTTGAGACTGTTGGGAGCTATGCAATCCACTAGATGTTATCTGTGCTGATTTTTCAAAAGCATTTGATAAGGATGATCATTACATTCTATTATTTAAATTAAATCAATTAAGTATATCACGGAAATTATTAAACTTTTTCAAGAGCTTTCTTATAAATCGAAAATTATTCTTCAAAATTGGATCTTCTAAATCAAAAAGTTCTATTGATGCTTTTTCGGGTATCCCATAACACTCATTGTGGTTCACTACTATTTATTATCTTCATAAATGACGCCATACGCTTATATTTTAAGTATTCTACGTGTTTAATATTTGCGGATGATGTTACCCTATACCTTAGAATTTGAAATTTATCGGACTGTCTTAACCTACAATATGAGCTCAACTCATTATTTGATTGGTGTTCACTTAACAACCTGGCATTGAATCTTGATAAATGTTGAGTTGTCTCTTACAATGCACTTCGATTTATCAAGAGAAATTCTAAAAATTTAAAGAACCAGACTTTAAAATCACTTTATATCGTATCTTATGTACGCAGTCACCACGACTATTGTTCTATCGTTTGGAATCCCCACTATAATGTTCATTCTAAACGCATAGAAAAGATACAGAATATTTTCAAAATTCTCTTGATAAAACTGCAATGATTCGGACGTGTTTTTTAGCCTCTCTGAAATTTTCAAAAAACTATTGTTGCATAAGTCGTACAAACCAGAAAGATCGCACAGTTTAATCCGAGCGCCTGTGCTGTGATTTGTGCTAGTAGGGAGTGCAAGCCTTCTTTTTGCACTTATGAACTTGTGAAATTTTAATAATAACGATTATAAAAAAACCCTAAATCAAGAAAATTAGTACTTATAGACAGTCCTATCAGAAATAATAGCAATATTACCTATTCTTGTCACCTACAATAACTGTCAGCGTCACTAATGTGCTTTCACTAAGGTCCACTAACCAGTGGTGCCACACTGTTGGCAGTATCGCAGTTAATTTAAATCTCAAAAATCACTTGATTCTACGGATCATGTGTTGTCATATGTGAAAGTTAAAATCTTACTTTGGGTTTTGTGCAAGCTCATTAATGAAGAGCTATCTTAAGGGTAGATTGCAACGAGTAAGAGTAGGCAATTCTCAGTTTAAACCGGTGGCTTCAGGTGTTCCGCAAGGATCTGTTCTTGGTTTAGTATATTTTAGTATATTTGTCTATGATATATTTGATACTTGTAAAAATGTCCTTGTGCATGCGTATGCTGATGATATACAGCTTCATTTATCAAGTCATGTTGGCCTTGTTGATGACCTCAGTGCAAGAATACCTTAAATGATGACTTACTATCTATTTTTAATTGGATTTCTGGCAATACTTTTAGTCTAAATGCTGATAAGTCATTTGTTTTATCAACCTTAAAGGAAAAAATTTCTCGTACTAATATTCCTTCTTTAATGGCACAACAGCCCATGGAGGGCCTAGGCCGAGCTTTTCGCATCCATTCATGTTGTGTGTGTTATATGTTTACATGACTGGAAGGGATCTACAGTTTTATGCCGAATACGAGCGGAGAAGTGAAACGCTTTTCATAGCCAATTTTTACGCTTGTAGGTTCGCCATTGCCTGCCAACATGTGGTGCTGTGTAGAAAATTTGTTTTTTCTGCATTTTGATTTTGCCCGTGTCGAGATTCGAACTCCAGAAACTCTGCCTAACAGTCCAACGCACTACCACTACGCCACAGCGTCCACAAACTAATATTCCACCTTTATATTTAGGAACTGTGCAGTTGAAATTAGTTGACAAAATAACTAATTTGGGTCTCTGTATTAACTCGTCTGTCTCGTGTCGACCATGTCAATAGTGTTTTAAGAAAAGTGTTTTTAACACTCCGAAAACTAAGTCTCCCCTGCTGTGGAAACCAAGCGGTAACTAGCAATCCAGTTAGTGTTGTCTATTGTAACCTACTCTGAGCTTATTTACTTACAATAAGTTTGACTCTCATTCGCTCCACAATCTTGAAGTAGCTTTCAATAATGTAACACGATAAGTCTATGGTCGAAAAAGGTTTAATCACATAACTTCATGGAGGAATAGGATTCTAGACCACAGTATCTCTGACTATCTGCAAGCTATAAACTGTATTTTTCTATTTAAATTAATTATAAGAAAGACTCCAATATATTTATGTATATGATAAACTGGTATTCTCTCAGTCGGCAAGGTCCCAAAATTGTATTGTTCCTAAGTTCAAATACCTTAACTCATCTCGGATGTTTTTTATTAACACTATTAGATTATGGAATGCTATACCTTTACATTCCAAAAGAGACCTAAATATGTTATGCCTTTACTGCTTCAATTTACCTCAACTGAAAATTTGTAATTTAAATTTGAGTTTACGCAGTGTTATTCTAATTTTTACTACCTTTTTATTTCTAACTATAGTTAAGTTTCTTATTTGTAATTAATTTCTATTTCTTTTATTTCATTCCCTATTAATCTTTATTGTATGGTAAGTATTTTTCTGCATCTATTATTTATTTACATATTTATTTTCAAGTACTAGTAAAGATGTTATATCTTAGTATACTTCTATTTTAGTTGAATCAATTGAATGGAAAATATGGATTTTGTAAAATGCACTCGCCGGATGGTATCCCTCATTATGTGTCAAGATGTAAGTTATTGGGATTACCTACACTTTCCAATCGTAGAATATATTTTTCATTGTTGTTCGTCTATAACATCCTCACTGCGTATACAAAGTACAGTGATGATTCGTTTTTGAACCAAAAAAAATTCAAATCATCGAGAATATTACATTTCAATTTTGCTTTCTTCCAACATTTTAGAAAGCAAGTCTTGTATTTTATTCACTGATTCCATCTTCTCTATGTGCCTTCTTTTTCCCTTTCCGCTATTTCTAGCAACGTCTCCTCAAATGTTGCCACTTTTTTCTTTTCGCCCTTAAATAATTCCTTTTTAACAGTTTTCTTTAACACTGTCCAACTGCTCATCTGAATCATCTATGCTGCATATATGGACAAGTTCTTCCTCAAATTCAATGTGCTTGCTTTTAACTCTAGACGTTTGTTAATTTCTATTATTGCTTTCTTTCTCTATATTAGAGTTATATTCCCATTCCCTTTATTTCATATGAACTAGTTGCCCACATACAATTTTTGAATTTCTTCAGTGGCTCAATTTCAATCAAAAAATTGTCGAGAAGTCGCCTCTCTCCATCTGACCACACTGGGATAAAAAATATTTGTAATTTCGTATATTCAACTTACTCTGTATTAATCGATGGACTTGAATTTTCACAAACTTCTGGGTCCATCCTAGGCAATGCGAAAGTAATTTTATGGATATATTTATTAAAATGCATATCAATCACGAGAATAATTTTGTTGTAGCTTTTAAAAACAGCTGATTGGCAGGATGCACAAAAAAGTTATTTTTGCACAAAAAAGTTATATTTTATCAAGAAAAGAAAAAGCTATTCGTATGCGAGCCCCTTAGGAGTTGTAAAGGTAAGTATGTATATTGGAGAAAAATTTTGTAATGTGAAAATGTGTTGTAATTTGTCGATTTTCCTCGCATATTTTTTTAAGTTCGACCTCCGTATGAATCATTACTTTAGGAATTGTAATAGATTACTTTAGAACCATGTTAAAGGAACTAATTACTTTTCTAACTTCATAAAGTAATAAAAATTGTAATTACAATTTTCAATTCATCTGTAATCTAATTTAAGTTCAAATTTTTTAATGTCCTTCCCTCAAACACCTTTTATAATACCTTAAAGGAATTGATGAGGAATTTAAGAAAAAGGCATTACAAATAAACAAATTTTCAATCATTTATTTATTTATTTATTTAAGCCAGGTGATACAAAGTTCTACAGGCACGATTAAAAATAGTATTAACCACAAACTAAATATAATAAGCTTAGAATTATAAGTAAATATTATTAATTATACTTTTCAACATCTCCTTAGGCATAGGAAAATTCAATTTCCGATGCTAAAACATTAAATTCATAAAGAGATCTTATGGTTGGTTGATTTAAAGCATAGTTTGTTCTATGACATTTTATGTAGAAAAACTTGTTTTGGCGAGTAGTTCTGATTGGGACAAAAAAATTTATATTACTTAACAAGCAAGCGCAATCATATTGCCACAAACGATGTCATAAATGAAGATTAAGGAATTTACCATTGGTCTGCTTTCTAGAGACTTCAAGTCAATTAACAAACAGCGAGATTTATATGAAGGAATATGGTCGCTGTGGCGTAGTGATAATGGGTTGGACTGCTACGCAGAGTGTCCGGGGTTCGAATCTCGGCACAAGCAAAATCATAAAGAAGAAAAAATAAATTTTCTACACGGCACCACCTCTTAGCAGGCAATGGCAAACCTACAAGAGTAAAAATTGCTATGAAAAGCTTTCGAGACGTTCGCTAGTAATATGGATTTCAAATAATAGCAACATATTCCAACCTGGATTCGAGCTGCGAACATCGACATCTCTGGCACTATCTTCTACAAGAGTGTCATGCTGATGATATTGACATCATTGGCAAAAACGCTCGAGCAGTCAGTGCAGCATTCTTCATTCCTCGTTCTAGTGGTGAACGAGGACAAAACGAAATACATTGTGTCAACAAACAAAGAGTCACGGCGTCTTGGACAAAATGTCAATGTTGACAACTGTACTTTTGAAGTCGTCAAGGATTTCGTATATCTAGGATCCAGCATTAACACCAACAATAATGTCAGCCTTGAGATCAAGCGTAGACTAACTCTTGCCAACAGATGTTACTACGGGCTCAGTAGGCAATTGAGAAGTAGAGCCCTCTCTCGACCGACGAAAATAACGCTCTATAAGTCCCTCATCCTTCCCGCCCTGTATGTATGGCGCAGAGACGTGGACATTGACCATCAATGATGAAAGGCTGTTAGGAGCATTCGAGAGGAAGATACTCCGCAAGATCTACGGTCCAGTATGCGTGGACGACGTGTATCGAATATGATGGAACGATTAGCTGTATGAGTTGTACGCCGACACTAATATAGTCAAGCTTATAAAACTCCAGCGGTTTCGAATGGAAGAAAGAGAAGGAATGGAGGCTAGAAGGGTGTTTTATTCGAACCACGGTGGAGGAACACGCAGAAGGGGACGTCCTTATCTCCGTTGGAAAGACCAGGTGCAGGGCAGTCTGACTGCTCTTGACCTTATCAACTGGCACCAGCGCGCGCATAGCAGAGGAGGCTGGCGAAGCTTTGTAGAGGCGGCCAAGACCGGTCATCGGTTGTAGTGTCAGTTAAGTAAATAATTATTCCAACCCCTGGATCTTACAAAAGTTGTATATAAAAGCTTGTAAGTGTAAGGGTCATTAAATTCGGAACTATTACGCCGCACAAAGTCCAACATAGCATACGCTTTCGGTATAATGTAATTTATATAATGCACGAATGTTAAGTTGGGGTCAAGTAAGACACCTAAATCCAACATTTCAGCGACCTATTTTAAACGGGTATTTGCAATAGAAAACACATGCAGGAGGTTTATACTTAATTTAACGAACGTAATATGAAAACATTTTTTAACATTAAAATCTAGATGGTTTTTCAGACACCAGTTATTTAGTCTATTTAAATCATGTTGCATATCAGTTAAATCACTGACACTTTTTACTTGAAGAAATATTTTCAAATAATCTGCGTACAACAGGTAATTTGTTTTTAAGAAGCATGAACCTATATCGTTTATAAAAAGAAGGAAAATGAGCAGCCCAAGGATGCTGCCTTGTGGAACACCCGACGTGGGGACAAATGATTTACATTTTATGCCATCGATAACAACATAGAAAAGTCTATCGCATTGATAGGACTTTGCGGATAGGACAAAAAAGTGGAATTAAAGCCAAATTTTTCTAATTTTTTTTTTTTGCATTATAGATGTGCAATAACTCAAAGAAGTCAAGGAATTGTGTCACTAAAAATCTACCCACAATTGAGTGGGACGACGGGAATTTTACCGTCGGGAACCCGCTTTAAAAATTAAAATACACTTACAGCGAAATTCGGGCTGATACTACTCTATCAAGTCACTAAAATTTGATACTGTCAATTAGATACTTACTTTTACTTTTAATGGCACAACAGCCCATGGAGGGCCTAGCTTTTCGCATCCACTCATGTTGTGCGTGATATATTTATACATGAATGGAAGGGACCTACAGTTTAATGCCGAATCCGAACGGCGAAGTGAAAAGCTTTTCATAGGCAATTAGATACTCTACTTGATATTATGTACATAGATATTATTTCGGTTTTCTGATGCGGAAAGTCACTAAAGAAATTCACCTCTTTCTCTTTGATGAATAATGTTGCTAATGCAATTGTTTCTTTAACAAATGCTTTAGTAAAAAAGCTCAATTGAAGTGCTTCAATATTTACTTTCTTCTAAATCATTTGCCAAAGAAACAATTGCATTTGCAACATATTAACTTTTAAATAACATATGAAATACATTTTATTAACATATTAAATTCTACTCACTACATTCAATGAAATTCATTGTATTTTATAATTAAATTTTTTGATAAAAGAAATAACTTAAAAAAATGTGTTGCTTAATTGTTTATAGTGTCGATGTTGCTTGGACGTATTTGTCTTCCTTCTGACAAGTAATCAGTCCGGTTGTCGCTGTAATTTCAGATTGATTAGGAGCATAATCGTAGATCACAACCTCCTCATCCAAGTAGATACGTTTTTTTTTAGTGAGTTGTGTAGAATTGAGCACGCGTATACAATAAATGATGCTCGGCTGTGTGCATAACGAAGCGTACGCTCTTTTGAAATACATCTGAAGCGTGATTTCAAAAGCCCAAAAGCTCTTTTAATAGAATTCCTTGCTTTTATGTGCTTAGCGTTGAAGAGCGTTTCTTTGTACGAGGAAGGGTTGGCTACAGGCGTTAGGAGCCATGGCTCCAACGGATACCCTGAGCCACCTAGAAGCCATTTATATTCACCAGGGCGATGCTGCCTGATAAGGCTTATCCTTGTTACGCCGACGTTCCACCCTAAAAGAACAACAATTTTGTATTTGTAAATTTTTGTAAATTATAAAATAAGTATTACCTTTCTTCCTCGGCGTGTTTTTGCAAAATAATTCCAAAAACCACAAATTTTTCCTCCAGTTTCAACACAATTTTCTTTTGAAACACGCCAAAATTCAGCTGACTAATTTAATACTTTTTTAAAAAAAAATTTTTTTTTATTGATACATTGAACCCTATGAATGCAGAGCATTGTGTTGAATGGAAGGAAGATTGATAGTTAAGAGGAAGAAGAAGGGAGAATGAGAGAGTGAATGTGATCACACAGGACACCGATAAAGAGATAGGTGGCAAGGGCCTTTACCACAATGAACTTCAGGTTATCAGTGTCGAGTATAACCGCATGTAGCGCCAAAGGCCAAGCTTTTCGCAACAACTCATGTTGTGCGTGTTATATTTGTACATGAATGGAAGGGACTTACAGTTGTATGCCGAATCCGAACGTCGAAGTGAAAAGCTTTTCATAGGCAATTTTTACTCTTGTAGGTTTGCCATTGCCTTCCAAGAGGTGGTGCCGTTAATTTTGTTGTTGTTGCATTTTTTTTTTTTATGTAATTAAATATTTTTTTTTTTTTTTTAATTTTTTATTTTGCCTGTGCCGAGATTCGAACCCCTGACACTCTGCGTAATAGTTCAATGCACTACCGCTACGCTACAGCGACCACAATACCAAATTGTATCAATTTGAAGTTCTCTTCTAAAGAGTATCAATTAGATACTTGATACTGTTGCCATAATTCCGCTGTTAATCGTTTGAAAAGGCCCAGAGTTGCGGCAAAACAGGTTTCCTTAAGGTAAATTCCCGTTAAATAAATTAATTTATATTTTCACAGTAGTATGGCGAAGATGCACAGTTGATATACAAAAAAAAAGTTAGTAATGCTATTGTTAAAGTTGAGACTCTATGAAAAACGTCGGACATTGTCCAATGTTATAGGTGCCAGCAATTTGGGCACACGAAAGCCTATTGTCAAAAGACCTTCAGGTGTGTTAAATGCGGATTAAACCATTCAGTAGCCGACTGCTCAAGAAATCAACACTCTCCCGCTCAATGTGCCAACTGCCTGCAAAATCATGCCGCGAGCTGCAAAGGATGTAAGATTTACCAAAAACTTGTTACCAAAAGACATCCAACAATCAAGAAAACTGAAACAACCAACCGTTTTCCTGTGCTCAAATACTGCGACAAGGTGCAACACCACAGAATTATGATCCATTTAACAAAATTGAATTTCTACTTGAAAAACAGTATGAATTAACTAATAATTTGTTGTCGCTGATGACTAAACTTATAACCAAACAACTTATGCAATTAGGTCTTCAAATTGCAATATGGAATGCTAATGGCATTTCGAATCATACAGAAGAGTTAAAAATATTTCTAGCTTCTGAAACCCTCTTCACAAGCAGAAATTATTTTAAAATTAGTGGATATGACTTAATTACTGCAAATCATCCACACAATAAGGCTCATGAAGGTTATGCAATATTGATTAAAAGTTCTATTAAATACACTGTAATGGATGAAATAAGAGAAGTATTCCTAAAAGCTGCATGCATAAAAGTTAGATGTGAATTATTTGATATCCCAGTATGTGCAGTCTATTTTCCTCCGCGATACAATCTTAAAAGTCAAGATTTCCAAAATTTTCTCAACAAATTAGGTCACAAATTTTTAGTCGGCGGAGACTTCAACGCCAAATACCCGTGGTGGGGTTCAAGGACTACTAATACGAAAGGATCAGAATTACAAAAATGCATCACAACGAAAAAATACTCAGTACTCAAATACGCAGTGAAAGAGCTCAAACAATTCCTAAAAGATCTAAAAAACAAGTCAGTTGCCGATTATCTAAAAAGTCTCAACTTCGCTTCAACTAATAATGACCACGATCTCTGGCGTGCTACGAAGTACTGTTGGAACTGATAAAGAAATTATAGATTTTTTTACCGCATCCTGCCAGATGGATCTTCCCATTAAAAGTATATCCGAAATTAAGAGGCTTTGCAACAAAAAGAGTCCTGGTTACGATCGAATAGATGCTATGGTGCTAAAGAATCTTCCACAAAAACTGGTTTAATTTATTACCTTTATTTATAATGCCATAATAAGGTTGGATTACTTCCCAGCCCAAAAGAAATGTGCCGAAGTGATCATGATCGGGAAACCTAACAAACCAGAAAATCTTCTTGCATCATACGGCCCCATAAGCTTACTGGTAACTTTCTCCAAGGTATTCGAAAGAATATTATTGAGACGTTTGTTACCCGTTCTGGGCAAATTCAATATAATACCAGAACATCAGTTTGGTTTCAGGCGCTCACATGGAGCTCCCGAACAGTGTCACCGTGTTGTCAAAACCATAACAGATGCTCTGGAGTGCAAAATATATTGCACTGGTGTGTTTTTGGATGTACAAAAAGCATTCGACAAATTGTGGCAAGGTATTCTCCAAGGTATTCGAAAGAATATTATTAAGACGTTTGTTACCCGTTCTGGGCAAATTCAATATAATACCAGAACATCAGTTTGGTTTCAGGCGCTCGCATGGAACTCCCGAACAGTGTCCCCGTGTTGTCAAAACGATAACAGATGCTATTGAGTGCAAAAAATATTGCACAGGTGTGTTTTCGGATGTACAAAAAGCATTCGACAAAATGTGGCCTTTTATATAAAATTAAAAAAGTTCTCCCAGCTCCGTACTTCATGTTATTGAAATCATACATTAGCAATAGATATTGCTACGTTAAAGACCAAGATGAAACGTCAAAAATTCATTCAATTAAAGCTGGTGTGCCGCAAGGAAGCGTGCTTGGACCTGTGCTATATACCATCTATACCTACGATATGCCAGTTTTAGATGATGTTCTACCAGCCACATATGCCGACGACACAGCGATTATCGCCGACCTGCTGACCCTTCAGAAGCATCAAGATATGTCCAAAGCGAGTTATCACTGATAGAAGAATGGTTGAAAAGATGGAAAATTAAAGTTAATCTTGAAAAATCGTTTCATGTCACATTTACACTTAGAAGGGGAGACTGCCCCCCATTATTCTGGATGGACATATGGGATACAATTGTGGGGTGTAGCCAGCAATTCCAATTTAGAAATCCTGCAACGATACCAATCCAAGAAATTGCGAAAAATAGTTAATGCACCATGGTTTATTACTAATGAACAAATTCATAAAGATCTCAACATACCTCTCGTCAAAGTCAAAGCCGAAATCAGAAAGCTTAGTTAAAGGAATATCGAAAGACTGCACAACCACAGAAATGCCCTTGCAATTTCACTATTAGAAAACAGCTCTGCTATTAGAAGGCAGCTCTGCTATTAGATACCACATTTGGGATCTTCCAGATCGAAGCTAAGTTTTGTCTATGTATTTAATGTAATATACTTTCACTACGAAGTGGTACATTTGTAAATAACCCCAATATTGTGATAGTTTACTTTATATAGATTCGCTTAGTGGAGTGTATCTGTTATATTATTATTATTATACTACTCAATTTGTTTATTGGTTATTAAAGACAGCTACAAATCGTTAAAGACAAATCGTTAAAAAAAAACCTCTTTTTCTGAATAATGTTGCTAATGCAATTTTGATAAATGCTTTAGTAAAACAGCTCAATTGAAGTGCTTCAATATTTAGTTTCTTCTAAATCATTTGTCAAAGAAACAATTACATTTGCAACATATTAACTTTTAAATAACATTTTTTTTTATTTATTTTTTTTTTTTTTTAAATTTATTTATTTGAAAACATCATGTTTTCCTTATACAGCAACTAGTCAATTTGACCAACGAGCTGTTTACAGTGGTTTTAATTCCAGTTATAAAGTTTTACGCGTTTTACGTCTTAGATCACTTATGTTAAGCAGTCGGGAGGCTTCCTCATTTACATGTTGATGTAGTCTAGCTTGGTGTGATTCCGCCACTTTAGAGATTTCCACTTTTACAGTTGGTACATTCAAATTACGGTGAAGATCGCTATTTCGGATATACCACGGAGCATTTACAATGTTTCGAAGCACCTTATTCTGAAAGCGCTGAATAACTGCTACATTTGATTTCTGGGTGCGCATCCCCAGAGCTGTGCACCATATGACCATACAGGTTTCAGAACTAGATTATACAAGATGAGCTTGCAGTGAGTAGAAGGAACGAGTTCCGCCCAATAAGCTAATAAAGATTTCGATATTTAATGTCGAGTTCATCTCTTTTCATTTTAGCATGTTCACTCCATTTGAGCTTGGCATCTAACGTCATACCTAAGTATTTAGCTGTATTAAGAGTACGGTATCTGATTCCCAAGAATTTGAATCGGAATATTTGTCAAGTTGACATGTAAAGACTTTGTAGTGTTCAAAGCTATTTTCCATTTTGTTGTCCACATTTCATTTACAGCATTTTGCAGACGCTGTGATGATTCCACCTCAGAATCAGCAACGGTGAGAATCGCTGTATCGTCCGCAAAAGTAGCTACGACGCAATTTGTAGGACTTGGGATATCACAGGTGTATAGTACATATAAGGTGGGTCCCAATATACTACCTTGTCGTACTCCTGCACTAATAACCTGGAGGTTCGAATAGCTACTTTCTTGTTTGACACGGAAGTAGCGCTCAGTCAGGTACGACTCTAGAATGTCACAGACGTTCGGTGGTAAACTGCATCTTAGCTTCCTGATGATACCTTCATGCCAAACCTTGTCAAAAGCTTGGGCAACATCAAACTTTTTTATCTTCGAGACACTTTTCTACTATATCGGTGATTCGGTGGACTTGATCTATAGTTGAATGTATTTCAAGGATGCCAAATTGATGAGTTGGTATGAGATTTAATCTTTCTATAATTGGGTTTAGACGATGCAGCAAAAATCCTTCACAAACTTTAGATATTATGGGCAGTAGTAATATTGGTCTATAAGATGTAGTTTCGTGTTGAGGCTTGCCCGGCTTTGGTATCATAACAACTTCTGCAACTTTCCAACAGGTTGGCACATATCTGAGCTCAAAAGCAGCGTTAATTAAGCATGTTAGTCTTTCCATGGCCCGAGAAGATAACTTTTTCAATACTTCTCCTGTGATAAGGTCAAAACAAGGTGCTTTTTTGTCGTTTAGACGAGAATTGATAATATTGTTTACTTCAGTATATGTAACTGGAATCAGGCTTTCGTTTTCAATTGTAATTGTATCAGTACTCGAAATCATGTCGTTTTGAGTAAATGTTTTCTTAAGTACGTCAGCAAAAACCATAGCCTTTTCCTGCGCATTTCTTGCCCATTCACCATTTTCTTTCCTAATCGGCGGAATATGTCTGAGTGGTCTTTTGAGTTCTTTTGTACATTTCCATAAGGAGTATTCGGAGCTTCACTCATTACTTAGGTTGCTAACATACAAGTTTATAGAATTATTTTTGAAATCCTTAAGAAGTCTCTTAATATGTTAAGTTGTTGAGATTGTGCTTGTCCATTGGGGATCGCGTTAAATGCCATTTCTTTCTCAATTTACGTTTTTCAGCTATTAAAACTTTAACTTCACATGGAAAATTCATTCCAATAGTTTTTCTTTATGTTTGCAGAGTGCTTTCCCAAGCAGCTTTTTGAATAGCTTCCGTAAACTTTATGGATTCAAGCTCTAAATCATCCGCTGTAAGTACGTCCGCATCTTCATCAATATAATTATCCAGTTGTATTTCAAATAGTTCCCATTTTGTTGCTTTGCTTGTCAACTTAGGATTTTCTTCTTTAAGTATTATACTATCGCTTACTGTTAAATACACTGGAGAATGATCAGAGTTTAAGTCCAGTCCCTCTTTTATTTGCATATAATTAATTGAAATTTTATTTAATATAAAAAATTCTAAAAGATCAGGTCCTTTAGTTTCATCAGTTGGCCAATAAGTCGGCTTTCTAGTTGATATGGAATCCCATTTACAATCATTTAGCGCATGCAATAGCGCAGACCTCTTGTAATTAATCTCGAGCCCCAGTATGTATGCTTAGCATTAAAATCTGCACCTAGTAGTAAACACTTAGATGGGTACAATTCTAGTAGCTGTTTATAATCTTCTGTGGTTATTGTGTGCCTAGGAGGACTGTAAATCGACCCAATTGTAATGTATTGTTGTTTTGTTTTAATCGTAACATTAGTTATTTAAAATTTTTCCATGCAAATGTGTTGTTTTTCATTGTGTTGAATTTTATCTCTGATAATAATTGCGCTTCCACCCTTCGCATTGTTACTGGGATGTATTGTGTGATAAGTAGCGTAGTTTTTAAATTTTATGAATGATTCTCTTATAAAATGGGTTTCAGATACTACTAGATACTATTATGATTTAGTAAACCGTTGGCATTCGAAATCATTATTTTTATAGAATTAAAGTTCATGTTAAATAATTAAAGTTGATACTATCAGAGAAACGTTGCTCTAGCTGTTTATTAAATAGATCTTGCTGACGCATCATTGTTCTTAGTAAAGATACAATGTCTGTATCGCTATGGTTATGTGTAGGTGTTATATTCTCACATCTAAGCGTTTGAGCATATGTTTGCCTTGCTTTATTTGTATTGCGCGTGATCGCGGATTGTGGAATCACAGTTAGACGTCGTGAACGCTGAGGCAAATTTATTGCAGATTTGATCTCTTTTTTGCGTTTATCACGAATTTTTTGCAATTCTCTTGCTACAGCGCAACCAATATAGTTCGCAGGATGGTGTTCGCCACAGTTGCAGCATTTAGGAAGCTGTGGTTTTTCTAATAGGCAGTGACCTACTTCATGTTTCCCCGCGCATTTAACACATCTAATTTCCTTTGAACAATAGTTTTTTGTGTGACAGAATGACTTGCATGTTTTTACACTGCGGTATAAGCGGACTATTTTTAACTGGTTCTATTTTAACTATTGAGTTAAGAATGCTTGTAATACTGTGAATTTTATTCCCTTCTTCGATGGGCTCAAAAGACAGCTGGAATAAATTAAGAGGCTTTTTTGTTTTATATTGCAGCTTTTTTAAACCTTTGCGCTTTAAGTCGACAATGATTTCTGTTGGAGAACACGAGTAATGAAGATTTTTTACCATTACTCTTATGGGTCGAGTTTGCTTGCCTTGGTATGTGTACCATATCGCATTACTTGTTGAGAAGAATTTCCTAAGATTTCGATAGTCTGAACTCTCAGCAGTATTGATTTTGTAGACGTCGTTATTGAGAAGCTTAATCGTTTTGGACATGGATGCGCACCGTCTGATACAGCACATTGTACTCATTTACACCTGAAATCATTATCGGTGGGGGTTTATGATCAAATTTTTTCTTTTCTAATAAGCATGTATTTTGCTTCATTTGCGAGCTACTGGATGGACCATCATTACGATCGCGCACCTCAGGAGAAGATTCGGCTTTTCGTTTCTTGTTTCTATTTTTCCTGGTTTTTTTTTCAAGATCCAATCAGTTTCACGATTGAGTTCATCTTCATCCGTGTGGTATTCCACAGATTCCGTTTTATGTTCATCTGGATTGCGCTGAAGCTTTAGTTTTAATATTTTATTTTCGTTTCGCAGATCAACCAATTCAGCCCTTAGTTCTTTACAAAAAGCCTCGAGATCCGACATTTTTTTAATCATCTCATTTATGCCCCTCAACGGGGAGCTCGTTGAGCCCATATCAAGACGTTAATGAAGTCTTTTTTTTCAGTGAGGTCTGGCAGCACTGAGTCTTACGACTATGACAGTTTGTTTATTGCAGCGCTTGGCGATCAGCTCTTTTATTATTTTTGCTTACGTGTTAGTAATTTCGAAACTAGAAACTTACAAGAAAATATTTTTATTTTCCCGCGCAACGTTCTATTCCAATAATATTCAAGCAAAACTTTTGTAAAAATTAAGTGATAAACTGTTCGACGCACAGCAACAACGAAACAATAGAAGCCCGTGCTCAATCTACATCAACTTGACACAATTTTTATTGTTTACTTTTGCAAATGCCGGCAAAACAAGAAAACTACGGAGCCACGAAAAAAATGCGACTGTTCTGTTCTTTTCTTACATGAAATCTCAAATTAAGGTGAACATACAGAAACCACTAATCTATTGATAAATAACATATGAAATTCATTTTATTAACATATTGAATTCTACTCACCACATTCAATGAAATTCATTGTACTCAAAAAATAAATTTTTTGTGATAAAAGAAATAACTTAAAAAAATGTGTTGCTTAATTGTTTATAGTGTCGATGTAAGCTATTTTTTACGTATTTGTCTCCTTCTGGGAAGTAATCAGTCCGGTTGTCGCTGTAATTTCAGATTGATTAGGAGCATAATCGTAGATCACAACCTCCTCATCCAAGTAGATACGTTTTTTTTTAGTGAGTTGTGTAGAATTGAGCACGCGTATACAATAAATGATGCTCGGCTGTGTGCATAACGAAGCGTACGCTCTTTTGAAATACATCTGAAGCGTGATTTCAAAAGCCCAAAAGCTCTTTTAATAGAATTCCTTGCTTTTATGTGCTTAGCGTTGAAGAGCGTTTCTTTGTACGAGGAAGGGTTGGCTACAGGCGTTAGGAGCCATGGCTCCAACGGATACCCTAAGCCACCTAGAAGCCATTTATATTCACCAGGGTGATGCTGCCTGATAAGGCTTATCCTTGTTACGCCGACGTTCCACCCTAAAAAAACAACAATTTTGTATTTATCGTCATCCAACACTTTTTATTTTTGTAAATTATAAAATAAGTATTACCTTTCTTCCTCGGCGTGTTTTTGCAAAATAATACCAAAAACCACAAATTCTTCCTCCATTTTCACCAAAATTTCGCCACAATTCAGCTGACTAATTTGATCCTTTTTTGTTGTCACTAGAGACTTGACATTAAGCTCGAAATACCAAATTGTATCAATTTGAAGTTTTCCTCTAAAGAGTATCAATTAGATACTTGATACTGTTGCCATAACTCCACTGTTAATCGCTCGAAAAGGCCCAGAGGCGGCAGAGCAGGTTTCCTGGCGGTAAATTCCCGTTAAATGTATTTATTTATATTTTCACCGTAGTGTGGCGAGGATGCACAGTTGATATACAAAAAAAAAACATTTTGTAAAATTAATTTTAATGGACACATAATTTATATATTCGGATAATTCTAGAAATTCTATAATTAATTTTTATTATAAAAAATAATTTATGCGATCAATAAAAAGTAATTCCCTTCTAAATAAAAAATGGCAATTATTTACCGTCATGTGATGTAATTGTGTACATAAAAACTGATTGGTCGACGGCGAGAAACTTGCAGTTCGATTATAAAGAATGAATATTTATATAAATCTTTACACTTTTTGAATTTATTTTATTTTACTAATACCAAAAAAGTTAAGTCAAAACTTACCCTAATTGTAAATTTACCTTTACCTGGCAGCCGTTACCGTTACCGATATTCAGTTAACCAGTGCTTGTTTTCTCGGTGTGTGAAAAACTGGGACAAAATAAGGAATTACTCAAAAAACAAAGGACATGTTGCTTAAATTAGCTTATGCCGTGGTTATATTCAGATTTTGCTCGGCAAATACCATGAAATTGTTGTTACACAGAACAACGAAAACGATATGCTCGCTGAAATGAATTTGTAAAACTATGAAAAAAGTATTTATTGATCCTATTAGCGGTATTTACGATGTGATGCAAATGGTCTTGTATTGTAAAAAAATATTAAATTGTTTTTTGTTTACAATTTGTTTTTATACCATTTTGCTGCCATTGCGCACAAAATAGTATGGGTATTCAATCAAAGACATAAATGCGCCGTACGTGACGTATATGACGTGAATTTACCCTGTCGTATAATGTAAAAACAAATTTTCACAAAAAATTGTTTAAGCCTATACTCTTCAATTTTGAGGTGCAAATCCTTTACACAGCGTAAAATGCAATTTTGCGTAGCTCCGTACCAACCATAGTTGCCATGATATGTTAATTATTTATTTTTTAATTGAAAGCTTAAAAAATCTCACACATCCCTAGAATTTTAGGAAAAAATCACGGAAAAAATCCCACAAACTTCTCAAAGTAATTGAGAAAACGTGAAGCATTTTCCAGATAATTGAAGCAAAACGACGTCTTTTGAAGAAAAACAAGTACACATCCTTCTAAAAGTAGTTTCTGATATTAAAAGCGAACCGGAAATATTTGAAGTAAGAAATTATGATCTTATATTACATATTAATCTTATATTAATTACATTTAATAATTTTTAAACCAACGCTCCAAAAATTATAGCAAACATTTTTTAGTAAAAAAGTACTTTTGGACGAACTGGAGTGGCCCATTAAGTAACAAACAAAGAAAGTAAGACCTCCTGAATTTCATTGTGCTGAATAATGTTTGGTTTCTACGTACCAACAATCAGCTGTTTCTGTTTTCACTTCTTTAAAAATTACGTTAAACACATGCAAAAATTATTGCTTTTTAAAAGTGAGTTCATGCTCATCAGTGACGTAAACTATTTTTTTCGTCAAAGTAAACTTATGCAGTTGATTGAATACCCTTAGAATTAAAAAAACGACCAACTGCAACTCTGCAACGAGCTCAATGTAACCACCAGACCAAGCATGAGATAAAACTGTGATGTGTTCATCGAACAGCATACACCAACATAACTGTAGAAAGTACAAAAAAAACAATGGCTCACACTCACACTGTAGAGCAAAATGCTGGGTAAAAAGTTATTAAATACAAAACAAAATTCGGTTTTAAGCTTTTTTGCCGGTACACCTGTCTAATTGTTTTTTTTTTTTTTTTTTTTTTTTTTTTTGTTATATAAGTTAACGAATATAAGTCAAATAATGTGCTCTGCAATGCTGAGTCAGTGGAACTCTAAGTTTGCTGCAGTTCTCAGGATGCAACCTGACGCCACATACGTAACTTTTGCGGAATGCAGTGAAAACGACGGCGCAACAACAACAACGGCTGATCGCGAGCGTCAGCACAATCATAACAACAACAACGGCTGAGCGCGAGCGACAGCGCAATCATAACAACAACAACAGCGTCAGAGTCAAGCGGCAGTTAGGGTAGCATTAAGCTAGATTTCATAATTCATTATTATTTTGGCATTCAAATAAAGCGGAGCATAGCTCCTTGCTACAAATATAATCATTTTATTAATTTATATAATCAAAACACAGGGGTTCCCCTATAATTGCAGAGCATTGTGTTGATTGGAAGGAAGATTGGTAGGTGGGAGGAAAAAGGAGGGAGAAGTGTTTATGAACGTTTGCTTTAAACTTGCAACGGTCATAAGAATTGGGGAAAAATAGGAAGCTTATTCCAAATACCCACGGTACGACAGATGGACGAACTTTCTCTGTAATGCATAGTGCGTTGGTACACCGTGTCAACGTGGAAGGCGTGAGTTCCGCTTGCTGACCGTGTAGTTCTGTTGAACACACGAACTGACGGCATCAGCTTCCGCATCTCAGAAGAACATATACCGTTAAAGTAACGGTAGAACAGTGAGACGCGAGCCACGTTTCGACGATGTACCAAGGAGTCAATAGAGCTGGAAACTCTACTGTCTCCTGTTAGCTTTATCGCTCGATGTTGGATACGGTCCAGGTATATTCGTGAAGCTCCAGCCCATAGGCGCGAAAGGTTGTAAAGAGAACTCAATAAAATCCGGGTTTTGTCACACAAAACAATCACTAATTTGGTTTAACCTAACGGGTGTTGACATCCCTAGTTCGAAATGGTCACTGCTATGCAGAGGAATATAGACTAGCTTTTTATGGTATGATGTAATCTTGATATGTAAACAATTTGCTTTTTTCAGCCAATGTTAGCAGAAAAAGTATTCTCAAAGTGCAAAAAATATATTGTAGCGTTCGGGTTGTTGCACATAATTGTTTTTCGATATTAAATAAATAATTACAGTTAAAATATATACATGTGCAGTGAGAAAAAGTTGCTACAAAAATTTTAATAGACGCAAAAGTTGAATATAAGAAATATTAAATAAAATGTGGGCAAGAAAACGTTGGCGTAGTCGTTGTGGCTGACTATGACGGCTGGTTTCAATTTATACCTCTATATAGTGTAAGTTCGATACAAGTAACTTCGAGTAAATATTCGATACTTTTTTCAGGTACCGAGTACTTTTTGTACTCTGGGTATCGAGTACATTATCCCAGTATTCACTCGCTGCTCGCCTTGTTACTTTTTTGTACAAGAGCTTAAATTGAAAGAGCCGGGATTAGATTTTACAGAAGAATTTGAATCTCTCAGTGTCATGTGTTCTAAATATGATAGCAACGACAGTTGAGCGCTTGTTTTTTCGTTTCGCTTATAGTTCCTTTATCATTGTATTTTTCATAAAAAACTGGAATGCAATATTTATTTTACTTGTATTTAATAAAGAGATTGTTCTTTTTTTTATAAATTTGTATTATTTATTGTGTTATACATAAATTACTTTAGAACCATGTTAAAGGAACTGATTACTTTTCTAACTTCATTAAGTCATTAAAATTGTAATTGAAATTTTAAATTTCTCTGTAATTTAATTTAAGTTCAAATTTTTTAATGCCCTTTCCTCAAATACCTGTTATGATACCTTAAAGGAATTGATGAGGAATTTGGAAAAAGTTATTACAAATACAATTCCTTGTAATGGAATTGGGAAAATTCAAATTAATATTTCAATTACTTTATGGAATAGGACAAGTATTTGGAATTAGGTCCGTTGGGATTCGTCGAATCTAAAAAGTCGTGCAATATTCAATAACTAATAAAGGGTGATTTTTTGCCACTTGGATTTTGACGTTTACATTTCTGATAGTTCACGCGTGATTCTTGACGTGTGTTAAAGTACAAAATGCTCAGTTTGGTTTGCCATTTCATCACGCCTGTTACGCCTGAACAACGTTTGCAAATTATTGAAATTTATTATCAAAATTCGTGCTCTGTGAAAAATGTGTTTCGCAAGCTATGTCCATTTTATGACGAGGCTCATTTTTGGGTCAATGGATACGTGAATAAGCAGAATTGCCGTATCTGGAGTGAAGACCAGCCAGAGGCAATTCAGCAGCTACCAATGCATGCCGAAAAATGCACTACTTGGTGCAGTTTATGGGAAGGCGGCATCATTGGGCCGTACTTCTTCAAAGACGATGAAGGCCACAATGTTAGGGTCAATGGAGAAAGGTACCGTTCGATGATAACGGACTTTTTTTTACCGAAAATGCAAGAATTGGACTCGGCCAACATGTGGTTCCAACAGGACGGTGCCAAATGGCATATGCCACACTGCGAGCGAAACCATGCATAAATTGAGAGGCGAATTTGGTGAGCAGTTAATCTCACGCTTTGGTGTCAATTGGCCACCAAAATCGTGATTTGACCTCGTTAGACTATTTTTGTGGCGCTATGTTAAGTCTGTTGCCTATTGGGACAAGCCAAACACGATTGCTGCTTTGGAAGCCAACATAGAACGCGTCATTGGTGGGATTCCGGCCGAAATGTGTGAAAAAGTGTGCCAAAATTGGACCTTCAGAATGGACCACTTGACGCGTAGCCGCGGGACACATTTAAGGGAAATTATCTTTAAAAAGTAAATGGCACGAATTGATATATCGATCCAAATAAAAGTTTCATTCACTTTTGTAAAATTTCTGTTTTTTTTTAATTATCAAAAACCAAATTCTTAAAAAAACACCCTTTATTATATTTATACTTTTAACTTGTAAGAACCAACTTTCGTTGTTATATTTCAAAATTTGTATCTCTTTTGTTTTTATATATTTAACACACAGGGTGTATGTGAAAGCAGAGCATTGTGTTGAATGGAAGGGAAACTGATAGGTGGAAGAAAGAAGGAGGGAGACTGAGAGAGGGAATCCAATTACACAGGACACCGATAAAGAGATAGACAACCATTGTGGCAAGTGTTATGCCTTTACAACAATGACCTTCAGTTTATCAGTGTCGACTACGACCGCATGTAGCGCCAAATGCCGAGCTTTTCACATCCACTCATGTTATGCGCGTTATATTTGTACATAAATGGAACCTACAGTTTTATGCCGAATCCGAACGGCGAAGTGAAAAGCTTTTCATAGGAAATTTTTACTCTTGTAGGTTTGCCATTGCCTGCCAAGAGGTGGTACCGTGTAGAAAATTGTTGTTTTGTTTTATTTATTTTATATTTTTTTTTTAAATTAATTTTTTATTTAGGCTGTGTCGAGATTCGAACCCAGGACACGCTTCTCCAGTTATAAATTTTATAGTGATAGATCTACTACAATTACAGTGAATGCTATTTATATTGTTTTCCTTGAGAATTTTTAATTTTTGACTACAACTAATACATATATTTTGATTATAATTTTATAATTTAATCTAACTATGATCTGTACGTATCCTAACTTCTGAACGCTTTGTGACTTGTTGGTTATGTGACGGGCTGCCTTATTTAACATATGCCAGATTTTCTGGGTCCTTGACAAAATTCAAGACACTAAGGGTATTCATTGGTCATGTTTGAAATGTATGTCGACTAATATCTATCTATACAAAATTTTCAATCAAGTCAAGGTGGGTTTTTCTGAAATTGGGAAGGAGTTATCCACTCTGACATCTAAATTTAAACAGTATGAAAAGTTTTTCAATAATTACAAGTGTTTTGATGAACGTTGTTTTCTCTAGAAATACGCGTAATACGCGAAATACGCTTGCTAATAAATACAAGTGCTACCAAAAATGAAAAATTCTGTGGTGAACAGTCTGTAATGTTTCTTATACTAATACTTATTATTGTGAGATAAAGGGGGAGAACTATCACAAAGTGCTGTTAGTTCTTACCTTGCTGATGAAAAGGGGTGAGGGCTTTGCGTTTCCGGACGAGGGGGGATCTCGAGGGAAGTTGAAAATAGTCGTGTAGAAAAAGAAAAAAGCAGCAGTATACGTTCTAACAATATTTATCATAGTATAACATAATTGGGGCGTACCTTGTTCCAACTCCTTTTAAATATTGAGGAAATACCCCCTATATTCTCACCAAACTTAACGAAAGGAAAATGGAGCTGGTAAAGGTTTACAGGATTACAAAAAATGATCTTAAACCTAATGATTATGGCTGCAGGCCTAAACATCCTTGTTAGAATAGCGAAGCAAGATCCCTCTGAGGAAATTCAAAGAATACCAGTTTCTTGTTAGAATTAGTCTTGTTTATTTTCTTATTTGTAGTGGAATATATACCATTTTTTCAAAAGAGCTATAATTTTTCTTAATCATATAATTATAGTATTCTATTACATATGTTTTACATGTTTACATGTGACTATTATTATTATTATTAAATGTTATTTTGATTTAAGTGGTTAGCCATAAAGTATGTGATATAATATAGAAAAAAATTAGAAATATCAATTATAAGTGTATCTTATTTTTGAAATTGATTTGTAGTCTTTGAAAAGATTATTATGTAAAGTTTTATGGTATCTGTACCATGTATGTTTACAATTGAGTTAACTCCCTCTTTAGCTACTATTTTAAATGGATTTTGGTATTTTCTTCTATTTTCTACTTTAACTAAAACTAAATCTCATATTTCTGCTCTAAATTTATTGGTATATTTGTTATTTTTATCTGATATATGACACGCATGTTTGTTTTAGTTGGGCTATAGTTATTCTGACTCCGAAATGCCCTGTGTGGCATTGTGGAATTCGTTCACTGTATCCGTGTACTGTATTTGTATATTTGGAGTTTAGCTTCAGCGGGGTCGAATCTTGATTCGCCGCATTGTCGCTGCCTCCTATGTGCACATAGTTATCATGGATATGTATTTTACAATTATCCAGATTATTGTCGACATTTGAGTTTTCTTAGATTCTTTACGTTAATAAGGGACGTGCATTCCCATATTTGAAGTTACGCAGGCATCTGGGATGTGCAGTTATCTTCTTTATTGTCCATTTTTGCGGTCATTCTCCTAGTAATTACAAGCGTTCTTTTCGCTTTTTCATCCACCTCTTTTGGTATCATTGTTTTTAACTTGCGGAATCGAGTTGAATCCTCGATAA
This sequence comes from Palloptera scutellata, assembly GCA_958295655.1. Classification (NCBI taxonomy): domain Eukaryota; kingdom Metazoa; phylum Arthropoda; class Insecta; order Diptera; family Pallopteridae; genus Palloptera; species Palloptera scutellata. The sequence continues at coordinate 5,016,439 of OY282453.1, read as the reverse complement.
TGCATCAGCATTAGTGTTTAGACTTCCTTTTTTGATAAACTATTTTAAAGTCATAATCGCTTAAATCTAACCTTATCGTAGTAATTTTTGAAGATGGATTCTTATGTGTAAATAATTATATAAGTGATCTGTAGTCCGTTACTTGCTTACTTACTTAACTAGCACTACAACCGATGATCGGTCTTGGCCGCCTCTACAAAGCTTCGCCAGTCGCCTCTGCTATGCGCGCGCTGGCGCCAGTTGATAAGACCAAGTGCAGTCGGGTTGCCCTGCACCTGGTCCTTCCAACGGAGATTACGACGTCCTCTTCTGCGTGTTCCTCCACCATGGTTCGAATAAAACACCCTTCTAGCTGGAGCGCTTTCTTCCATTCGCTCAACATAACCCAGCCAAAGAAACCACTGGAGTTTTATACGCTTGACTATGTTAGTGTCGGCGTACAGCTCATACAGGTCATCGTTCCATTTTATCCGAGCCGCTGTCGTTTAAATTTGGGTTATTGTTATTATGTTCATATTGAGTAATCGCGCGAACACGTTGTGTTTGGTTTCTTTTTACGTTGCGATTGTTTTTGTTATAGTATCTTTTGGGGTTAATTTGGCTTGTTGTTGTTACTAGTATTTCGTTGGTTGTTATAGTTGCCGCGATGTACGAGGTTGTTGTTGCCATGTCGTTTTGAGTAGATGTTTTCTTAAGTACGTCAGCAAAAACCATAGCCTTTTCCTGGGCATTTCTTGCCCATTCAATATTTTCTTTTCTAATCGGCGGAATATATCTGAGTGGTCTTTTGAGTTTTTTTGTACATTTCCATAAGGAGAATTCGGAGCTTCGCTCATTACTTAGGTTGCTAACATACAAGTTTATAGAATTATTTTTGAAATCCTTAAGAAGTCTCTTAAGATGTTAAGTTGTTGAGATTGTGCTTGTCCATTGGGGATCGCGTTAAATGCCATTTCTTTCTCAATTTACGTTTTTCATCTATTAAAACTTTAACTTCACATGGAAAATTCATTCCAATAGTTTTTCTTTATGTTTGCAGAATGCTTTCCCAAGCAGCTTTTTGAATAGCTTCCGTAAACTTTATGGATTCAAGCTCTAAATCATCCGCTGTAAGTATGTCCGCATCTTCATCAATATAATTATCGAGTTTTATTTGAAATAGTTCCCAATTTGTTGCTTTGCTTGTCAACTTAGGATTTTCTTCTTTAAGTATTATACTGTCGCTTACTGTTAAATACACTGGAGAATGATCAGAGCTTAAGTCCAGTCCCTCTTTTATTTGCATATAATTACCTGAAATTTTATTTAATATAAAAAAGTCTAAAAGATCAGGTCCTTTAGTTTCATCAGTTGTCCAATAAGTCGGCTTTCTAGTTGATATGGAATCCCATTTACAATCATTTAGCGCATTCAATAGCGCACGACCTCTTGTTGTAATTAATCTCGAGCCCCAGTGTATATGCTTAGCATTAAAATCTGCACCTAGTAGTAAACACTTAGATGGGTACAATTCTAGTAGCTGTTTATAATCTTCTGTGGTTATTGTGTGCCTAGGAGGACTGTAAATCGACCCAATTGTAATGCATTGTTGTTTTGTTTTAATCGTAACATTAGTTATTTGAAATTTTTCCATGCAAATGTGTTGGTTTTCATTGTGTTGAATTTTATCTCTGATAATAATTTCGCTTCTACCCTTCGCATTGTTACTGGGATGTATTGTGTGATAAGTAGCGTAGTTTTTAAATTTTATGAATGATTCTCTTATAAAATGGGTTTCAGATACTACGCAAATATCTATTGTTTTCAGCGACGAGGGTGATTTCTGGCTCAATGGATACGTGAACAAGCAAAATTGCCGTATTTGGAGTGAAGACCAGCCAGAGGCAATTCAGCAGCTACCAATGCCTCCCGAAAATGCACTGTTTGGTGCGGTTTATTGGCAGGCGGCATCATTGGGCCGTACTTCTTCAAAGATGATGAAGGCCGCGATGTTACGGTCAATTGAGAAATGTACCGTTCGATGATAACGGACTTTTTTGGCCGAAAATGCAAGAATTGGACTCGGCCAACATGTTGTTCCAACAGGACGGTGCCACATGGCATATGCCACACTGCACGCGAAACCATGCATCAATTGAGAGGCTTATTTGGTCAGCAGTTAATCTCACGTTTTGGTGCAGTCAATTGGCCACCAAGATAAACTTTTTTTTGTGGGGCTATGTTAAGGCTTTGTCACAGCAATTTTGTTTGGCGACAAGCCAAACACGATTGCTGCTTTGGAAGCCAAGATTTCGGCCGAAATGTGTGAAAAAGTGTGCCAAAATTGGACCTTCAGAATGGACCACTTGAAGCATGTCGCGGGCGACATTTAGTGAAGTTATGGTTAGAAAGTAAATGGCAGGAATTGATTTATCGATCCAAAAATAATTTTCATAATAATAATTTCATTCACTTCTGTAAAAATTCTGTGTTTTTTGAATTTTCAGCTCTTAAAAAATCACTCTTTATATATATTTTTATACATGAATATATTGTATTTTTAAACGTTTGTTTTTTTAATTATGCTTTTCCTTTCGAAATTTTTATTTTGAACTAATTAATTTTTTTGGATATTTAATGAAAGGCTGATAAAAACTGAGCTAAAAATTTTCATATTATTTGCATTATAGATGTGCAATACTCAATGAAGTCGATAAATTGTGTGTCACCGTACACACACCGCCCTTCTCTGCCTCATATTGATAAGCTTCTTTAAACTGTATTTTTCATCAAAAACTGGAATGCATTGTTTATTTTGCTTGTTATTGTCCGATACGAGTACTTTTCACCGATACTTTTTTAACATCGATACTTTCCATCGATATTTTTAATGAGTACCAGTATCGAGTACATGCCAGTATCAGAACAACACTACCACCACGACACGACACGCGATGGTGATGCTGATGTTGCTTGTTGTTGACTGTTTGAAAATATTTTCGGTTTCGGTTTTTTTGTTGTTTTGCTTCAATTACATTAATAACACAACATAATAAAAGTTTGGTCGTGGTTATGATAAGATTTTGCTCGGCGAACACCATAAAATTGTTGTTACACTGAACACGATGAGAAAGCTTTTACTCACACGCACAATGTACACGTGAAAAAAGTAACAAATATGTATGTAAAATAGAACGAAAACATGTAAACCTGTCCATAATTATTTTCATTTTCTGAAAAGCAAAGTGCGAATGTTTTTAGTGTTTAAAAGTGAATATTAAATATATTATTTATAAAACAATTGAAGAAGTACGTATCAAAAGTACTTATATAACAATTAACTGTATTCACGATGTGATGCAAATGGTGTTAATACGGCTCTTGCTTTGAAGTTGCCACATATATATACTCCACTACCTCAATCGCTTTTTTATAATCATCCTGTGGCTGTCGGTCCAAAAAATTACATTATTTAAATAATTTATTGCACATTCAAATATATTATCAACTTCACTCTCCATATTGATAAAATCGTTTAAAGTTTTGCCGTTGCGCACATAATAGTATTAAAAAAAAACTGAGTTTCGCCCAAAAGCAACTCTGTAAGGTCGTAGATTTCTCTATTCCATGGAAATATCGTCAATTTTCTAAAACAGTTCCATTTTTTCGTTGTTTCATACAAATTTCATTTCTTCTTTCTTTTAATGGCACAACAACCCATGAAGGAACTAGGCCGAGCTTATCGCATCTACTCAAGTTGTGCGGGATATATTTTTTTACATGAATGGAAATTTCACTTAGATATCTCAAATCTGAGGGAACTATTTTTTTCTAAGGCTGTGGTTATATTCAAAGTTTACTCGGCGAACAGCATGCAATTGTTGTTGCCCAAACACGAAAAAAAGAGCTTTTACACACTCACACCGAACACGATATGGTGGTATCGAGCACGCCGAGTATTCAGGGTTAACAATGAGTTATTCTACAAAAAAGGAACAAAATTGTATGTAAAATTGAAGGAAAACATACAAACCTGTACATCACTATTTTCATATGCAGAAAAGCGAAGTTGCGAATTTTTTTAGTTTTTAAAAGTGAATATTAAATATATTATTCATAAAACTATTGAAGAAAAATCATTTTATTTTCATAACTTTTCAATTATATTGTTTATTTCACGCTCCATATTAATAAAATCGCTTAAAGTTTTTTGGTATTTCATTTAGTGTCGCCGTTGTGACCAATAAAGTATTACAAATAAAACTGAATTTCGATAAAAAGCAACTCTGTAACGAACACCAATGTAACAACTACACCCAACACGAGAGTAAAATTTGAATAGGATATTAATTTTTTACCCATTATTTTTGAAATGTCCACATAAAGCTTAAGCTATGAACACAATGAACGCGGTTACGACATTGCGCAATCTGTTAACTCTTAAATTTCATGTATTTTTATTAAGACGAACATAATGGCTGCGACACGGCATCTTTGCTCCAATGTGCAAATTGCCGCTGTCATCCACTTCTATCTAATTCTGTTTGAATGAAAAAATATAATTATCAACCGTAAAATTTTACAATTTGTTTGTTTATGTTATTTTATGAAAACAAAGATATTAATGAAGTGTTCTACAATATTTTATTGTTTTTTATCGTTATAAAATAAATAAACTATGAAAATTGTAAAGATTAAAGTCGTTTTGTCATGCCAGCGTACATTGTGTTTCAGTCGCAGACAACATGACGAAATTACCTGCAGAGGCCATAATGCAATGACGCTATCATTGCATTGTATTCGTATCTTTAGTTTTTAACTCTTCTATATATTCTGGCTTTCAAATTGCACTGAAATAATATAAATAATTTAATTAATAGATAAGCAAACATGCTCTTGAATTTGAAATAGAAAATTCATCGAGATAAATTAACAAACATGATATTGAAACTATAACAACAATGAGATGACCAAACTTCAGGAAAAATAGGTAAATTTCAACAGAATTTTGTGCACTCATGGAATAAAAAGAAAATAACATAAGCAAACAAATTCCATAATTACACGGTAGATAATTTATTTTTTCATGACTTATATCAGCAAGTTGGGTGTTTTGCGATAGGAGTGCAGCTTCGGCTGTCTGTCGTGATTGCAGCTTGTCGACATCCAGTTTTCTCTTTGTACTTATACGTACGCGGTGGACGCAAAAAGGAAGTTGTCCAGGAGCACGACTGAAAAGCTGAGCCATGTAAAAGTCCTATCGGACGCAATCGTGATCGAAAAAAGGGAGAACTTACGCAGAAATGCTTAGGAAAGTAAAAAGTGATCCCAAGCTAGCTAGACTAGGGAAGACTGTTACTTTTACTTTACTTCTTCTAGATTCTTCTAGATGCTAGAAGAATCAAAATTGGTTGGTTAATATGTCGCATCCATGAGCGAATAATGCTTAAAATATGCTTTAGGTGTTTAGAATATGGACATATAGCAAGAGAATGCAAATATGCGTCACAGAGATCAGAAACATGTAGAAGATGCGGTACGGATGGTCATATTGCGAAAGAATACACTAAAGATCCTGTGTGCATGTTTTGTAAAATTTGCAATTCAAAAAATGCCAGCCATGTCGCTGGAAGCAGCAAATGCCCAACATTTACCATTAACAATAAAACGCGATGAAAATCATACCGATAAATCTGAACCATTGTGAGGAGCGATAGAAAAGAAATCAGACGTAGTTATAAACAGCGAACCATACAGACTTGAGAGTAAAAACATCTGCATCAGTGACAAGACAAAAAAGCAGCAATATGGATAGATATGCGGAAGACACGTCTTCCAAAATACCAACGAACAGTGGATTTGTAAGAGCAAAAATAAATGGCATTTACTTTTACAGTTGCTATGCACGTCCCAGCCTGACACCTAGTGAGTACCAGAATACTATTGACGAAATCGTAACAGATGGTGGTAATTGCTGGAGACGTTAAGGCATGGGCAACAGAATGGGGCAGTAGAGTGCTAGAAGACATAGTCTTCTTGAAACCTTTTCGCCGCTAGACATAGTAGTCGCAAATTCAGGCAATAAATTTACATTTCGTAAAGCAGGACACGGATCTATTATAGACACGTTTACGAGTAGCTCTCTAGCACGTAGAACGAGGTGGCGGGTTAGTGAAGACTATAAGCATAGTGGCCACCAGGCAGTAATGTTTGAAATAAATGAAAAGAGATAACGTCAGAGAGGTAAAACAACCGGCCCTAGATGAAAGGACACACTGTTCGGTAAGAACACCTTTGAAGATTATATTGACCACACATGATCTGAGACCCGGATCGGCAGAAAATGCAGCAACCCAATTAACTTATTCGGTAACTACGGTTGGTGACGCAGCAATGTCCAGAAGGAAGCCCAGCAAACAAGGCTCACCATGCTATTGGTGGAACGAAGAAATCAAAACTCTTAGAGGTGAATGTTTAAAAGCAAGGCGTAAAGTTCAGCAATCTAGAGGAAGACCTGGATTTTTACAGCTGCTCGAATCTTTTAGAGAAATTCGAAAATCTCTGCGATCAAAAACAGCAAAAGAATTTGCTTTAAAAATATATGTGATGACGCAAATATAAACCCATGGGGCACAGATATATATCATGCCCGGTAATGCTGGATAACATTATAAAGACTTTATTTCCACAGCGGCAAATAATCTTTACATATGATGACGACGAAATGGATAGTGAAGAAATCGCACTAATTATCGAAAAAGAGATGCTCGAAGCATGCAAGAAGGTAGGCGACAAAACCAGGACCCGACGGTATTCCTAATAAGGCTTTGAAAATGGCAGTCTACAGAAGACCGGATATCTTCGCCGAAGTAATTCGGAAATGTTTAGAAGAAGGAACAGATCAGTGAAAGCTACAGCGGTTAGTTTTGCTACCGAAAGGAAACAAGCCACCGGGAGATCCATCGTCATATCGGCCAATCTTCCTGCTTGACACATTGGGCAAAATACTGGAATGTATAATTTACAACAGGTTACTTCCCTTCGCAGAAGAGAACGGATTGTCAATTCGGATTTCGGAAAGCTTGATCCACTGTAAACGCCATTAAAATGGTGGTAGACATTGCAGCGTGGTCACTTTGACGTAGTGGTAGTGCGTTGGACTGCTGCGCAGAGTGACCGGGGTTCGAATCTCGGCACACGCAAAAATCAAAAAGTAGAAAAAATAATTTTTCTACACTGCACCTCTTGGCAAGTAATGACAAACCTAAAAGAGTAAAAATTGCATATGAAAGCTTTTCACTACGCTGTTCGGATTCGGCATAAAACTGTAGGTCCCTTCCATTCACGTACAAATATAACAAATATAGCAGTGGTTAAACAAGATGTAAAAAACGCATTTAATTCTACCAACAGGATGCACACAAAAGGCTCTCTTACCAGAATGAATACACCGAAATATATACGAAGAATAATTGATAGTTACTTCAAAAGCAGAAAGCAGGAGAATGAAAGTGACGAGGGATTAAATACTAAAACATCTCGGTAGGTGTTCCACAAGAATCATGTAATACGGAATATTAAGGCTACCTTTCCCACCTGGAAAGCGAAACGGTCACTAACGAAGCGGTTGCCACAATAAACTAATGGCTACAATCGGCTAGGCTTGAATTAGCGGCACAAAAAATCGAAGTCGTCAATTAAATATCTATCTATTATCTATCTATCTATTGCAGAAGGAATACAAATCAGCTGCAGCTGGATATTCCAGGCATTACAAGCGAAGAAAGGTTAGCTTCATTATCCATTTGGTAGATTAGGTGGGAGAAAAGACTTAACGACAGTACCGTGGGAATAGTGGTTGACGAGCAAGAGGGTGAGTTTTAGTACGTAGGCGCATTAGTGAGCAGATTCAGTCAGTATGCGAGTCGTGCACGCCAGTAGCTCGGGCTACTGGTATCTGTGAAGTTTCTTCACCCCCAGGACGCATAAAAAAAAAAAAGACCTTGGCTGTGGTGGTCTGAGTCGATCTTTGCGCCACGTATTGTGCGTACGTCTAGTAAGCGTGCCTTCCATCAACCACAACGTAATCAATCTGGTTTCGTGTGTTTTGAGCAGGGGATCGCCAAGTGTTGAAGTTTTTGCCTTGATGCGAAAGTATCGCGAGTCTTAATTTTTAATGATATATTTATCTTCTTTCTTTTAATGGCACAACAGCCCATGGAGGGCCTAGGCCGAGCTTTTCGCATCCACTCATGTCGTGCATGTAATAGTTGCACATGAATGGAAGGGACCTACAGTTTTATGCCGAATCCGAACGGCGAAGTGAAAAGGTTTTCATAGGCAATTTTTACTCTTTTAGGTTTGCCATTGCCTAGAAAATTTTTTTTTCAACTTTCTGGTTTTGCTTGTGCCGAGATTCTAACCTCGGACACTATGCGTAACAGTCCAACGCACTACCACTACGCTACAGCGACCGACAATATGATATATTTATAGCCTGCTTATTTTGTGTGTTAAATTTACGTAAAATAACAATTTTATATGTAAAATGTAAAACATAATAAGAAAATTTTTAATGTAACTTTATTTAAAATTTTAATTTTATATTACAATGTAAAACGGATAATGAACAATTTGATAGTTTTCATGTAAAGTTAACACAAATCCTATCAGTCTCATATTTTTTAAGGTAAAATCAGCGTTTTTGATTTTACATTACTTTACTTTACTTTTAATGGCACAACAGCCCATGGAGGGCCTAGACCGAGCTTTTCGCATCCCCTCATGTTGTGCGTGTTATATTTATACGTGAATGGAAGGGACCTACAGTTTAGTGCCGAATCCGAACGTCAAAGTGAAATGCTTTTCATAGCAATTTTTGCTCTTGTATGTTTGCCATTGCCTGCCAAGAGGTGGTGCTGTGTAGAAAAATTATTTTTTCTACTTTTTGATTTTGCCTGTGCCGAGATTCGAACCCCGGACACTCTGTGTAGCAGTCCAACGCACTACCACTACACCACACAGTGATTTTACATTACAACAATATAATTTTTTTTGTTTTGCTTTTTCTAGCTTTGGCACGTTTAGGCTTAATGAATTTTAGGTTTGCCATAGAGAGAATAAGAGCAATGTTTTGGAACCAACCATGCTTTCTCATCAGTGATACTAGTTGCCAGTAACTGTGTTTCCATAATCCATATAAGTTACTCATATCGAAAAGATAACCATGAAAATATTTGAAATATACTTGTAATAGTAATTCTGATGAGGAACTTGTGGAACCCCTTACAACAATATAAAATGCCAAAGTTTTGAGAAAAATATCATTTAGGCTGTTTTTAGTAAGATTGTAAAAACAAAAACGAATCACGAAAATATCAAGGGAAACATATGTAATTTTTTACATGTATCGTATTTACATACACATGTACATATTGTATTTATATTTGGCAAACACATACACATACATACATACGAGTATACCATATACAAAGAAGAAGTTTAGAAAAAAAACAAACATATACAAAAAACTGACTACACACAAAAACGCTGTCTTGGAAGACAGCCGACATTAATTGAAGGAATGAAAATATCAATGTGTTTGCCCGATGTATCGAAGATTATCGATGTAGGCGCACGCTGCATCACTAACAACGCCTAATTGTGGACGTAACAAATAACCGTTACTCGATGAAAACCAATATACCTGTACATAAATTGGGAAGGGTATACAAATTGTTAACCATATGTAGGGTGATCCATCTAACAAATGGAATTTGAACTATAGGAACAACATTTTGAGTGTGGCAACTCTAATGTCATTCGTATTTTGATGGAAAATTAGTTTTATATTTATTTGCGGTTAACGAAATGGGTCGATATGAACAACGTTGCACAGTGGCCGATTTTCGACATTTAAGAGGACTCAAATATAAAATTAATATATTTGGTCGAAATTGATGGCATTTTCACATGATACCTATTTTTTAATATTTCCAGAAGTTTTCAGGCTACAGCCTATTTACTGTCTATTTTATCTTCAGTATTATTCTACTAAATATTTTATTTGAAAAGCTCGGCCTAGGTCCTCCATGGGGTGTTGTGCCCATGAAAGAAAAAGCGTACGTTAGTTCGTTATTACAGGATCGGATGATATTAATCATAGATACAATAAATATCTGTATTACTATACATATATTCTGACAGGCATTTGAAACCAAGGGTATGCTTCATTCATGTCTTAAGGATAGCTCTACAGATATAGCAGTTGGAACTCGTTCGGTTTCGCAGTACAGAATTGCAGATTTTGCCATCAACCATTGTCTTCATTAGCGCATGCTTAAAATATATCAATTTATTATTAACCAACAAATTTTTAACTCTGAGCTCATTGATTTGTTCCTCCAATATCGTGTTACTGAAGTAACACATTTTTTTAATATTGAATTATTAGCCAACAGTGTGTCTCTTTCTGTCGTACGAAACGGTCGCCTTTCCGCTATGTCTACTTGCTGTAATTGTAATTGGCGAATGTCGGGCGATGATTTTGTCTCGTGCAGTTTTTGCACTGGCAAATGGCATTTGAAATGTGTAAATTTTTCATAAGGTCTGTCTTAAATGGCTAAAAATGAGTGCTAATTTTGTTTATAGATTTAAATGACTTGAGCAGTTTTTTCGGCTCTCTTAAAGCTAAGAGTTCTGCTGATAAGGCTGTTACTGTTGGCAATAACAACAATGCTATGATAACACGCGCTAGAGCTAAGGCCATAAACCCTAATCAGTCTCTTTTCATGGGAGTGCGCACTAAATCGTGCTCACCAGTTATCACAAGAAATACTAGCAAGTCCATCCGTAATAATGCTGAGTCTAATGTTTATGCTAAGAAGAATCTCCCTGAACAATCGCTCTCTAAAATAGGCATCGATCGCGCTGTGAGAAAGTCAACTGCCGATGTTGTTGCGGCTGATCTCCCTGATGCAGATTATGACGTGGTGAAGAGTACCACTAGTTCTGACGTCGCTGCTGATAGCGTTACTTCGGCTTTGTCAACTGCAGTTATTGACGTCACTAGCCCCAATGCTGCTGCGAAAGGCAATACTTCAAATGCAGTCAATATAACTGCTAATAACACTATACGTCAAAATTAAGTTATTGTTGGTAGGAACAACGGAGTATTTGAAAACATTTCAGTGTTAAACCACAAAAATGGGTTCATATATCAAGTTTTCACGCAAAAACGACCACTGACGACATCACTTCTTTTCCACATTTGCTAAAATTAATTCATCTGATATACGTTGATACAAACTTTCTAAGAAGGGAGTATCTGTTCATTCACGTCATATTAGTTTTAAAATTGGAGTGCCAATTGAACTAATGAGCACATTGTATAATGTGGAATTTTGGCCAACCGGTATCCGTGTTAGCTCGTTTGAATACCGTCCAAAAAAGTTATAGTTATAGATATGTCGGTAGTCAATTATTGATTTATGTTGATTGTCTACCGACTGTGTCCAACAATCCTGGCCATAGGTGTAACGCTGATAATAAAATCGCTTTATATTATCAAAATGTGAGTGGTTTACGAACTAAGACGCATGAATTTTGTATTGAGGTTGCTGACTTCTTTCATATCATAGTTTTGACAGAAACATGGTTATATGATGGAATCTTGACCACTGAACTGTTTGATGCTAATTTTATTGTTTTTCGAAAGGATCGTTTTTTAATGACCACTGTCTTGCCTCGTGGAGGTGGTACGCTGATTGCGGTACGTCTATATAGATGCCATGAAATTAGTATAGAGCACACTTCTGGCTCTATTGAACAGTTTTGTGTTAAAGTTGACTGTCCAATTACCCAAAGTTTTGATGGCATGAGTATGTCCAGTATTTATATATTTTTGTATCTTATATACCTCCTAATTCGAGAAATTATATTTATTCTGCGCACTTTGTTAACATATTGAATGTATTTGATAAACTTAAAGACAACGAATATATGGTAGTTTTAGGTGATTTTAACATTGGGTATTTACATCCTACAATCTATGGGGGTACTGACTTTGACTTCATTGACTATTTTTTGTCTTTAGGGTTGAAACAAATAAACGGTATAAGAAATGCTCTTAATAGAATTTTATATCTTGCTTTAATAGTAGTATTAGTATCCATCATAAGGCCATTTTGGTTTACTTAGATTCTTCTCTTTTGAAGGTTTCGGTATTTGATGAGGACGTATTTGAGTTTGTTAAAGCTGATTACAATGCAATTAATCTTTATCTTTCTAACGTTATTTAGATCCCTACAGACACTGCAGATACTCTTTATGTTAGTTATCTTTTATTAACACACATTATTAATGAAACTTTTGCCCATTTTGTCCCAATACGTCAGATATGTAATTTGAAAAACAAAAATCGAAAAAAGAATCCGGCTTGCAGGAATGAATATATTGAAGCAAGTAGACAATACAAGTGCTGTAAAAAATATCTTTACATACTACTTCCATAACATCCCAATTTCTAATGTGTCCATTTACGCTTTCGAAATGCGTTGCAAAGTGTAGTCAATTAAAGATTGCAAATTTATTTGGCATAAGTTTTCAGAGATCTTCATTGATGAATTCGGAGGATAACATAGTTTTTTAACTTCAATAATGGAATCATAACAAGGATATAAGTTAATACCAGGTGTACAAGTATGAAACCGATAATTTTTTTAAGAAAATATACGTTTATTTAAGAAAAATATTTATACATTCAATCTTTAAAATAATGGCCATTTCTAGCTAAATATTTTTCCCATCTCTCTGGCAATTTGTGATTGCCTCCCCTAAATTAAATCTATATGTTTTTTTTTACAAAATTTTCGTCACTTGTATTCTTTATTTCTAAATCAATCTGGTTTAACTTATCCAGATAAATTTCCCATTTCCAATCCAAAATAATTAAATTTACTATTTATTGTAGATTTTCAATAGTAGCAGTATTTCTTTTGAATTTTTCCTCTGAAGATTTAACTTGTCTGGTAGGAAAGCGTGGTTATTGCCCAATGATGATAATTTTCTTCACAGCTATTCTTGACATTATTTCCAATATGCACCGAATTTGGTTAAATTCGCTTCACTAATTTCTTTGATATTACGTTTTATGTGTTTCATTTGTATGGGAGGTAGGCGTGGCTATTACCGGATGTTAATAATTTTGACAACAGTTATTTTTGAGGATATGTTTTTGTAAGTAGTATACCGAATTTAGTTTGGTTCTCTTTAGAATTATTTCAATATCACTCTTGGAAAGTTTCACGTGCATGGGAGGTACCACGTCCACTTGATCGATTTTACCCATTTTAGAATTTATTCTTTTCCTGACTATAAGACATGTTTCACACAAATTTGGTTAAGATTGTACAAGTTTTTCTCGAGTTATCATGTACAAAGGCAGGTGGACATAGCTGTATCGACTTTACTATGTATGCATGCTGATAATTTTATTGGGTCAAATAAAAAGTATCCGCTGTTTTTGGTGGTGGTACCCACAAATCTGGCAACAAATCTATGAAGTCAGTTGTATAATTCGTCGCTAGTATAGAAAGTTACATTGATTTGAAAATGAGTGAAATATCTGAATAAATACGGTATATGATGCTTTATTACCATAGAAAAGGTAAAAACAAACATGCCGAAGAATTTGTTCTGTTTACGATGAGGATGCCGTGAGTGCACGCCGGACCCAGGAGTGGTTTGCTCGATTCCAGGCCGGATTCCCCTGCACGGAATCTATACATCGGAGCAGAGACAGTAAACATTAACCATATGACATAATTGTGGGTACCAACCGGGGATACTTTTTATATGACCCAATATATATACATCCAACGACGCCAAATTATGGATGTTGAAAACAACCCCAATTGAATTTGGAATGAAATTTTGGTGTTTTGTTCTGTTTAATTTTCCAACTGAATTTTGTGTAACGTCACAAGAAAGAAAATATGTACAATAATTGCATAGAAGATGCCTTACGTACAAATTTTCTAGCACAAAAATTTTGTTCTGTGGAGCTTGATCTGACATTATTGTTGATGTTAATGCTGGATCTTAGGTAAACGAAATCCTTGACGACTTGAAAAATATAATTGTCAACAGTTACATTTTTTCCAAGACGCCGTGAATCGCTGTGGCGACTGTGGTTCGAATCTCGGCACAGGCAAAATAAGAAAATAAAAAATAAAAGTAGAAAAAAAATAATTTTTCTACACGGCATCACCTCTTGGCAGGCAATGGCAAACCTGCAAGAGTAAAAATTGCTATGAAAAGCTTTTCACTTCGCCGTTCGGATTCGGCATTAAACTATAGGTCCCTTCCATTCATGTACAAATATAACACGCACAACATGAGTGAATGAGAAAAAGCTCGGCCTAGGCCCTCCATGGGCTGTTGTGCCATTAAAAGTAAAGTAAGTAAAGATGTCGATGTTCGCAGCTCGAATTATTTTCTCCAGTATAAGGTTAAAGAAGTCACCCGATAGCGAGTCACCTTGTCTGAAACCTCTTTTGGTATCAAATAGCGCGAGAGGTCTGTCCCAATTTTGACTGCGGTGATAGTATCGGTCAGTGTTATTTTGCAAAGACGAATGAGCTCTGCAGAGATACCAAAGTCAGACATTGCGGCATGCAAGTGATCCCTAATCGTGCTGTTGAAGGCGGCTTTATAATCGACAAATAGATGATGGGTGTCGATCTGTTTTTCTCGGGTCTTTTCCAGGATTTGGCGTAGTGTGAATATCTGGTCGATGGTGGATTTACCAGGCCTGAAGCCACACTGATAAGGTCCAAACAGTTTGTTGACGATGGGCTTCAGTCTTTCGCACAGTACTTACCTTATATGCAATATTAAGAAGGCTTATCCCACGGTAGTTGGCGCAGATCGTGGAATCACCTTTCTTATGGATTGGGCAGAGTACGCTGAGATTCCATTCACTTGGCATGCTTTCATCTGACCATATTCTGCATAGAAGCTCATGCATGCGTTTTTTGAGCTCTTCGCCTCCGGTCTTAAACAACTCAGCAGGCAGGCCATCTGCACCTGCAGCCTTATTGTTTTTCAGCCGAGCAATGGCTGTTAAGACCTCCTCATAGTCAGGCGGCGGTACTTCAACGCCGTCAGTGATTGGGGTTTCCGGAGTGGGTTCCGCAGTGGCGGGATTATTGCCGTCTTCGCCATTAAGCAGCTGCGAAAAGTGCTCCCTCCATAATCTCATTATGCCCTGGATATCTGTCACCAGATTTCCGTCTTCATCCTTGCAGGAAGAGGCCCCGGTCTTCAAACCAAGAGTCAGGCGTCTTATTCTTTCAAAGAATTTTCGGACCTCGTTCTTGTCCCGCAACATTTCGATATCATTGAACTCGCGTCTTTCTTCATCTCTTTTCTTGCGCCTGAAAAGACGTTTCTCCTCCCTCCTCAACTCTCTGTATCGCTCCTTAGCAGCTAGCGTTGCAACTGACTTCAGGGTGGCTCTGTGAACAGTGTTTTTTGCTTCAGTAGCATCGGGACACTCTTGATCGTACCACATATTTCTCCGTCGACGGTGGTAGCCTAGCACCTCTTCGGCAGCCGTACGCATAGAGCGGGAAATGTGCGTCCACTGCGCGCATATATCATAAAGTTGAGGGGTGTTTTGCGAAAGGAGAAGTGCAAGTTGGTTGGCAAAGACTTTGGCTGTCTGTTGTGATTGCAGCTTTTCGACATTCAGCTTTCTCTTTGTACCTATCCGTACGTGATTTGCTACACATATACGTACGTGTGCAGACCTTGGCTGCAACCAAGTAGTGGTCTGAGTCGATATTTGCACCACGTATTGTGCGTACGTCTAGTACATTGGAAGCGTGCCTTCCGTCGATCACAACGTGATCAATTTGGTTTCGTATGTTTTGATCAGGGGACAGCCAAGTGGCCTTATGGATATATTTATGTTGGAATCTGGTGCTACTAACTGTCATGTTTCATGCCGCGGCGAAGTCGATCAGTCTCATACCGTTATCGGTGGCTGCGTCGTGGAGACTGAATTTTCCGATCGTCGGACCAAAGAGACTCTCCTTGCCCACCTTGGCATTAAAGTCGCCTAACACGATTTTAACATCGTGGCGGGGGCAATGCTCATAAGCTTTGTCGAGGAGCTCGTAGAAGTCATCTTTGGTCGTTTCATCCTTCTCATCCGTCGGGGCATGGACACAAATTAGGCTGATGTTGAAGAATTTTGCCTTGATGCGGATAGTGGCTAGGCGCTCGTTCACAACCGTGAACCTCGAGACCACAAATCCAACACCGAATTCGTGTCTCGACGCATGACAGCTGTAGTAGATATCACAGGATTCTCTTTTTGAGCAACCCTGTCCCGTCCATCGCATTTCCTTTATAGCGGTTATGTCAGCTCTATATTTTTGGAGGACATCCACCAGCTGGATAGAGGCACCTTCCCTGTAGAGGGTTCGGACATTCCAGGTGCATATTCGTAAATCGTTGGCCTTTGGGCGTTTGCGGGAGTAGTCAACATTAGAGGGGTTCATTATCCGAGGCTTATTTGGAGGATTCATTGGTGGGTATTTTAACGTGGTGGGTTCCAAGCCCGACGCACAACCATTCATTCAAGGCCATGGAGAAGCCCGCCGCACACATTAGTTAACTCACTGACGGTTGTCAGATCGCTATCCAGGGGACGCCACGAGGAGGCTGTGTGTCGACTTGAAACGTAGAAGCGCAAGGATCGACCATGGACGCACCTGCGACTGTCACGAACTTTACCTTGTGTCCTACGCCCCAGGCCCCCTAATGCGAAAAAATATCGCAATCAATTCTTCTCTAGAACAAATTCTCACCGGTTGGTTGGGCTCTTCTATGTATTTATTGTAATTCTTAAAATTCCAGTTTTACATTTTAATAAATTAATGTTGTTAAATTTAAATATAAATTCCTTGTGCTTTCTTATGCTCTACGTTACTATTTTCAGCAAGCTGAACATTTGAAATTTGTCTTTCTTTAAAAATCCAAGAAGCTTCCATTTTAAAAGCTGGTTTAGTGCCCCAGTACTCTTCTTCGTATTCCTCCACCGTGGCTCGAAATAAACACTCTTCTAGCCGGAGCACCTTCTTTCATTCGATCAACATGATCCAGCCAGTAAAGCCGCTGGATTTTTATACGCTTCATACAGCTTCAACGTCCACGACTCTGCGCCATAGGATGGAAAAGATGAGGACTTATAGAGCGTTTTTTCATCAGTCGTGAGAGCGATCTGCTTCTCAATTGGCTACTGAGCCCTTAGTAACACCTATTGTCCACCATTAATCTCCGCTTGATCTCCAGGCTGACATTATTGTTTGTATTAATACTTACCTACCTGGCACTACAACCGATGATCGGTCTTGGCTGCCTCTACAAAGCTTCGCCAGTCGCCTCTGCTATGCGCGCGCTGGCGCCAGTTGATACGGCCGAGTGCAGTCAGGTTGCCCTGCACCTGGTCTTTCCAACGGAGATTAGGACGTCCCCTTCTGCGTGTTCCTCCACCGTGGTTCGAATAAAACACCCTTCTAGCCGGAGCGCTTTCTTCCATTCGCTTGACTATGTCAGTGTCGGCGTACAGTTCATACAGCTTATCGTTCCATCTTATTCGATACACGTCGTCCACGCATACTGGACCGTAGATCTTACGGTGTTTCTTCCTCTCGAATGCTCCTAACAGCCTCTCATCATTGATGGTCAATGTCCACGTCTCTACGCCATACATACAGGACGGGAAGGATGAGGGACTTATAGAGCGTTATTTTCGTCGGTCGAGAGAGGGCTCTACTTCTCAATTGCCGTAGTAACATCTGTTGGCAAGAGTTAGTCTCCGCTTGATCTCCAGGCTGACATTATTGTTGGTGTTTATGCTTGATCCTAGATATACGAAATCCTTGACGTCTTCAAAAGTATAGTTGTCAACATTGAAATTTTGTCCAAGACGCCGTGACTCTTTGTTTGTTGACACAAGGTATTTCGTTTTGTCCTCGTTCACCACTAGACCCACTCGACGAGACTCCCTTTCCAGGTTGGAGAATGCTGCACTGACTGCTTGAGCGTTTTTGCCAACGATGTCAATATCATCAGCGTATGCTAGCAGCATGACACTCTTGTAGAAGATAGTACCAGAGATGTCGATGTTCGCAGCTCGAATTATTTTCTCCAGCATAATTTTTTGCACTTTTAATATCAATATTAGTCAATTTTCAATTTTTCTTATTACGAAAACAGAAATAAATTACACAATAAATGGAAGAAGGAATCCAACAACCACTAACTGGGAAGCGTATAAAAGATCTGGAAACTATTAAACTTCTACAATCAGATTGGCAAAGATACGCTTTTAAAATGAAAAGTTCAATTCTAATCTCCCTTCAAAGGTTCTTTGGTCAAATTTAAGAAAGTTTGGTTTCTGTGTTGAAGGTAACTCTGAGAGTAATATAAATCCGGATATTTTTGTTGAATCTCTTACGTCTAATGTGGAATTATTTGGAGTCCTTAGCTTTAAATATGTAGTTCTTTTCATTTTCTATTGTTTCTGAATCTAATGTAGTTAGACGTTTTATAAAAATTATATCTAAGACAATGGGTGAAGACGGTCTTCCTATTAGTTTCCTTAAGCTAATTTGCCGTTTATTTTTTTTATGAACGAATCCAAAGGGATCCTCCTTACCTTCTCGCCCAACACGACCGAGCGGCGCATCCACATAACTTATGGATCGGTGACGCAACCGCTTTACACGAAAATATGTAATGAGCTTTGTAAATCCAAAAAGGCATTCTTTACAACTACAGATATGAAATCATTAGCTGTTAATTGATGTAATATGATAAGTAAGTTTGTTTTGATGTGTTCCAGAGAATCGGAAATGCTGAATAGATTATAATGTTTATTAAAATCTCTACATATTCCACGAAAAGCATAATTTTGAACATAATTTGTTTTGCATATGCTAAGTTTAATAGGAATAAAATAACGTGATTTTCTACAGGGTATATTAAAGTTTATTTCGTATAGTAAATACGAAGTTGATAAAATGCCATTTAAAAGCTTTACAAGAAATGTTATATTCATAATTTTTCTTCTACTTATCAATGTCGGTAGATTAATAAGGTTTAATCGATGTTCATACGGTGGAAGCTTTAAAAGAGTATTCCAACAAAAACTCCTCAGTGCAAAAATAAGAAATTATTTTGAACCGACCCAATTTTACTTGTGTAGTAATTATATTGGTGGTCGCTGTGGCGTAGTGGTAGTGCGTTGGACTGCTGCGCAGAGTGTCCGGCGTTCGAATCTCGGCACAGGCAAAATCAAAAAGTAGAAAAAAAAATTTTCTACACGGCACCACCTCTTTGCAGGCAATGGCAAACCTACGAGAGTAAAACTTGCTATGAAAATATTTTCACTTCGCCGTTCGGATTCTGCATTAAACTGTAGGTCCCTTCCATTCGTGTACAAATATAACACGCACAACATGAGTGGATGCGAAAAGCTCGGCCTAGGCCCTCCATGGGCTGTTGTGCCATTAAAAGTAAAGTAAGTAAGTAAGTAATTATATTGAGGATTCCAGAGAGGAGATGCATACTTAAGGATGTGTCTAACAAGTGAAGTGAATAGCGTTTTGTTTTTGTATAAACTTCTTTGACCAGCGTTTAACAAATCCTAAATATGTAATGTTGATATGTAAGTTGAAACTTAATTTGGAGTCCATTGTCACACCCAAATCAACAAATATCAATACATGACTCAGAGTCTGATCCTGTAAAGAATATTTAGCAGACATAGGTTGTCTCCTTGTAAATGTCATAAACTTACATTTATCCAGATTGAGTAACATCAAGTTTAATCGGCACCAGTTTGAAAAATTATCAAGATCTTCTTGCAGAAGTTTTTATTGGATTATAGAGTTGTAAGATAAGAACAACTTTACATCATCAGCATACATTACAATTTTGCAATTTCGAATAACAGATGGCAAATCATTGATAAAAAGAAGAAATGATAAAGGTCTCAGATGGCTCCCTTGAGGAACTCCGGAAGTAACAGCAATGCTTTTTGGTACGGCATTTCGGAAAATCACTTTTTGTTTTCGGTTAGTGATATATGACTATCCATCTCAAAAGCCAGGGCGGAAAAGCTAGTTTTTTGGATCCACACGAGGAATGCGCACAACCCTCTCTGAGTCTGGCCTAGGTTTATAAACAAACTCTTTCACAATTGCACCTTTTGACCAGAAGTTAATATCAACGATTTTGTCAAACATCTCAGCCGGAATAATAATTTTATTTCTTTGATATGAGAAGTTAAACTTCAGAACAGAAATGTCATCAAATTCAATTTTAGATTTTATATGAAATTTTATATCATCGACTGTAGTGTCATTAGAAAAACGAGAGACAAAAACTATTTTTTTTTGTGCAACTACTTTCAGTTTTTTGGTAGCAGGTGCGACACATTCAACTACTGTTAATTGTTTTGGAACTGCCATAGCACATTCTGTGACAGATGAAAGTACATTTTTATTTCAGTCGAAGTTGAGATTTCAATATAGCTGGATAATCAATAACTATGGGAGATTGATTCATAGCCAAAGGAATAGAAAAAATGTTGGAGAAACATCGATGGCACTAGACGGCGTAAGAGATTCCGTAGCTTTCAATAAGTTCGTAAGTGGATCCACTCACTCATATTATCAACCATTGTTTTACTACTTCTAGCTTTCCAAGTGCATGGAAAATCGCAACTATAATTTCGCTACCATAAAAGTCCTCAGTCTCATTAGAGTGAAGTTCATTGCGGTAAAGGCATAACACTTGCCACAATGGCTGTATATCTCTTTATCGGTGTCTGTGATTGCATTCCCTCTCTCTTTCTCCCTCCTTCTTCCTCTCACCTATCAATCTTCCTTCCAAACATCACCCTGTGTGTTAAATGTATCAATAAAAAAAATAGAAAAATAAAAATTTACGGGGAAGTTACAATAAATTTTTTTATTTGAGATCAGCAACCGCCATTTTGTTTGTATGTAAAATAATCTGAGAACTCCTTCGACTTTTGTCCAGCCGATCGATTCGCTGAGCAATGGGTCAAAAATGTGATTTTTCCGAAAAAGGACAAAATAATCCATTAGGAAAGAATCCAATGGAATAATATATACATTCTAGGCAAAAATTCTACTATCAATATAAACTATAAATATAATCACAAACACTCGCTGATTCAAAATTAACTAGTTGTCTTATAAAGGGTGTCCCAATAAGAGAGCACGATTTAATTAAAAAAAAACCCATATTTTTTTATTATATTTTATTGAATTGTAAAGTAGACATGTTCCTATTCCAGTAAATGGCCCCCGCAGCTCTGTCCACAGACACTTCCTCTTTGAATGAAATTTTCGATGAATTTTGAGAAAAATGTGTCTATCTACCAAAACTCTTTGAATCTTGACCTTGAGGTCAGGAATTGTTTGTGGTTTATTCGTATAGACCTGGGATTTCACAAAATCCCAAAGAAAGAAATCGTACGATCTTGGTGGCCAGTTGACATTGGATTTTCGGGAGATGATTCGGTCTGGTAATCGTTGCTCCAATAAATCTATTGTTTCATGCGCCGTGTGGCAGGTGGCACCGACCTTATGAAACTATAGGTCGTCCAGATACATACCGTCCAGTTGAGTCCACCAGAACTCCGTAATTATGTTCATGTAACGAATGCCTTTCACAGTCACTGCATTTCCGGCCTCATTTTCACAATGATAATGCGTTGTTCTTTTGTGTAGTGCTCCATTAATAATCAGAAAAATCGTAGACGCCAGCTGTTAAATTTCTGAGCTGCCACTTGCACAAAAAAGGCACAAAATTTAAATCCTAGACTCTTATTGGGACACTAAAGTGAATCGCTGTGGCGTAGTGGTAATGCGTTGGACTACTACGCAGAGTGTCCGGGGTTCGAATCTCGGCGCAGGCAAAATAAAAATAAAGTAGAAAAAAACATTTTTCTACACGGCACCACCCCTGGGAGGCAATGGCAAACCTACAAGAGTAAAAATTGCTATGAAAAGCTTTTCACTTCGCCGTTCGGATTCGGCATTTAACTGTAGGTCCCTTCAATTCATGTACAAATATAACACGCACAACATCAGTGGATGCAAAAAAGCTCGGCCTAGGCCCTCCATGGGCTGTTATAAGTATGAACATGTAATAAAAATATTGCTCATCGATCCTTATGCGGACACATAAGAATTCAATGTCATCAGAATAATATAATGGGTAAACCTCAGATGGATATAAATACTAACCGGCAATTAGAATACCACCGCTATGTTTATGAAGGCGATCTTTTCTAAAAATTTGAAAATTAGTACAAAGAATTTCAGCATCATATATAAGTATAGATACATAGATGGTTTAAGCCAAGTTTCAGTGAAAGAAAGCTAAAATGTGCGTATTACAAGTAAAACTTTTAAGATATATTGTTCAACTTTGAATTTAACCCTCTGACATTTTGATATATTATTTTCAAAAAATCAGTTACCGCAGCTAGTTTTTTGGATCCACATGAGCAATGCGCACAACCCTCTCTGAGTCTGGCCTAGGTTTATAAACAAACTCTTTCACAATTGCACTTTTTGGCCAAAAGTTAATATCAACGATTTTTGAAACATCTCTAAAAAAGTAAAGTAAAAGTCATTTGAATGAAATAGTTTTCCACGATTAACCGGAAGGATTACTTTCGAATAATAAAAACCACATTAAAAAAAATTATTTGTTTCTTATTTACACCAAAATCGAATTCCAAATTATAAATGATAAACCCTGTGCTTTTCGTTTTACATTAACGACCAACTTTAAAGAATAAAAAATGTTGTATGCAAGAATCGATTGATTAAATTCGAAGTTACCCGTCAGAATGGTTCGAAATAAATATATTTCATTGCGCAACTGTGTAGCAAATTTTCACCACGGCCCAGTAGTGCAGTAAAATAAATTTGTTTCTGAATGGTAGTAAAACATACTGGTGCTTTGCATTAAAGCATTTGGGAACTCAGCCATTATTTTTCTCTGAATGAAGATAAACCTTTTTCAATTGAATACTGGGTATTATCGATACATTTTCCTCGATGCTCTTAGAGTGTCGATACCATAAGCCCGATACCAGACAAATACTTGGTATCGATACTTGAGTTAGAAATTTCTAACCGTAGGTACGTGTATGCCGAGTACATTAGCGCTACAGGACGATTAAATTTGAGATGGGAATTTCATGTTTTAAGATAAAAGTTATAATTGTTTTAAAAATTTTTGGTTGTTGCACTTATCTAACTCGATAACAAAACCTTAACATCACAATAAATGTTTTGTGCCTACCCCGATATTACTTCCTACACAACTTTCAAGTTGAATTCCCTAGAAGTAATACTTGGGAAAATGAATGTCCTCCCTTTGTTGGAGACAACCATCTGTGATACACAGATGGATCAAAAACAAACGAGGGAGTTGGAACGGGAGTTTATGGAGTTAGGCCGAGAAAGGATATTAGTAAATTAAAACTAATTTAATTATTATTAAATTAGTTCAAAACTTATATTGGAGTGCCTTCAACTACTGATCAAGCTATCATGGAAAATAGAGTCCACTTAATTTGGGTGCCTGTACATAGTGGTTGCCTGGGACGACACCTCAGGCAACAGACAAGCAAAATCATTCATGCCAAGTGTATCAAAGTTAAGAACAAAACAGTTCTTGATGTTAAACAGAAACGGAATCCGAGCTGTTACAGAATTTCTTATTGGACACTGCCCTTTGAGGAAACATCTTGCTAACATGGGAATAACTAGGGACGAATTCTGTAGATTTTGTGATAAAGACGAGGAAACAGCAGAGCATATCCTGTGCCACTGTGACAAGCTTACAAGGCTTAGACTTCGTCACCTTACTATTGCAACTGCGGTTGAAGATGGCAATGTAACTCACAGGGATATTTCAGCATTTTTAAATGCTATAAGCCTTTGAAGTGTATCTTAGGATATTTAATGCGCTCTTCACAACAGGCGTTTTTAGCCGCTGTGATTTGGCCTTGTGCCCAGCTCCTGTTTCAATCTAATCTAATCTATCTACCTCGATCACGGTTCAACTCAAAAAGTTATAGCAGTCTTGCCAGACATTTTTGTCTCGCCTGAAAGTTTTCTCAAAAAAAAAAAAATAGTACAGAATTGTCTGAATTCTATCATTACCACCAATCACCAAAAATTAAAATTAAAGAAAAAATATACCAAGTTTGGCAGAATTCAACCAAAGCGACAACACTGCACACCATGGACAGCACTGTTCACCATGACAGTGCTGTTCACCATTTATTTTGTTGTTGAAAACAGCTGATTCTGATGGAATGAATGCTTTTGGGAGAGTGCTGTCAAAACTATGTATGTATGCTCGACACAAATAAGCTTTTATGTCTATATAGCTTTGTTTTAACTCAAATTGCCTTACCGTTGCTTCGTTCGTTTGTCTTCGTTGGTTCGTTCGTTTGTTGTATCGCCGCGCACATCGCACCGCATTGTAGCAAAGACTTCTGTATATATATAACCCGTGTGTTGTTCTTAACTCGTTATAGCGCGCGTGTAACAAAAAGACAAAAAGTCAAATCGCGTAGTGAGCGCGCAGAGTGTAAGACGACACGAAAAATAAAATTGATTTCTGATTTCTTCGTTTTCTGCTGCTTCTCTACTTCTTGGAATTAATTGTTTTCCGCTCTTTCCCGTTTTCCAGCTTTCCACCACTGCTACAGCTAATGTAAATGGGGTGGTTAATTATGTTTTCGCTAAAGCAGCGGCGAATAATAATAAAAAAATAAAGAGAAGGTGAAAACGTCGTAAATCTAATCCAGAGTTTTGTTTTGATTCTTACGCGTAGCTAAGAAATATTTTATCGTGTGTGCATATATGTGTATTTATATTATTTATATATTCCCATACATACATAGGTACATTTACATATATAGATAGATATACATACATATTTATGTATGTATAAATATATAAATGTATTTATTATGTATATAAATATTAGTTTAGTGTGTATGCATATTATATGATTTGTTTTTCTTTCCTATTGATATTTTTGTTGTTTTTCCACTAGAATTTCTTTAAGAATGAAAAATAAATAATAATACCGAAAAGTAGCGGTAGAAAAACAACAATATACACAATATCTCCTCCTGCAGCTATCTAATAAAGAAAAAGAAACGACAGAAAGAAAAAAATTATGTATTTCTGTACATACATATGTATGTAGGTATACCAAACTAAACCAGTTGCTATCACTTGCGAAGAAAAAACAAAAAAAATATCCCACTTAGCGAGTAACAAAAATAAAACATTTGTTCTTTTCAGTAGTTTATTTTTATTCCCCAAAATTATTAACAACTTAAAACATAAAAAAAGTCAAGATAAATCGTTTTCGATTTTTAAATAGTATACATTTGCATGTATATATGTGTCTGTTGTGCGTATATATTCGTAGATACATATGAACATATGTACATATACATATGTATATTAGACCGGGTCACAAAAAAAAAAATAGAATGTACACCACGTAATTTCAAAGCTTGTCCCGAGAGTATTTCAGGACAAATCGTAAGAGGATTTGTTGTTTGATTATGATTTTTTTTCTATTTTTCTTTACTTACTTACTTTACTTTACTTTCAATGGCACAACAGCCCATGGAGGGCCTAGGCCGAACTTTTCGCTTTTCGCATTCACTCATGTTGTGCGTGTTATATTTGTACATGAATGGAAGAATGGACCTACAGTTTAATGCCGAATCCGAACGGCGAAATGAAAAGCTTTTCATAGCAATTTTTACTCTTGTAGGTTTGCCATACCCTGCCAAGAGGTGGTGCCGTGTAGAAAAATTATTTTTTCCACCTGATTTTGCTTGTGCCGAGATTCGAACCCCGGACACTCTGCGTAGCAGTCCAACGCACTACCACTACACCACAGCGACCGTTATCTATTTTTCTTTATTTTCACTAAAAATAAGTTTACACATTTTTGTTATTCAGTGAGCTATATTAAAATTTTATAAGCAACATATTTCTAAGACTTATTAACCTTCTATCGCCCCTCGTAGTAGATCAAAAACATTTCTTCCAAAAAGAGCAAAAAGACCTTTAAGAGAGGGAGCTAATGGGTTAATACATTCGAAGCAAATACTTATACGGAATTCTACTGTAAATTGCTGACGACACTAATAATCGACGATGCAAAACTAGCAAGTCTTGCCGAGACACTTATAATTTGTTTCCCCGAGTTCTACCAGAACGCACTCCCAGAACATTTTTTATTTAAAAAATTTTTTTATGTTTGTACTGAAATTTTGATGCGCTAGAATATTTTCGCTCACGAATGAAAAAAAAAATTCTTAGCTAAAGTTTAATGATTTTTTCAGTGCATTAATATTATTAAAAAATAAAACCGTAATTCGCTATATCTCGATCAAATAACAAATAACTAAGTTATATATATATTTTTAAAAACAAAAACAGAGATCTTTCCAACGACATACTATACTTGACGCCCATGAAATAACTAAGTTATATATATAAATATGTATATATGTAAAAACAAAAATCGACGGTATTTCAAGGCTCCCTAGGGCAAATGTTTGCACTGAAATAATCTCGAGGTAATCTTTTTTTCCCGGTCTAATGTATGTACATAGATGCATATATGTATAATTCAAGTAATAACTAACTGATGCCAAACGAATCTAAATGTGTATGATACAAATATATGCTTGTATTTGTGTATGTGGCTGTGTGCAGAAAAAAGTATTGAAGAAATAAAACAAAAATAGTAATAATAGTAAGTGATATTAAAATTGACAACAACAATAACTATGCACGAAGAACAAATTAACAAATTTTGCACAAGACGTAAATAAGATTCAAAGGATATCGAACGCACCTATCATCAACAACAAATACAAAAACAAATGCAGAAATATCATAAAATAAACTGGATTAAAATTAAGATTGCAATAATAAAACACAACCATAAATAATAAATGTGAGTATGTTGATATTGTTAATTCCGAAAATAGTTTATGAAACGATAAATGTTTTACGAAGAAAACAATGCGTAGAAAAATAGTGCATATGTATGTAAATTCAGACATTCCTTATATACATACTACTGTGTGCAAAAGTTAGTAAGACTTTGTTCATAATTTCAAATTTCTTTTATTCATTCTTCCAAATCTATTTCGTCCCCTTCAAAGTAATCCCCCCCGGCCCCAATACACTTGCGCCAACGTTTCTTCCAATTCTCGAAACAATGCGCTTAGCGATTCATGTTTAATGTCTTCAATTGACTCAAAACGGTGTCCACGAAGCGGTTTTTTGAGTTTCGAAAATAGCCAAAAGTCACACGGTGCTAAGTCAGACGAATAGGGTGGTTGCGGAACGATATCAGTCGAATTTTTGGCAAAATGGTCTCGTAAAACCAATGCAGTGATTTTGGAACCAATCGTGCATTCACTCTTCTTAGGCCCAAATGATGTTTTAAAATGGTTTTCACTGATCCTTCCGATATTCCAACGATGCCAGTAAGGTCTCTGACTGTTAATCGTCGATTCTCGAGCACCAATTCCTTGATTTTATTGACGTGTTGATCATCAGTTGATGTTGATGGCCGTCCTGGACGTGGTTCGTCGTCAACGCGTTCTCGACCATCTTTGAACAATTTGTACCAATCAAAAACACTTGCTCGCGACATAAAATTATCACCAAAGGCCTTTTGCAACATTCTGAACGTTTCGGCACCAGAAATTTGATTCCGCACACAAAATTTAATGGAACTTCTTTGTTGAATAATTTCACTCATTGTGAAAATCGCCGAATGCACTTTTTGTACTTCAGAAAGACAAGCGTATACTAAACACTAATGATTATTTTGATGTGACATTTGGCACAGATGTCACCGACAGTCATACCAACCTTAAAAAAATAATATTTTGATGAAAATAATATTTTCCGCGCGAAATTTAAATTAAAAAGTCTTACTAACTTTTGCCCACAGTAGTATGTATGTATATTTAGTATGCATGTACATAAATATGGTAGTAACTCCGATTTACTTACGTAGTTGGTCCTACAACCAATAATAGGTCTTGGCCGTCTCTATATAGCTTCGCCAGTCGCCTTTGTTATGCGCTGGCGCCAATTGGTAAGCCAAAGTGCAGTCAGGTCTCCCTGTTCCTGGTCTTTCCAACGGAGATTAGGACGTCCTCTGCGTGTTCCTCCATCGTGGTTCGAATAAAACACCCTTTTATCTGGATTCGCTCAATACGACCCAGACAACGAAGCAGCTGGATTTTATGCGCTTGACAATGTCAGTTTCGGCGTATAGCTCATACAACTCATGGTTCCATCTTATGTGATACACGTCGTCTACGCATGTTGCATCATAGATCTTATGGATTATCTTCCTCTCGAACGCTCCTAACAGTCCCTCAACATTGGTGGTCAATATCCACGTCTCTGCGCCATATATTAGGACGGGAAGGATGAGGACTTATAGAGCGTTATTTTTGTCGGTCGAGAGAGTGTTCTGCTTCTCAATTGCCTACTGAGCCCGTAGTAACACCTTTTTGTTTTTTTTGGCTGTATGGCATGTAGCGCCGTCTTGTTGGAACCAAAGGTCGTCCACATCAACATCCTCCAATTCAGGCATGAAAAAGTCATAAATCATGGCTCTATAGCGTTCCTCATTGACTGTAATATGACCTTTGAAGATAAAAGCTCACCAAACCCCATAAAGCTCAACAAGCAGTGACTTTTTGAGGATGTAACGGCGTCTCAACAATGGCTTGTGGATTATGATCACTCCAAATGCGACAATTTTGTCTATTAACGTACCCATTCAACCAAAAGTGAGCTTCATCGCTGAACAAAATTTTCTTGTGAAAATCGCGCGAACCGAACCATTATTTTGGTAATGGTTGGTAAATTGCACTATTTGCAATCGTTGTTCAGGAGTAAGTGTATTCACTATGAAATGGCAAACCAAACTGAGCATAAATCAAGTGACAGCTGTTAAATAGACCAACTCCGAAACAAGTATTGCCAGATTGAAAACCACACATCTAAAAAAAACACCCTTTATAATTGTCAACAGTGACATTATGTGCAAGATGCCGTGACTCTTTGTTTGTTCACACAAGGTATTTCGTTTTGTCCTCGTTCACCGCTAGACCTTTTCAGATTGCAGAATGATGCACTGACTGCCCGTTGATGTCAATGATGTCAAGACCATCAGCTTATGCTGATTTTATAGGATTTGGCGTAGTGTGAATATCTGGTCGAAGGTGGATTTACCATTCGGTCATTTGCATTGTTTCGGCTGAAACTGAGCTCAATTTCGACATATAAATAAGTGTCAAATAAAACCACGGAAATAAAACAATAATTCGGATTCAACACTGAATTCATTCACTGAAATTAATATTGAAATGAATTTGTGTTGATATTTCGCTGTGAATAGTATATTTAAGAAGAAGAAGAATTTTATCTAAATTTCTATTTTCTTTTAAATAAAATATAATTTATATTTGATTGTTTCATTGAGTTTTAATATCACACACATTTTAATTATTTATGTATTAATTTACCATCTTTCGACACACTCTTTTCTTTGAAGCCAATGAGGCTGTAACCGTTGCCAGCGTCATCCATTGTCTCTCCAAATTCAATATGTTAGTAATTTACAAATGCTGATGCACTTTTATTTCCCTGCTAAATACTTCGTCTATCATTTTGATTCTCCTCGCATTTAAAGGGTAAAGACGAAATTATTCCCAACAATTAAATTATTCTTCGACATTTTACACACAAAAAATAAACTGAACTGTCAAATGAAACCATAAACGAAACCAAGTTGTCAGTGGTCGCAATTTCAGTCGGAAAGTGCGCAAGTTGGGCTCAATGGGAACATGATATTAGATTCAATTTCCAATAAGTGTTGATTAAAGAGAACCTTCTTCAGGGTGTCATATTTTTTCCTAACACGCGAATATTCATCTCGAAAATTATGATTATGATTTATTATACATTTTATGATTGATCAATCGACTGTTCAACATTATTTTATAATTTTACTAATAGGTAAACAATTTTCAGAAAAAATTAATTAAATGGATCACAGTCGAATCTGGAATCTGCCTTAACTTGAAAAACGTCATCTTTAAATATATGTAAGTAGAAGCGTCTCTATTAGAAGTATCCATATAAAGCATTGCGATCGGCTAATATCGGCTGATCCACTATGGATATTGTGGAATTACATTCAAGATAAACAATACAGGATGTGGAATTTGCTCTAATACGGTAATTACGTTATTTAATTTGCGAAGAGAGTCGATGAAATCAATATCAATATCCTTAGATAAGTTAGGAATCAAGCTTTGTACTAGATCTGTGAAAATGACTAATGATTGAAATCATCCAAGATTTTTGGATACTCATTACTTTTAATTTTTTTGACTATTTAAAGAGTATTTAAGAATGCATAGAGTAAATCTCCTTACTAGAGTTTGAAATAATTACAAATAAGCTTACTATTAATTATAAACTTTTTTTAAACAGCAATCAATCCGGGGTTTTTGAAAATTGTTTGTGGGATAACAGGCAACCTTGGGTCTTGCACGAGTTGAATTTAACTTTATTCACTAATACTTTATTCACAGACTAATTGGATATAATATTAAGTGTCATTAATTTTTTCTCATTCTCCAAAGAGTTAGGGTGCATGTCTGGCAAATGGTGCTGTCATCCGTAATCGAGTATATGGAATTTCTTGTCAGTGACATAAGGTCATTGACGAAAATAAGAAAACGTGCTTGGGAGAGGACCAAGCTATTTTTTTTTATTGGTAGATTCAACACATAGGGTGTTCCCCTATGAATACCCCTATAAGCCATGGATAAGCAATTAGTTGTAAATAATTCACTTACTTAGTAGTTTGGCAGACAAGAGCACGCATAGCTGCTCAATGAACCATGCTAAATCTTCAAGCAATATTTAGTGACACCTCCAATATAAGAGAACTGCAATTAGCGCACCACTACCATGAGTCATGCCTAGGGTACACAGGTTCTATACGATGATTTTCGGGACAGCACTGATTAAAATATGGGGCATGGCCTATAAACTTGGGACATTTGTAAAACTGATATAAAGGCGATTTTTCCAGAACTGATGTAAATAAACCCTTGGAATCAATGGAGATGATGAAATTTTGAATGGCTTCTTTACAAATGAGGCAAAGTTCCTCAAACATTTTTTTACTTTCACACCAACTCTACTTCCCCTCCTTTCCACTTCGATTGTTTTTGAAACAAAAATTTATCTAAAAGTGAAACAATGACAAAATGCTTCTCATTATAACGGAAGGGAGGCGACCTGACCCAATTGCTTACATATATCAATATCAGTCATCTGTATCAGTAATCCACTAACTGTGAAGTTTTGAGAGTGAATGAAGGGTTTGGTGTAAAATAAAGTTCAGCTTTTCTTATCATTGCCACAGACTTCAAAAGTGTTGAACTTGAAAATTTTTTAACTACTTCTCCCTCCACCTATCAATCTTCCTTTCAATCAACACAATGCTCTGCATTCTTAGGGGTACACCCTGTATGTTAACTGTATAAAAAAATTTTTTTAAATATGGTAACTCAATTTCGATCTGAGCGTTATATTTGAGAGTAAGTAAAGCTATCCTTGCTCATTTCACTAGAAGATATAAATTAGATATTACTTTACTTTTTACTTTTAATAGGCGGAGCTTTTCGCATCCACTCATGTTGTGCGTGTTATATTTGTACATGAATGGAAGGGACCTACAGTCAAATGCCGAATCCGAACGGCGAAGTGAAAAGCTTTTCATATCAATTTTATCAATTTTTACTCCTGTAGGCTTGCCATTGCCGTGTAGAAAAATTATTTTTTCTACTTTTTTTTTTTGATTTTGCCTTTGCCGAGATTCGAACCCCCGACACTCTGCGTGGTAGTCCAACGCACTACCACCACGCCACAGCGTACATAATTAGATATTTGTCCGCTTAATTTTTGTGCGGATTTTGCTCTTAATTATTGTCTGAGTTTTTATATAATTTTTGGTCTGAGTGTTGATCTACTTTGATTTAACTTTTAGTCTGAACTTAATCTGATCTTTTAAATCAAAAAACGTATTTGCTTTATTTAATTGTCCAATACTGTCAATTAAAATTTCAATGGGCACTGCGAAATTGGGCCTGTGAGAAATGTGACTAAATTTTGGCAGTTGGCTAAATTTTTGGAAATATCGATAACGATGTTAAAAATTTTGGTAAAGTGCACCTTTCAATGTGACTAAAATTTCGTTCCCGTTTGCAGATGGGTCTATTTACATACCAGAACCACACGAGGGTACATCCTCTT
Source organism: Palloptera scutellata (assembly GCA_958295655.1). Classification (NCBI taxonomy): domain Eukaryota; kingdom Metazoa; phylum Arthropoda; class Insecta; order Diptera; family Pallopteridae; genus Palloptera; species Palloptera scutellata. The sequence continues at coordinate 4,983,923 of OY282453.1, read as the reverse complement.
CCAAAATCTGCATACTCCGCCAAAGTCACTAAGTTCACTTCACACTAAAATTTATTTTTTTTTTCTCTAAAACCACAGAAAGAAGATGAACTCAAATGAAAGAAAAAAAGATGCAAGTGATAATTTTAACAGGAAATGAAAGATATTTAAAAACGAGTTTGTGGGCTACAAAATATATGAATGAATTGCGGCGGTCAAAGATTCGACTAGATTCTAAATTTACGTAATCGTCTTAATAATAATAATTTTAGCAAACAATGCTATTTTCAGGAATTTTTAGTTTACTGTCATTTCTCATTTGCCTTAGGCCCTAAATAGAACTGAAGATCGGCTGTATTTAATACCACTTAGAATAAACGCAATTCGACTTACGTTTTTCACGTAAAGTGACGCAGTTTGTATTATTATTGTACAGGTCACCGATCTCACAACTTTCATCTGAAAAACTTCAGTAGGGACGTTCTGATACAAGTAAAGTATACAAGTAAATAGAGTATTGATACTTTTCTCAATTTACTAATTATTTTTAGCCTTGCTTCTTTGGCTTGCAGTATCAAGTACAAATATCGATTACTTTCTTCGCATGCCATTTGACTAAGATTCTAAGTGAAAAAATTCTATAATTTTATTTATATTAAGTATTTGTAAAACGTTTTTTAATAGGGACATAACAAGTTTGTATTTAAATAAAACACAGAATGGCCATCACGAGCACGTTTGCAGTGATAAATTCCTCGGAGCCAATTTTCCACCACTCTTCCACACATAACGACCATTGACCGTAACATGGCGATCATTTTCATTGATGAAAAAATCACACCTCCAGCATGACAGTCACTTGTTGTGAAAGCAATGGAGTCTCTTGAAGCACATGTAAGTTTCTTTCTGTCTAATAACGCATATTTTGCTTATTGACAATTCAGAATTTCTGAAGTGTTTTTAATAATTTCCAAACTTTGCTCGTTTGTAAACTTCACCATGAATAATATGTAAACCTTGAATGCCAGATAAAAAAAAGATTTTTAAGTTGCGTTTGTTACGACCCTATTTAAAAAGTCTTTATAATTAATATTTATACATACTGACGTGGCTTTGGGAACTTTTATGTTTATAGTGCGATTTTGTGATTTTGGGAAAGATCAAAGATTGTCGAGTGCTATTATTAACAGCGGTAAAAATATGAAATACCGCTCTTCTGATGTTAATCGCTTTGCTTGATATTTTTAGTTTTTCATAAAGATTTTAATTTCTAATTTTTACTCTACTCCCATATTTTAACTTTTCAATTCCCCATAGTGTATGTTACTTACTTACTTACTTAGCTGGCGCTACAACCGATGATCGGTATTGGCCGCCTCCACAAAGCTTCGCCAGTCACTTCTGCTATGCGCGCGCTGGCGCCAGTTGATAAGGCCAAGTGCAGTCAGGTTGCCCTGCACCTGGTCTTTCCAACGGAGATTAGGACGTCCCCTTCTGCGTGATCCTCCACCGTGGTTCGAATAAAACACCTTTCTAGCCGGAGCGCTTTCTTCCATTCGCTCAACATGACCCAGCCAGCGAAGCCGCTGGAGTTTTATACGCTTGACTATGTCAGTGTCGGCGTACAGCTCATACAGCTCATTGTTCCATCTTATTGGAAACACGTCATCCACGCATACTGGACCGTAGATCTTACGGAGTATCTTCCTCTCGAACGCTCCTAACAGTCTCTCATCATTGATGGTCAATGTCCACGTCTCTGCGCCATACATTAGGACGGGAAGGATGAGGGACTTATAGAGCGTTATTTTCGTCGGTCGAGAGAGGGCTCTACTTCTCAATTGCCTACTGAGCCCGTAGTAACACCTGTTGGCAAGAGTTAGTCTCCGCTTGATCTCAAGGCTGACATTATTGTTGGTGTTTATGCTGGATCCTAAATAAACGAAATCCTTGACGACTTCAAAATTGTAGTTGTCAACAGTGACATTTTGTCCAAGACGCCGTGACTCTTTGTTTGTTGACACAAGGTATTTCGTTTTGTCCTCGTTCACCACTAGACCCACACGACGAGACTCCCTTTCCAGGCTGGAGAATGCTGCACTGACTGCTCGAGCGTCAATGCCAATGATGTCAATATCATCAGCGTATGCTAGCAGCATGACACTCTTGTAGAAGATAGTGCCAGAGATGTCGATGTTCGCAGCTCGAATTATTTTCTCCAGCATTAGGTTAAAGAAGTCGCACGATAGGGAGTCACCTTGTCTGAAACCTCTTTTGGTATCAAATGGTGCGGAGAGGTCTGTCCCAATTTTCACTGCGCTGGTGGTGTTGGTCAGTGTCATTTTGCAAAGACGAATGAGCTTTGCAGGGATACCAAAATCAGACATTGCGGCGTACAAGTGATCCCTAATCGTGCTGTCGAAGGCGGCTTTATAATCGACAAATAGATGATGGGTGTCGATCTGTTTTTCTCGGGTCTTTTCCAGGATTTGGCGTAGTGTGAATATCTGGTCGATGGTGGATTTACCAGGCCTGAAGCCACACTGATAAGGTCCAATCAGTTTGTTGACGATGGGCTTCAGTCTTTCGCACAGTACGCTCGATAGAACCTTATATGCAATATTAAGAAGGCTGATCCCACGGTAGTTGGCGCAGATCGTGGAATCACCCTTCTTATGGATTGGGCAGAGTACGCTGAGATTCCAATCACTTGGCATGCTTTCATCTGACCATATTCTGCATAGAAGCTCATGCATGCGTTTTTTGAGCTCTTCGCCTCCGGTCTTAAACAACTCAGCAGGCAGGCCATCTGCACCTGCAGCCTTATTGTTTTTCAGCCGAGCAATGGCTGTTAAGACCTCCTCATAGTCAGGCGGCGGTACTTCAACGCCGTCAGTGATTGGGGTTTCCGGAGTGGGTTCCGCAGTGGCGGGATTATTGCCGTCTTCGCCATTAAGCAGCTGCGAAAAGTGATCCCTCCATAATCTCATTATGCCCTGGATATCTGTCACCAGATTTCCATCTTCATCCTTGCAGGAAGAGGCCCCGGTCTTCAAACCAAGAGTCAGGCGTCTTATTCTTTCAAAGAATTTTCGGACCTCGTTCCTGTCCCGCAACATTTCGATATCATTGAACTCGCGTCTTTCTTCATCTCTTTTCTTGCGCCTGAAAAGACGTTTCTCCTCCCTCCTCAACTTTCTGTATCGCTCCTTAGCAGCTCGCGTTACAACTGACTGCAGGGTGGCTCTATAGACTGCGTTTTTTGCTTCAGTAGCATCGCGACACTCTTGGTCGTACCACATATTTCTCCGTCGACGGTGGTAGCCTAGCACCTCTTCGGCAGCCGTACGTATAGAGCGGGAAATGTGCGTCCACTGTGCGCATATATCATCAAGTTGAGGGGTGTTTTGCGAAAGGAGAAGTGCAAGTTGGTTGGCAAAGACTTTGGCTGTCTGTTGTGATTGCAGCTTTTCGACATCCAGCTTTCTCTTTGTACCTATCCGTACGCGATTTGCTACACATATACGTGTGCAGACCTTGGCTGCAACCAAGTAGTGGTCTGAGTCGATGTTTGCACCACGTATTGTGCGTACGTCTAGTACATTGGAAGTGTGCCTTCCGTCGATCACAACGTGATCAATTTGGTTTCGTGTGTTTTGATCAGGGGACAGCCAAGTGGCCTTATGGATATCCTTATGTTTGAATCTGGTGCTACTAACTGTCATGTTTCGTGCCGCGGCGAAGTCGATCAGTCTCATACCGTTATCGGTGGCTTCGTCGTGGAGACTGAATTTTCCGATCGTCGGACCAAAGAGACTCTCCTTGCCCACCTTGGCATTAAAGTCGCCTAACACGATTTTAACATCGTGGCGGGGGCAATGCTCATAAGCTTTGTCGAGGAGCTCGTAGAAGTCATCTTTGGTCGTTTCATCCTTCTCATCCGTCGGGGCATGGACACAAATTAGGCTGATGTTGAAGAATTTTGCCTTGATGCGGATAGTGGCTAGGCGCTCGTTCACCGCTGTGAACCTCGAGACTAGATGACGCAGTCTCTTCCCAACCACAAATCCAACACCAAATTCGTGTCTCGACGCATGACAGCATGACAGTAGTAGATATCACAGGATGCTCTTTTGGAGCAACCCTGTCCCGTCCATCGCATTTCCTGTACAGCGGTGATGTCAGCTCTATATTTTTGGAGGACATCCACCAGCTGGATAGAGGCACCTTCCCTGTAGAGGGTTCGGACATTCCAGGTGCATATCCGTAAATCGTTGTCCTTTGGGCGTTTGCGGGAGTCGTCAATATTAGAGGGGTTCATTATCCGAGGCTTGTTTGGAGGTTCCATTGGAGGGTATTTTAACGTGGTGGGTTCCAAGCCCGACGCACAACCATTCATTCAAGGCCATGGAGAAGCCCGCCGCACACATTAGTTAACTCACTGACGGTTGTCAGATCACTATCCAGGGGACGCCACGAAGAGGCTGTGTGTCGACTTGAAACGTAGAAGCGCAAGGATCGACCATGGACGCACCTGCGACTGTCACGAACTTTACCTTGTGTCCTACGCCCCAGGCCCCTGAGATTTGAACCCCGGACACTCTGCGTAGCAGTCCAACGCATTACCACTACGCCACAGCGACCACTAATGACTTGAAATATTGCGTGTAATTTACACTTTGTAACACGGAACCGGGCGAAGTCACTCCCGAATCTCGATCTCTGGGAAGGGATAACTGCTTATTGACTTGTTTTTTTTTTATTGATACATTCAACAAAAGTAAAAAATTATCAGTTTGGTTTGCCATTTCATCATGAAGAGACTGAACAACGTTTGCAAATTATTGAAATTTATTATCAAAATTCGTGCTCTGTGATAACTATATGTTTTATCGCAAAATTGTCTTCAGCGACGAAGCTCATTTTTGGCTCAATGGATACGTATATAAGCAATGCATCCCGAAAAATGCATTGTTTGGCGCGGTTTATGGGCAGGCGGCATCATTGGGCCTTACTTCTTCAAAGAAGATGAAGGCCGCAACGTTACGGTCAATAGAGAAAGATACCGTTCGATTATAACAGACTATTTTTTTTGGCGAAAATGCAAGAATTGGACTCGGTCGACATATGCTTCCAACAGGACGGTGCCGCATGCCACACTGCACGCGAAACCATGTATCAATTGAGAGACGAATTTGGTGAGCAGTTAATCTCACGTTTTGGTGCAGTGAATTTGCCACCAAGATCGTATGATTTGACCCTGTTAGACCATTTTTTGTGGGGCTATGTTAAGTCTCTTGTCTATAGGGACAAGCCAAACACGATTGCTGCTTTGGAAGCCAACATTGAACGCGTTATTGGTGAGATTCCGGTCGAAATGTGTGAAAAAGTGTACCAAAATTGGACCTTCAGAATGGACCACTTGAAGCGTAGCCGCGGCCAACATTTCAGTGAAATTATCTTTAAAAAGTAAATGGCAGGAATTGATTTATTTTTTGAGTTTTTCAAAAACCAAGCTTTTTAAAAATCACCCTTTATTAAATTATTTTCATTTGATTTTTAAGAAAAATCTGGTTTAAACTCAGAGCTATCCGGGTTCAGCCAACACTAATCCCATTGCTTTAGAATTATCGCTTTCCAATATTACCGGGATACTGTGTACCGTAAACCATTTTTTCAGGTGTGATATGAACTCGAATGACGAAAAATTGTTTGAAACAGAAAAATCGAAAAATCCTGAGTAATTATCTGCAATTAAAAGAGAAAGTATATTTATTTTGGAATTTAAAATATCTACCAAGGGCAAGTGTCCGGAGTTCAAATCTCGACACAGGCAAAATCTAAAAGTAGAAAAAAACATTTTTCTACCCGGCACTACCTATTAGCAAGCAATGGCAAAACTGCAAGAGTAGAAATGGCATGAGGAAAAGCTTTTCACTTAGCCGTTAGGATTCGGCATAAAACTGAAGGTCCCTTCCATTCTTGTACAAATATAACACTCACAACATGAGTGGATGCGAAAAGCTTGGCCTAGGGCCTCCATGGGCTGTTGTGTCATTAAAAGAACAAGAAAAATAAATTGTCCAAACGATATTTGGCTTTAAAAGCATCCATCCAAATGATGGTGGGTCATCCACACCATGGGGTGCATCAGTCGGGTGTGAACAGTGTGACATTGTTATCAAGTTAGTACCGTTCTGCTGGCAACTGAGAAGGTGCTGCGTATCATTCGTATTAAGTCCACACAAAAGACAGAGATCCGCGAAGTCCTCGTTTATCCTTGCCATGTAGCAGTTTGGATAATAGCTCCAGCAGAATCTCAGCTGTGGCAAGATCAGACCAAGGCCGGATCTTACCTGTTACTCCTAGGGAGCTGTTTCTCTTCTGCCGCTACCAGCGGTGGTCGTTCGACCAAGGGAGTTGTGTGCCACTATTGAAACTGCGTTTGAAGGGAGTGCTCTGAGTGCAATAGTGTGGGTCCTTTGGTCGAATAGGCTTTATTCCCTGGATCTTCGTTTCTTTTGTAAGCTGTAAAGTCTTGTCAGAAGGTCGAGGTGTCGGTTTCTCGGTCAATGTTCTTTATGGTGGCCATCTAAATGACATTCCAAAAAGAATTTTTTGGTGAGCAGGATGCTGTGTTCTTTTACCTTCAGTTTAATGCTCTGCATTCATAGGGGTGCACCCTGTGTGTTCAATAATAAAACCAAAAAATGTTGTAGATTGTCCTCGTGTGGATTATTAGTTACTGTACCAAGAGCTGAGTTTTGGCAGCCTTGTCGCGTGTTTGTCCATATGGGGTCTGCATAATTTCTAATTGGGAGCCCAATCGCCTGGTTTGTTCTCAGTAAGGTTTCATTTTCTTTGCCGCATGTTTTTTCTGCCAGATTACTCTCTTTCTCTCCCGTATGCGATTTCGGACATTAGTGGCGTGGAAAAAGTAAGGAGATTTTCGGTGGCTGAAAGTTGTGTGTTTCAGATCTGGAAACGACAATATTGTACAGCGGTACGAACGTTGCACACGGCAGTGGCGCGTTGCAAAGACAGTTTGGAGATATAGCGGTTGAATAGAAGTGGAGATAGAACGGCATTTACTTGAATAGCTTGTTTGACGCGTCTGTTCCTGCATTTCGCGTTTCTGTATTCTGTCACATATGTAGGTAGCTAGCCACCTCTTGGTGATGTTTAGTGGAGTTGACTTATAGTGAAGAGTGGCTTATGATATCAAAAGCTTTTGATAGATCCGCCGATACTAAGACTCTATCATATGATTTCCACCGTTTAATTTATGTACTTATCTCTATTTTCACGTTAAGTCGGTGATATTGATGTGGTTTTTGCGGAAACCGTGTTGGTGCTGGGCCAGCTCTACATATTTCGATAGCGTAGGGAGCAGCAGTGCTTCAACCATCTTGGCTACCGGTGATGGGAGAGTAATAGTGCGGTATGATTTCCCTGGTCCTCAGGCTTACCAGGTTGCGGGAAATGTATCACACGCTCTACCGTCCAGACGTCCGGGACGATAGATGAGCACATGTTTAGCACTGCTGTCATATACTCGATTGCTGGATCTCCCAGCTGCTTCAGATGTCGAGATACTTGGTTGTAAAAACAAGCAAACATGCATAACGATATGAGGCGACAATGAAAGCGAACCTGATTCATCGTAGCCAAAAAGTCGATTATATGAAATGAGATTCAATAGGGTATACCAGGTGTATTAAACCGGTAATGACATCTCTGTGTCGCTAGGTAAAACTATACGGTCTGTCTAACCAAATCATTGGCGTCATTTCTTCACATTTAGTTCTGCCAACAATATTAAGTTCATAAACAATCACGTTTCATAAAACAACATATGTTTTTTAAGACAAAATTGAGCAATTTCGTCATATTTCTCAATTTATTCTTAAATTATATTGAAATTGCATTGGGAGGGCCTGGGGCGTAGGATACAAGGTAAAGTTCGTGTCAGTCGCAGGTGCGTCCATGTTCGATCTTTGCGCTTCTATGTTTCAAGTCGACTCACAGCCTCCTTGTGGCGTCCCCTGAATAGCGATCTGACATCCGTCAGTGAGCTAACAAATGTGTGCGGCGGGCTTCTCCATGGCCTTGAATGAATGGTTGTGCGTCGGGCTTGGAACCCACCACGTTAAAATACCCACCAATGAATCCTCCAAATAAGCCTCGGATAATGAACCCCTCTAATGTTGACGACTCCCGCAAACGCCCAAAGGACAACGATTTACGGATATGCACCTGGAATGTCCGAACCCTCTACAGGGAAGGTGCCTCTATCCAGCTGGTGGATGTCCTCCAACGATATAGAGCTGACATCTCCGCTACACAGAAAATACGATGGACGGGACAGGGTTGCTCCAGAAGAGCATCCTGAGATATTTACTACAGCTGTCATTTGTCGATACACAAATTTGGTGTTGGATTTGTGGTTGGGAAGAGACTGTGTCATCTATACTCTAGGTTCACGCTCGTGAGCCACTATCAGCATCAAGGCAAAATTCTTCAACATCATCCTAATTTGTATCCATGCCCCGACGGATGAGAAGGATAAAACGACCAAAGATGACTTCTACGAGCTCCCTGACAAAACTTATGAACATTGCTCCCGCCACGATATTAAAATCGTGTTAGGCGACTTTAATGCCAAGGTGGGCAGGAGAATCTCTTTGGTCCGACGATCGGAATATTTAGTCTCAACGACGTAGCCACCGAGAACGGTATGAGACTGATCGACTTCGCGCAGCACGAAACATGACAGTGAGTAGCACCATATTCCAACATAAGGAAATCCATAAGGCCACTTGGCTGTCCCCTGATCAAAACACACGAAACCAGACCTATCATGTTGTTATCGACGGAAGGCACGCTTCCAGTGTACTAGACGTACGTACCTATCGCAAAACACCCCCCAACTCGCAGTGGACGCACATTTCCTGCTCTATGCGTACGGCTGCCGAAGAGGTGCTAGGCTACCACCGTCGACGGAGAAATATGCTACCACCGCGACACTCTTGGTATGACCAAGAGTGTCGCGATGCAACTGAAGCGAAAAACGCTGTTTACAGAGTCACCCTGTAGTCAGTTGCAACGCGAGCTGCTAAGGAGCGATACAGAGAGTTGAGGAGGGATTAGAAACGTCTTTTCAATGATATCGAAATGTTGCGGGACAGGAACTTACTTACTTAGCTGGCACTACAACCGATGATCGGTCTTGGCCGCCTCCACAAAGCTTCGCCAATCACTTCTGCTATGCGCGCGCTGGCGCCAGTTGATAAGGCCAAGTGCAGTCAGGTTGCCCTGCACCTGGTCTTTCCAACGGAGATTAGGACGTCCCCTTCTGCGTGTTCCTCCACCGTGGTTCGAATAAAACACCCTTCTAACCGTAGCGCTTTTTTCCATTCGCTCAACATGACCCAGCCAGCGACGCCGCTGGAGTTTTATACGCTTGACTATGTCAGTGTCGGCGTACAGCTCATACAGCTCATCGTTCCATCTTATTCGATACATGTCGTCCACGCGCAGATCTGACGGAGTATCTTCCTCTCGAACGCTCCTAACAGTCTCTCATCATTGATGGTCAATGTCCAAGTCTCTGCGCCATACATTAGGACGGGAAGGATGAGGGACTTATAGAGCGTTATTTTCGTCGGTCGAGAGAGGGCTCTACTTCCCAATTGCCTACTAAGCCCGTAGTAACACCTGTTGGCAAGAGTTAGTCTCCGCTTGATCTCAAGGCTGACATTATTGTTGGTGTTTATGCTGGATCCTAGATAAACGAAATCCTTGACGACTTCAAAAGTGTAGTTGTCAACAGTGACATTTTGTCCAAGACGCCGTGACTCTTTGTTTGTTGACACAAGGTATTTCGTTTTGTCCTCGTTCACCACTAGACCCACACGACGAGACTCCCTTTCCAGGTTGGAGAATGCTGCACTGACTGCTCGAGCGTTTTTGCCAATGATGTCAATATCATCAGCGTATGCTAGCAGCATGACACTCTTGTAGAAGATAGTGCCAGAGATGTTCGTGTCGATGTTCGCAGCTCGAATTATTTTCTCCAGCATAAGGTTAAAGAAGTCGTACGATAGGGAGTCACCTTGTCTGAAACCTCTTTTGGTATCAAATGGTGCGGAGAGGTCTGTCCCAATTTTCACTGCGCTGGTGGTGTTGGTCAGTGACATTTTGCAAAGACGAACGAGTTTTGCAGGGATACCAAAATCAGACATTGCGGCGTACAAGTGATCCCTAATCGTGCTGTCGAAGGCGGCTTTATAATCGACAAATAGATGATGGGTGTCGATCTGTTTTTCTTGGGTCTTTTCCAGAATTTGGCGTAGTATGAATATCTGGTCGATGGTGGATTTACCAGGCCTGAAGCCACACTGATAAGGTCCTATGAGTTTGTTGACGATGGGCTTCAGTCTTTCGCACAGTACGCTCGATAGAACCTTATATGCAATATTAAGAAGGCTTATCCCACGGTAGTTGGCGCAGATCGTGGAATCACCTTTCTTATGGATTGGGCAGAGTACGCTGAGATTCCAATCACTTGGCATGCTTTCATCTGACCATATTCTGCATAGAAGCTTATGCATGCGTTTTGTGAGCTCTTCGCCTCCGGTCTTAAACAACTCAGCAGGCAGGCCATCTGCACCTGCAGCCTTATTGTTTCTCAGCCGAGCAATGGCTGTTAAGATCTCCTCATAGTCAGGCGGCGGTACTTCAACGCCGTCAGTGATTGGGGTTTCCGGAGTGGGTTCCGCAGTGGCGGGATTATTGCCGTCATCGCCATTAAGCAGCTGCGAAAGGAGCTCCCTCCATAATCTCATTATGCCCTGGATATCTGTCACCAGATTTCCGTCTTAATCCTTGCAGGAAGAGGCCCCGGTCTTCAAACCAAGAGTCAGGTGTCTTATTCTTTCAAAGAATTTTCGGACCTCGTTCCTGTCCCGCAACATTTCGATATCATTGAACTCGCGTCTTTCTTCATCTCTTTTCTTGCGCCTGAAAAGACGTTTCTCCTCCCTCCTCAACTTTCTGTATCGCTCCTTAGCAGCTCGCGTTGCAACTGACTGCAGGGTGGCTCTGTAAACAGCGTTTTTTGCTTCAGTAGCATCGCGACACTCTTGGTCGTACCACATATTTCTCCGTCGACGGTGGTAGCCTAGAACCTCTTCGGCAGCCGTACGCATAGAGCGGGAAATGTGCGTCCACTGCGCGCATATATCATAAAGTTGAGGGGTGTTTTGCGAAAGGAGAAGTGCAAGTTGGTTGGCAAAGACTTTGGCTGTCTGTTGTGATTGCAGCTTTTCGACATCCAGCTTTCTCTTTGTACCTATCCGTACGCGATTTGCTACACATATACGTGTGCAGACCTTGGCTGCAACCAAGTAGTGGTCTGAGTCGATGTTTGCACCACGTATTGTGCGTACGTCTAGTACATTGGAAGCGTGCCTTCCGTCGATCACAACGTGATCAATCTGGTTTCGTGTGTTTTGATCAGGGGACAGCCAAGTGGCCTTATGGATATCTTTATGTTGGAATCTGGTGCTACTAACTGTCATGTTTCGTGCCGCGGCGAAGTCGATCAGTCTCATACCGTTATCGGTGGCTTCGTCGTGGAGACTGAATTTTCCGATCGTCGGACTAAAGAGACTCTCCTTGCCCACCTTGGCATTAAAGTCACCTAACACGATTTTAACATCGTGGCGGGGGCATTGCTCATAAGTTTTGTCGAGGAGTTCGTAGAAGTCATCTTTGGTCGTTTCATCCTTCTCATCCGTCGGGGCATGGACACAAATTAGGCTGATGTTGAAGAATTTTGCCTTGATGCGGATAGTGGCTAGGCGCTCGTTCACGGCCGTGAACCTCGAGACTAGATGACGCAGTCTCTTCCCAACCACAAATCCAACACCAAATTCGTGTCTCGACGCATGACAGCTGTAGTAGATATCACAGGATGCTCTTTTGGAGCAACCCTGTCCCGTCCATCGCATTTCCTGTATAGCGGTGATGTCAGCTCTATATTGTTGGAGGACATCCACCAGCTGGATAGAGGCACCTTCCCTGTAGAGGGTTCGGACATTCCAGGTGCATATCCGTAAATCGTTGTCCTTTGGGCGTTTGCGGGAGTCGTCAACATTAGAGGGGTTCGTTATCCGAGGCTTATTTTGAGGATTCATTGGTGGGTATTTTAACGTGGTGGGTTCCAAGCCCGACGCATAACCATTCATTCAAGGCCATGGAAAAGCCCGCCGCACACATTAGTTAACTCACTGACGGTTGTCAGATCGCTATCCAGGCGACGCCACGAGGAGGCTGTGTGTCGACTTGAAACGTAGAAGCGCAAGGATCGACAATGGACGCATCTGCAACTGTCACGAACTTTACCTTGTGTCCTACACCCCAGGCCCCCCGGGACAGGAACGCGGTCCAAAAATTCTTTGAAAGAATAAGACGCCTGACTGATGGTTTGAAGACCGGGGCCTCTTCCTGCTAGGATCAAGACGGATATCTGGTGACAGATGTTCAGAGCTTAATGAGAACGCTTTCGCCCTAAAAGAAATGTACTCAGTCCAATCAGCGACACAAAACAGGTTACCTAACTGTGTCCGAAACCCTGCCGCAACTAGGGTCAGGCCGTTTGCTTAACAGCTACATGGCGAATATCGGCGGAGTCCACACGACACGTCGCACTTCTTGAGTTCCCCAAAACAAGTGGCCCACTTCCTAGACCTGACGCAGACATCTAACATTATTCGTGTGACACTTAAGCTTCTACTACAACAACATCATTTGTATATTTTATATGTAGTAGAACTTTGTCTGAAGCAAAGAATAGAAACAGTGCGTACACAAGATATATCCTCTATTTTACTTTTAATGGCACAACAGCCCATGGAGGGCTTAGACCGAGCTTTTCGCATCCACTCATGTTGTGTGTGTTATATTTGTACATGAATGGAAGGGACCTACAGTTTAATGCCGTATCCGAACGAAGAAGTGAAAAGCTTTTCATAGCAATTTTTACTCTTGTAGGTTTGCCATTGCCTGCCAAGAGGTGGTGCCGAGTAGAAAAATTATTTTTTCTACTTTTTTTGATTTTCGAGATTCGAACCCCGGACACTCTGCGTAGCAGTCCAACGCATTACCACTACGCCACAGCGATCACATAAATTCTCTAGCCGGAATTTTTAGGTTGGCGAAGTTAAACGACATTTTTACCATTAAAGCTCGCGTTTTGAATTTTTTTGAAAACAAATTTAAATTATGAATATGTTTTGAGATTTGCATCACTGTTGGCTCAAGGTAATTGAATACAGAATATGTATATGCACTTTTAATTTTGGCTGCAGCTATGGCAGCTATAAGAAAAATCTATTTAAATCGCAATTTGTTGCTATTTGCTTATTTGGAAAGAAAATACCATGCCCAACTCAAAACAAGGCCGTAATATTGATTGAGCTTAATTTAGGGAGGACACTACAAACAAACGAAACTACCAAACCTATATACCCTGGAAGTAAAAAACCCAAAAATTTTACAGTAAAATCTGTACTCAAATAATATGTAATAATATTTTTCATAAAATTGATATTACTATTTCGATATCGCTACCGTCATTTGCTAAAGCCCTAAGACTCATCTTTCAGAAGAAGCAAAAACATTTTGAAACTTTAATATGTCCGCGGTAAGATGATTTTGGTATCCACAAATCTGGCAACACTAGTTCAATTATGTCAAACGACATGTTTGAACGGTGGTATTTTAGGATATATTTGTGTGAAGACAGTTGTGTAATTCGTCGGTAGTGTAAAAAGTTACATTGATTTGAAAATGAGTGAAATATGTGAATCTTTATTACTATAGAAAAGATAAAACCGTTGCAAAAACATGCCGATAAATTTGTGCGATTTACGGTGAGAATGCTGTGAGTGAACGCCGGACCTAGGAGTGGTTTGCTCTATTCCGTTCCGGAAATTTCTATTCCACAGATGCTCTTCGCTTTGGTCGGCTAGTTACTGAAAAAGCTGATGAAATTTTACAACTGGTGGGACAAGATTGACGCACAAGCTGTCAGGGGATAGCAAAGGCACTAAACATTAACCACAGGACAGTTTGGAATCATTTAACGAGAGCAGAATACAAAGACGTTTCATGTTTGGGTACCACATGAATTAACGGAAAGATTAACCGAATTACCATCTACTGCTCTCAACTCGACAGCCTAAATGAAGCAATGAAGGAAAAGCGACCGGAATTGACCAAGAGGAAACAGTAAATTAATTTGTGTCATGATGGACATGACAATGCCAGGCCACAGTTTTCTTTGATGACAAATTGACGGAACTTATTTGCGACGTTTTAACGCATCTACCGTATAACTCGGACCTTGCACCGTTTGACTATCATTTGTTTCGGTCTATGCAAAACTCTCTTAATGGTAAGAAATTGACCGGCCGACTCGCTGAAAATGACATGACCAAGTTTTTCGCCGATAAACAAATGAAATTCTACAACGATGGCATTATGAAGCTACCCGAAAAATGGCAAAAGGTCATTAATAATAATGGCCAATAAATGTTATTTAAAATTGATTTTCAATTAAGACAATTCTTGTTCAAAAATGTACCAAAAAACCGCAGATACTTTTTATATGACCCAATATTTTCAATAGATGGACCATAATCCATCAAAAAAAGGCAGTGATATGCAAATAATATATGGTGTTTTTTCTAGAAGTGTGGTTTTCAATCTGGCAATACTTTTTTCGGAGTTGGTCTTTTTGACAGCTGTCACTTGATTTATGCTCAGTTTGGTTTGCCATTTCATCATGAATAGACTTACGCCTGAACAACGTTTGCAAATTATTGAAATTTATTATCAAAATGCATGCGCTGTGAAAAAAGTGTTTCGCAATCAATGTCCATTTAGCGACGAGGCTCAATTTTGGATTAATGGATACGTGAATAAGCAGAATTGCCGTATTTGGAGTGAAGACCAGCCAGAGGCAATTCAGCAGCTACCAATGCATCCCGAAAAATGCATTGTTTGGTACGGTTTATGGGCAGGCGGCATCATTGGGCTGTACTTCTTCAAAGACCGCAACGTTATGGTCAATGGAGAAAGGTACCGTTCGATTATAACACTTTTTTTTGGCCGAAAATGCTAGAATTGGACTTGGCCGACATGTGGTTCCAACAGGATGGTGCCACATGCCCCACTGTACGTGAAATCATGTATCAATTGAGAGGCGAATTTGGTGAGCAGTTAATCTCACGTTTTGGTGTAGGCAATTGGCCACCAAGATCGTGTGATTTGACCCCGTTAGACTATTTTTTGTGGAGCTACTTATGTTAAGTCTCTTGTCTATAGGGAGCAGCCAAACACGATTACTGCTTTGGAAACCCACATTTAACGCGTCATTTGTGAGATTCCGGCCGAAATGTGTGAAAAATGTACCAAATTGCACCTTCAGAATGGACCACTTGAAGCGTAGCCGCGGTATTCATTTAAGTGAAATTATATTTAAAAAGTAAATGGCAGAAACTGATTTATTGATATCAAATAAAAATATTATTATTCACTTATGTAAAATTTCTTCTTCTTTTTAATTTTCAAACACTAAACTCTTATAAAAATCTCCCTTTACTAAATACATAACGTGGTCTTCAATCTCAAATTTTATTCAAAAAAATTAATTTGAAGAAATGTTGAAAAATTTTATAGAATTTGCTGCCTTTTTATTTGAATTATAGTTAGTAGTAAAAGAGTACATGGTCACTAATATGATTGGATATTTTAATATCTATTCCATAACTATTGTATGTCATTTTTTTTTTGCCAAAAACTGTAATGAATAAAAAAACTACAACCTGTGAAAACGAAAAAACAAAACTAAAAGGGAGAAGTTTTAAATCACTTCCATCATTCCATCGCAAATTCAAAACGGAATACGCCTAATGATATAAACTTACGCTCGCTCTGATAAGCGTTTCTTTATCAACGTTCAATTATCATTATCATTATCGTCCTTTAGCCTACTCTTAATGATATTTGCAATTTTTTCATGCTCAGAAATAATTCAAAAATACTTTTAAAATTACAATTTCCATAATTTCCCAATTAACACGATGAATTTGGGTTAAAAGTACAAACAAAAAATACAATACAATAGATAAGCGAACTTTACTTACTTTAATTTTAATGGCACAACAACCCATGGAGGGCCTAGGCCGAGCTTTTCGCATCCACTCATGTTGTGCGTGTTACATTTGTACATGAATGGAAGGGACCTACAGTTTAATGCCGAATCCGAACGACGAAGTGAAAAGCTTTTCATAGCAATTTTTACTCTTGTAGGTTTGCCATTGCCTGCCAAGAGGTGGTGCCGTGTAGAAAAATTATTTTTTCTACTTTTTTTTTTTTCAAGAAGCGAACTTTACACGGTTATTAATACAATACAATATTACAATATTAGTATTTTCATACAATACCATACATAAGCGAACCTTACACGGTCATTAATAATGACAATAAGTATTAGTATTTTCATTATTTTCGTCAGTATACTGATGCTAAACTTACACGATGAATAAAACTGACAGAAAAAATCTGAAATTTTTGAATTCCGTCAATATTTCCCATCACTCATCATTCCAAGGAATGAAAAAATTAAATATTTGTAAATAATGTCATTATTATTGACCGTGTAAGGTTGGTCTAAGCAAAGAGCAAAACCCCTCAAAACATAAAAGTAGTACAGAAAAGTTTGTATTTCTTCCACTCTTTTTCTCTTAGGTGCTGGTTATAGTGGTCGCTGTTCAACGAACACATCATATTTTACTCTCGTGCTCAGTGCAGTGGTTATATTGGTGTTTGTTACAGAGTAAATTTTTGTCAAAATTTTTTTTAATACTATATGGTTTGCAACGGCAACACTAAATGGTATACCAAAAAACTTTAAACGATTTTATCAATACGGAGAGTGCAATTAATAATATAATAGAAAAATTATGAAAATAATACGATTTTTCTTCAATAGTTTTATGAATAATATATTTAATATTCACTTTTAAAAACTAAAAACATTGGCAAATTCGCTTTTCTACATATGAAAATAGTGATGTACAGGTTTGCATGTCTTTCTTCTATTTTACATACATTTTTGTTATTTTTTTTTTTAGAATAACTCACCCTGAATACTCGGCGTGCTCGGGGTACATTTCACCCAGCATATCGTGTTCGGTGTGAGAGTGAGTAAAAGCTCTTTTTTCGTGCTCGGGCAACAACAATTGCATGGTGTTCGCCGAGTAAAATTTGAATATAAGCCTTATACAGCCTTATTCCACGAAGGCAGCAGCTTTACCACCCAGCCACACAAGGGACGCATCCCCATAATGAACGGATCGATGCCCGAAATAGACTGTGTGACGCGATACGTGGAAGTGTGGAGTAACTCTCCCAGTGGTTTTCAAACAACAGCTACAGATTATGTAACCATCAGATGGTTAATTCATTTAAAAATTACAAAATAGTATTTTTAATGTTAAATTGAGAATGAGATAAGTCAAATAAACCATTAAGGTAATTTTGTGCATAATTATTACACGAATACTTTCATGGTACTCGAGATGCTCAGGTTAATAGTTTAGCCAAAAACATGACATTCAACATTACTCTTCTGCTTTTTAGAGTTGGCATATCTAGAAGTTTAAAACGATGTGTGTAAGGAGGAAAATTTTGCAATGGATCCCAGCAAAAACTTTTTAACGCAAACAAATGAAACTGTTTATAAACAGATTCCAATTCGTCCCTGTAGCAGTAGTATTGGGGACTCAAAAGTTGAAAACCGTACTCCAAGATTGGCCTTGCCAGAACTTAAAGATGTTTCGTTACACATGGATCAATAAACTCTTTTATCCATCTTTTAATGAATGCAATTTCCTTAGCTTTATTTATATACATGTTAATATGTAAATTAAAGCGCAATTTAGGGTCCACAAAAATGCCCAAGTCACTTTAATGGCGGCGGGATCTTGTACCCTGCACAATTCCACACATTACGAAATTAAATTCACGTGCTTGGTAAACAAAAAAAAATTAAGGTATAAAAAGAAAAAGCGAAACTATATAAGGTAACTGACAGGTTTTGCAAAAATATGTATGGTCAAGCAAGCTGATCTAAATGCTGCTCATTACGATTCACACCCTAATTTTCAATTCTAGAGGGCTGACTTCATTAGAATCCCCTACTTTAATATAACTACTCCAGATCAAGTTCAGAAAATACTTAATTTATATTAAAATAATAATTAATTTGTTATGACAAAAAAAAATTATATTAAAATTAATAAAATTTAGGTAACTTAAAGAGTAGAAATTAGTTCAGTAAGAAATAATAAATTTTTAAAGACATAAAGTAGACATATGTATGTATTAATACATTATTTCGTTGTTATTTACAAATGCAAAAACAAACTAATCAAACCTAAGTGTTTAAAGGAAAATATATACATATGTATGTATTATGTACATAATTTTTAATAACGCATGCTCGCGTTGATCTGATGATAGTGCATGCACACGAAATTTTTACTCAACGGACACAAGTATATATCGCGTAGGATAATTATATTTTCTTTATATATAGCGTTAATCTCTCTCAAATTTTACAGGTGAATAAAAAAATGAATAACAAAAACTTCAACTCACAGTAATTCCATGAAACCAATAGTAACGCTGAAAGGACTTTGATTTCGGGAGTAAAATTAGTTGATAAAAAAAATACACCAAAAAAAATATTGGATTCCTATATACTATGTACATATTCTTGTCCATGTAGCAATACATGCGCAATCAATATAGCTGCATGTACAAAAGTACATTTTACACTTAGCACTATCTTTTAGAAAATTAACTATATTTTAAACACTTCATTTATATCACTTTTGTTTGTTTGCATGCGTACTTAATTAAATTTATAAACTTATATCAAATATTTTTCACATATACAGATGCAGTGTAGTGGAAGAAAAAAAACAACTCATCTCCTTCAGTTCTGGAACCTTTCTCCTCGAAATTTTTTTTACAAAATTCATCGAGTTAGACGGTAAAACAGTAAAATTACGGAAAAAGTAGGTTGTATTAAAAAATATTGCCATGGAATTATGCGGTTATGTTGTAATTAACTGTGAGTCCCCACTAACAGAATAGGTTAGGACTCCGCTAACATTTAAAATTAACCAACGGTTAAATAGTTTATCTGAATACAGGTTTGAAGACATTCTCAATTTACTTATTATGCAAATCCCACCATTACAGCACAGCTTTTGTTTACATGTCTTATATAAAAACAGAAATGAAGATAAATTTTTTTTCTTTTGCTTTCGTATGAACGTATTTAGAAAATTTTTTTCCCCATTCATGTCCTCTAATACCTATACATAATACGAATAATTTTTCAATTATTTTAGCTTTTCAAATAAATTTGCTAGTTCAGCGTTGTGCTGCATTGTTCAAAGGAACAAAGCTCTACGGTATACTATCTGACCAATATCATAACTGATAGGACGTGTACGTAAAAGCAATACTAATTTCAGATAATTTTTTATCCCTATCCCAATCAATAGGTTTAACATAAGCTCTAATAGCTGATATTATGGAGCGGTTATGGAAAATGCCATACGCATTCGAATATTCTTTAAATAGTTTTGATTTAAACTATACACCATTATCCGTCGTGATCGATTCAGGAACACTAAAATGTGTTTTTTTTTTGCAGAAATTTTATAATTTACAGTTGTAAAATTTTTAATTGGTCTAAGAAATGATTTTTAGAAAGATGATCTAAAATGGTTATTATGCCAACGTTTCCTCATCGTGAACGTGTATACGGTTCTAACAAATATAATTTTTTTTTTTTTTTAAATACAGTCAACAACCCTGTGTAACCTTATAAATGCAGAGCATTGTGTTGATTGGAAGGAAGACTGATAGGTGGGTTATGAGCGTCTGCTTTAAATTTGAAAGTGTAATATTAATCAGGAAAAAATAAACGAACTTTCTCTGTAATGCGTAGTGCGGTGAAACATGCGTAAGTTCCGCTTGCTGATCGAGTATTTCCGTGAAAGTAACGGTAGAACAGAAAGAAGCAAGCCACGTTTCGATGATCTTCCAAGGAGGCAATAGAGCTGCAAACTCATATTAGCTTTATCGCACGATGTTGGATAGGTCCAGGAGCTCTAGTTGCGTTCGCGAAGCTCCAGCCCATATGTGTGAATTAAACTCAAATTTAGGCGTAAGAAAGCCGAGACAGTTGGCTGCTTCTTTTATCACGTCAAAAATGTGTTTATTCCAACGAACATCACATTGGATGGACATGCCCAGAACATTAAGAGTCGCTGTCTCCACAATACCTACCCCACCCATAACTAGGGGGTTAACGGGGGCCTGGGAGACTCGTTTGTGAGATAACAGAGGAAATTAACAAACATATCGACAAATTAATCAACGATGATATTGTCGAACCCTCTGTGTCTGAGTACAATAGCCCAATTTTACTAGTACCAAAAAATACATTACCAGGTTCCGATAAAAAACGTTGGCGTCTTGTAGTAGACTACAGAAAAATAAACAAAAAACTGACAGCAGGTAAATATCCTCTACCCAGAGTCGATGACATTTTAGACCAATTGGGCGGGGCAAAATACTTTTCTTGTTTAGATCTAATGTCAGGCTTTCACCAAATAGAACTCGAAGAGAGTCAAGAGACATTACATCTTTCTTTACAGAAAAAGGTTCATTTCGTTTTAAACGATTGCCATAAGGTGTCAAAATAGCACCTAATTCGTTCCAACGCATGGTGGCGTTGGCATTTTCAGGTTAAACGCCTTCCCAAGCATTTTTATACATGGATAATTTAGTAGTCATTGCTTGTTCAGAGGACCATATGCTACAAAACTTACAGGATGTATTTACTATATGCAGGAAATACAATCTCAAACTCCATCCAGGTAAATGTTCCTTCTTTGGTCATGAACTGACTTTTCTGGGACATAAATGCACTGACAAAGGTTTTCGGTTATTGCAAATTATCCTACACCCAAAAATGGTGATGAAGCTAAACGATTCGTAGCATTCTGTAATTATTACAGAAGATTCACCCCAAATTTTGCTGAATCATCCAGACATATAACGAATTTAACAAAAAAGAACGTTACATTCGTATGGTCTGATGAATGTGAAAAATCATTCCATTACCTTAAATCAAAATTATTAAGCCCAACAATATTAAAATACCCAAATTTTCAAAAACAATTCCGCATCACAACTGATGCCAGTAAGTTTGCCTGCGGGGCAGTACTCAGCCAAGAGTTTCAAGGCAAGCAAATGCCTATTGCATATGCTTCCCGAGCTTTCACAAAAGGCGAAAGTAATAAGTCTTGCATAGAACAGGAACTAGCCGCAAATCATTGGGCAATCATGTATTTTAATCATTGGGCAATCATGTATTTATGGTACAAAATTTCTAGTAAAAAGCGATCACAGACCACTATCGTATCTGTTCGCAATGCAAAACCCATCTTCTAAATTAACCCGAATGCGGTTAGATTTAGAAGAATACGATTTTACAATTGAGTACATTAGGGGTGAAGAAACTTCAGTGAAATTAAAACACTGACTTCAGTGAAATTAAAACACTGTCAATTCTAAAAGTTACACCCAGACAAGATAAAAGAAACGAAAATAAAACACAAAACGTGGAAGAAAAGCCCAAAATCTTCGAAGTACTAAACTTCAATGAATCCAAAAATTATGTCTGTCTCACTAATACGCAAGAAAAAATCCTTATTAAAAGACTGAAGAAAGTATTAAGTGATACAGACATAAGCGATCTGTTTACTGAAGGAAATATTGATTTATATCCATACTTTCGTAGGTTTGAAAAAGAGGCCGGTAAACAAGGCTACAATTATCACTAAATGACGAAATATTGAAGTTTATCCGGATAAGCCAATTTAAAGAATCGGGCAATAAGTTACTATAAAATATAGTAATAGCGTAACGTCAAAAGTCATTTTAATAAAAAAAAAGAACACAAATAAATAATATTGAGACAATTTCACGACGATCCAGTTATAGGTGGCCACCCTGGAATCAGTCATATGACAAATAAAATCAGCCAAAAATATTTCTGGAAAAACATGACCCAAGATATAAGCAATTTCGTTAAAAATTGCGAATCTTGTAAGTCAAATAAAAGCGTAACCAAAACTAAAGAGCCAATGGTTATAACCGAAACGCCTAATACTATACAGCGTTTGATACAGTTTTAATTGACACCATTGGCCCTTTACCAAAATCAATGCATGGTAATGAGAACGCTGTCACAATAATTTGTGATTTGACCAAATATTTAATTGCTATACCAGTGATGGTTAATACTTCTTTTGTTATCGTCTTCGTGCCCCACGTTGGGCGCCATTATTTGTAATGTGACTTTCTGTGTATAATGGTGAGAGGTATAGGTGAGAGTCATCATCTTTCGAAAGCTTGTACTCCTCAAACCCAAAACCATGTATTGAATGCGCGAAGGAGACGGTTTCACGTACTGGTTTGCTTACTAGCTAGTTCGGGAGATATGTACCCTGGACAATTCCAAACATTACAAAATAAAATTCATGTCGTTGGTAAAAAAAAAAAAATTATGGCATAAAAAGAAAACGAGAAAATATAGGAGGTATTTGACAGGTTTGGCAAAAATTGATACATATATTGGAGCAAGCTGATCTAAATGCTGCTCATGCCTTTCAATTCTAGAGGGCTGACTTCATTATAATCCCCTACTTTAATATTGCTGCTCCAGACCAAGTTTAAAAAATGAACTCATTCATGTTAAGATAATAATTCATTAATTATGACGAAAAATTTTTTATTAAAATACTGCAAAAATTACGAAAGCCTATTTTTCAGTGTTATATATATTCATATTACTTATATAACGTACCATAATAACATAGGTAACTTAAAGAGTAGAAATTAATTCAGTTAGAAATTATAATTATATATATGCATTAATTCATTATTTCGTTGTTGTTTACTAATGCAAAAAAAAACTAATCAAACTATGTGTATAAAAGAAAATATATACATATGTATATGTTGGTGGTCGCTGTGGCGTAGTGGTAGTGCGTTGGACTGCTGCGCTGAGTGTCCGGGGTTCGAATCCCGGCACAGGCAAAATCAAAAAATTAAAAAGTAGAAAAAATAATTTTTCTACACGGCACCACCTCTTGGCAGGCAATGGCAAACCTACACGAGTAAAAATTGCTATGAAAAGCTTTTCACTTCGCCGTTCGGATTCGGCATTAAACTGTAGGTCCCTTTCATTCATGTACAAATTTAACACGCACAACATGAGTGGATGCGAAAAGCTCGGCCTAGGCCCTCCATGCATGCTTGCGTTAATCTGATGATTGTGCATGCACACGAGTATATATCGCACAGGATAATCATATTTATATTTATATATGTAGCGTTAATCTCTCAAATTTTAAAGATGAATAAAAAAATACATAACAAAAACTTCAACTCACAGTAATTCCATGAACCCTGTAGTAACGTTGAAAGGACTTTCTCGTTCGTTTAATTTTGGGAGTAAAGTTAGTTGGGGCCTGGGGCGTAGGACACAAGGTAAAGTTCGTGACAGTCGCAGGTGCGTCCATTGTCGATCCTTGCGCTTCTACGTTTCAAGTCGACACACAGCCTCCTCGTGGTCCCCTGGATAGCGATCTGACAACATTGGGTCTTACGCGCATTGAACTCAACTCTATTCGGGAGACCCCGCTCGGATATTTACTGTAGATCTTTATTGAGTGAGTTATTCATAACAAGCGCTTTGCTCTTAATCTCCAAATAGTTAGGGCTTTTTTTAACAAGGCATATGAATGAGAAATGGTTCTGTCATCTGTAAACGAGTAAATGGGATTCTTCGTTAATGACAGAAGGTCGTTAATGAAGATAAGGAAAAGTTTAGGAGAGAGGATCATGAGCTCTTGAAATCACTATTTTTATATCAGGCAAAAGATTAGATTTTTGCTTAATGTTTTCAATAAGCGATAGATATTGCTGAGATTTAAAGAAATATGAATTAAAATCCAATTCTAACGTGCTTTTGAATTCGCTAATATACTTAATTGGTAAGAAAATCAATATTAGAAACTTCATTGTTGTTTTCAGAATAAATGCGTGACTACCTTTAAGGTGAACGAGTTAGAAATTGAAACCTTGCAAGTTTAATACCCATCTGGCTAACCTGTCATGCAAATCAGACTAATTCATTAACCATTTTAATAACGCATTGTCGGTAATGACCTCAAACTCATGTCCTTCAATGTAAGCTCAGAATTTCTTTATAGCTAACACCGCAGCAAGACATTCTTGTTCTGAAACTGTATAGTTTCTTTGTGTAGAATTTATTTTACATGAAAGCAATTTACTCCTTCTTCTGTGTATTGTGCTAACACTGCGCCTATACCATATTGACTTGCATCGCATTGAATGGAAAACGAACTAGCAAAATTCGGATTATGCAACACTGTCATTCCTTCAGTTGTCCCTGCAAACTTTCGTCCTTTTGACAGCATATCTGTCAATGGAGTAGTGATGGTGGTAAAATTTAACAAATCGCCTATCTTTCTTCTTCTTTTCTTCTTTTACTGGCTAAACAGCCCATGGAGGGCCTAGGGCGAGCTTCTCGCATCCATTCAAGTTGTGCGTGTTATATTTGTACATGAATGGAAGGGACCTGCAGTTTTTCGCCGAATCCGAACGGCGAAGCGAAAAGCTTATCATGGGTAATTATTACTCTTGTATGTTTGCCATTGTCTACTTAGAGGTGGTACCATGTATAAAAAATGTTTTTTTCTACTTTTTGATTTTGCCTGTGCCGAGATTCGAACCCCGGATACTCAACGTAATAGTCCAACCCACTACCACTACGCCAGAGCGACCACAAAAAATCGCCTATACCATCCACATATACCTAAAAATCTACGCAATTGTTTGATCGAAGTAGAAAGTGCAAATTCCTTAATTGCTACAACCTTTTCTGGGTCTATACTGATAGTATCATTACTTTATAATAATCGCCAAAATATTTAACTTCTTTTAATGGAAATTTACTTTTTTCAATATTTATTGTCAATTGTGAGTATATCCTGCAAACAGCTACTTCTTGTAAAGGGTGATTTTTTAAGAGCTTGGTTTTTGAAAATTCAAAAAAACAGAAATTTTACAAAAGGGAAGGAAATTTTTATTTCGGTAAAAAAATTAATTCCTGCCATTTACTTTTTAAAGATAATTTTACTTAAATGTTGCCCGCGGCTACCCTTCAAGTGATCCATTCTGAAGGTCCAATTTTGGCACACTTTTTCACACATTTCGGCTGGAATCCCACCAATGACGCGTTCAATGTTGGCTTCCAAAGCAGCAATCGTGTTTGGCTTGTCCCAATAGGCAACAGACTTAACATAGCGCCACAAAAAATAGTCTAACGGGGTCAAATCACACGATCTTGGTGGCCAATTGACACTAAAACGTGAGATTAACTTCACTCCAAATACGGCAATTCTGCTTATTCACGTATCCATTGAGCCATAAATGAGCCTCTTCGCTGAAGACAATTTTTCGATAAAAAAAACGGATCCTCATCGAGCTTTTCTAAGTCACTTTTACTGAAAATTCGACGGTGTGGTAGGTCCCGTGGCATCATCAGTTCTTACACCAGCTGTATTTTGTGTGGCATTATTCCTAGATCTTTGCGTAAAATCTTCCAGGTGGTCGAATAACACAAACCCAATTACTGCGATCGACACCGAATGGGCATATCGCGATCGTCTTCAGCACTGGCAGATACAACAGAAATATTCTCTTCGGTACGCACTGTATGGATACGATTTGGTAGATGAATGGCCAATAAAGTGAAACTGGTGCGAAATTTGGTCACAATAATAACGACCATAAATGGACGTAGCTTCCGAAACACATTTTTCATAGAGAACGAATTTTGATAATAAATTTCGATAATTTGCAAACGTTGTTCAAGCGTAAGTCTATTCATGATGAAATGACAAACCAAACTTAGCATTTTTTACTTTGACACGCGTGAACTGTAAATTTATCACTAGTCTGGATCTTTAAGATGCTTTTTGGCAGATTCCATTGGATGACCACCACAAACAATGTCACGATTAATGGACAAAGTCGTACCTGCTCATTTGCGTACAAAAGCTTTCATATATTTAGATGATTTATTGTTAATTGCCGAAATGTTTGATGATCATGTTTTGGTTCTAAATGGTGATTTTTTTGCTACTTGGTTTTTTATGTAATTTTGTTGATATAGTTGATAGTAACTTCAGCAATCGTCGATGCTAAAAACTTTTCCTCTTAAAACTCATATTCAATTTCAGAAACATTCCTACGTATGTTTTTACCTGTATGTTTTTAGAGATTTTATTAACTTCATTTAATTTAAATTGAATATTTATTTATAAAAATATAAAAAAATATAAAAAAACGAACTGAAAGTATACCCAAAAATCACAAAAAAAAAAAAAATAATATTGCATGACATAAAAATTTAAATTTATAGTGACAATCATCTGGAAGTGCAAAATAAAGTATAAACAAATTAGAACTAAAATTAAACATTTTCGAAACTGTAATCATTTTCAAAACATAAAATAAACAAGTTAGCTAATGTGAAGCACAAGAATATAAATATAACAATCATTAAACATCTATTCATACAAATTTTAGTAACATGATATATTTGACTATTTTCTATTACAGCGATGAAAGGAATAAAGCTAGTTTATTTTTGAATTGCACAGCGTTATTACAAGATCTTAAACTATTACGAAGTGCGTTCCAAAGACGAACAGAGTGTACAAAAAACTGCCTTTCAGACGTTAAACAAGAAACACGTAAACAGTTAATCATATAATTATTTTTCTAAGAATTCGTGTCTTTGCACAAAACGACTTAGTTGTGTAATTGAGGTAATTGAAAATTGTAACAAATCCTCTTTAATTGCTGTACGTAAGTTTCTTTTTAGTATCTCTACTAACTAACTAGAAGTTAGCGGTAACTCTAACGTATCACATAATTGTTGAATTGCATAATTAAATTAACCGAATCTCTCTGTGTGTTTTTGCTGTCTTATTAATTCTATCTCTAAACTGATTTCGCATTTCAATGCACAGCGGCAAGCATTCTACCTGTTCTACACTTCAATGAAAACGCTAAAACTAATCGAGAGCTTTGCCAACAAATTGTATATGAGCATTTGCGCATATTAATTCCAAATCTCCTCGAAGGTTTTGTCTAGTGAGTGATTGAATTTGATAAATAGATTTGTCTACTGTTGCAGCGTGTATACATGGCAACCCTATGTTGCGACGCTTCATAATGACCATGTGCATATCGTCATGATGAAGTGTACACGCGCTACAGCTCTTTTATGCTGAATTAGCGCTGAATTAGCATAAGGAAAAAGTTCATGAATATAATAAAGTACAGTTTTATTCAGACCAAGACAGAGCACAGACCTTTTTACTTTCATGGCGATCCTGCCGGCTTATATACAACGGAAACAAATATTGAAAAATATAAGAAATAAATTAAATTAAACAATAAATAAATATTATAAATATTAAATTTAAATATTCGGATCTCCTTTGTTTATTTATAACTATAACAAATAACAAATAAGTATTAAAAAATATTAAATTAAAACTAAATATTATTATTTGAAGTGGTGCAAGTAAATAACAGCAATTACTTATTAAGTGATGTAGGGGAGCGGAACTTCCCTAAAGTGGGAGTTGCGTTCGATTACACTAGCCACAAGAGCCAAAAAGCCTACAAGCGTCTAAGCGTAAAGGAACGCTTCGATGATATTAAATAAACACGCGAAAGTTTGATTTTAAGCGTCTGCTTTCTTTAATAGTTGAGTATCGAATGACCAAATAATAATTATGATAGTTGATCTTAACAAGTAGTGAGCGATAAAGGGAGATTACCGTTAAATGAGTGATAAAGTAAATGAAATTGAGTGATCTCTCTTTATGCATTACAGTGATGGCAAAAATATAGTTAAAGTAAATAAATGCGTTTTGCACACAATATAAAGAAGAAAAATAATATTAACAGTAACATAGAATGAAAAGTGATAAGCATATATGTATTATGTAAATAATCATAATATTGATAATCAGCGCCGTTACAGTGAAATATAAATTTGCGACAGTATGTAACAAACTGTACTCGCATTATCGCCACCACGATCGCCGCAGTGCACAAGGTATAAAATATATTAACAACAACAATACAACAAAGCAGCGAAGAGAGACAAAGTGCAAGCAATGAGCCACGAAGAGTATCACCACAGCATGGCCAAAGTTATTCAGTATTACCCTAAAGTTACAGCGAATGAGAGTACTTCATTTATATCATTTGGCGGGTAGTTTTGTAATAGTTTCACATTTGAAGCGAAATCGTTCTCTAAAATAATTTCACTTTGCATTAATATCATTGCACAGCAAATTTTTATTAGAAAATCAAAACGATTTTCATCCGAAAAAACAGAATCCCATATTCGTACAACATCGGGCAGTGGAAATTGTTGAGAGAGTAGTAAAGTTAACCATCGAAAACTATAATATTGCAGTTCTTGTTGCCTTAAGCGTTCATGTATCTCAGTGAAGCAAAAAAAGCAAACAGCTTCAGACACAGGATGGCAGCCAACGATCTGAGCACATCAACAGTTTTCACCACGGAGAGATCGACCTACGAGATTCAAGGCCAAGGTTGTGAAAGGCAAATCACTGACCTACATCATTACTACGATTTGAGCTATGGCATCTTAGTGCGAAATTCAATCAAGCTATAGTTTACATTAGAAATATACTTACATCACATTTATAATACAAATATATATAATTTGACAATTTTTTAATTATTAAAATTATTTAAGTAATTTCACTATAATGATAACTATCCTAATACATCTATGATATAAATAAATAAATAACTATAATATAAATACTATAACATAAATATTACATTATAAATATATTGACTTGACTACAAAATAATTAACAAAAAAACTACAAAATGACTACGCAACACTAGACTAAAAGTTTACAAGATGTGCCCAAGATTTGCTTAGATAACAAAGTTAAAGACCTTCTATATTCAATAGGCGCTATAGGTCAACGCAACGTAAATCCCTATGCTACGTTTACAGAACATTTTCAAGAGTATTTAACCGGATTTCACGGCATCAAAAATTTTGTCTTCCCTTTCATTTCACTAATGCTTTTCATGCATGCTTTATCCTAGGTTGCATAGAGCAAGCCAATATGGAAACAGCTTTGGTCAGGAACAATATTGAATAACAAGTGCATGGCTAATGGCAAAGTGGAATGATATATCTGTAAAAATTCAAACACATAAAGATATATTCGACAAGTCTTACAAGTGTCTCAATAAAAGTATTGATAAGTATTAGGCAAAAAACAATTGATAGACACGTTGAATTGCTTGTAAATCAATTTAACAATATTAGGGTGTTGCTAAATGTAAATTTCAACCAATTTACAAGTATTCATAAAGAGCAGGCACAAAATATTTTTTTAAGTCTGAGAGACAGACTAAATAAATTATTTACCAAAAGAGGAATACATATCAAAGTACCGCTTACCCTAAACACGCCTTTAAAATTTGAGATCACAACTGAAAACAGTAGTGACGGTTAAAGCGAAAGTTCAGATATAGAAATTCCTAATATAGCAACTCCTATACTAAATTTCAATATGGCTCAAACGGTGACTGAGTTCATGAACACTGCTTCGAGGCTATTAACCGAGTTTGACGGAAAATCCGAAAATCTCCAAAGCTTTCTGGACGCCATTAACTTGGTAGACTCCATAAAAGGTTCACCCGAGCAAGTAGCCGTCAACATTATTAAAACAAAATTAAAAGGTCCAGCCCGAAACCTTATATCCTGAGAATACCATCAGTGAAATAATAAAGAGGTTAAAGTCAGATATAGAAGATGAGTCTGTTAATGTGATTTCAGCTAAAATCATGAACAATAAACAGACAAACAAATCAGCTAAAACCTATACAAAGAGGTTGAGGAGCTAACAAAAGTCTTAGCCGGGGCATACATCTCAGACGGACTAACATCCGAGCTTGCTGATCGGTATTCAACCCAGTTGGCAGTCAACGCCATGGTAAAGAATGCGACCAATGAAAACTTACGGATTATTATGCTAGCTGGGCAGCATAATTTTATTATATTTATATAATTTTATTTATTTAAACAATAAATAAATATTATAAATATTAAATTTAAATATTCGGATCTCCTTTGTTTATTTATAACTATAACAAATAACAAATAAGTATTAAAAAATATTAAATTAAAACTAAATATTATTATTTGAAGTGGTGCAAGTAAATAACAGCAATTACTTATTAAGTGATGTAGGGGAGCGGAACTTCCCTAAAGTGGGAGTTGCGTTCGATTACACTAGCCACAAGAGCCAAAAAGTCTACAAGCGTCTAAGCGTAAAGGAACGCTTCGATGATATTAAATAAACACGCGAAAGTTTGATTTTAAGCGTCTGCTTTCTTTAATAGTTGAGTATCGAATGACCAAATAATAATTATGATAGTTGATCTTAACAAGTAGTGAGCGATAAAGGGAGATTACCGTTAAATGAGTGATAAAGTAAATGAAATTGAGTGATCTCTCTTTATGCATTACAGTGATGGCAAAAATATAGTTAAAGTAAATAAATGCGTTTTGCACACAATATAAAGAAGAAAAATAATATTAACAGTAACATAGAATGAAAAGTGATAAGCATATATGTATTATGTAAATAATCATAATATTGATAATCAGCGCCGTTACAGTGAAATATAAATTTGCGACAGTATGTAACAAACTGTACTCGCATTATCGCCACCACGATCGCCGCAGTGCACAAGGTATAAAATATATTAACAACAACAATACAACAAAGCAGCGAAGAGAGACAAAATGCAAGCAATGAGCCACGAAGAGTATCACCACAGCATGGCCAAAGTTATTCAGTATTACCCTAAAGTTACAGCGAATGAGAGTACTTCATTTATATCATTTGGCGGGTAGTTTTGTAATAGTTTCACATTTGAAGCGAAATCGTTCTCTAAAATAATTTCACTTTGCATTAATATCATTGCACAGCAAATTTTTATTAGAAAATCAAAACGATTTTCATCCGAAAAAACAGAATCCCATATTCGTACAACATCGGGCAGTGGAAATTGTTGAGGGAGTAGTAAAGTTAACCATCGAAAACTATAATATTGCAGTTCTTGTTGCCTTAAGCGTTCATGTATCTCAGTGAAGCAAAAAAAGCAAACAGCTTCAGACACAGGATGGCAGCCAACGATCTGAGCACATCAACAGTTTTCACCACGGAGAGATCGACCTACGAGATTCAAGGCCAAGGTTGTGAAAGGCAAATCACTGACCTACATCATTACTACGATTTGAGCTATGGCATCTTAGTGCGAAATTCAATCAAGCTATAGTTTACATTAGAAATATACTTACATCACATTTATAATACAAATATATATAATTTGACAATTTTTTAATTATTAAAATTATTTAAGTAATTTCACTATAATGATAACTATCCTAATACATCTATGATATAAATAAATAAATAACTATAATATAAATACTATAACATAAATATTACATTATAAATATATTGACTTGACTACAAAATAATTAACAAAAAAACTACAAAATGACTACGCAACACTAGACTAAAAGTTTACAAGATGTGCCCAAGATTTGCTTAGATAACAAAGTTAAAGACCTTCTATATTCAATAGGCGCTATAGGTCAACGCAACGTAAATCCCTATGCTACGTTTACAGAACATTTTCAAGAGTATTTAACCGGATTTCACGGCATCAAAAATTTTGTCTTCCCTTTCATTTCACTAATGCTTTTCATGCATGCTTTATCCTAGGTTGCATAGAGCAAGCCAATATGGAAACAGCTTTGGTCAGGAACAATATTGAATAACAAGTGCATGGCTAATGGCAAAGTGGAATGATATATCTGTAAAAATTCAAACACATAAAGATATATTCGACAAGTCTTACAAGTGTCTCAATAAAAGTATTGATAAGTATTAGGCAAAAAACAATTGATAGACACGTTGAATTGCTTGTAAATCAATTTAACAATATTAGGGTGTTGCTAAATGTAAATTTCAACCAATTTGCGAGTATTCATAAAGAGCAGGCACAAAATATTTTTTTAAGTCTGAGAGACAGACTAAATAAATTATTTACCAAAAGAGGAATACATATCAAAGTACCGCTTACCCTAAACACGCCTTTAAAATTTGAGATCACAACTGAAAACAGTAGTGACGGTTAAAGCGAAAGTTCAGATATAGAAATTCCTAATATAGCAACTCCTATACTAAATTTCAATATGGCTCAAACGGTGACTGAGTTCATGAACACTGCTTCGAGGCTATTAACCGAGTTTGACGGAAAATCCGAAAATCTCCAAAGCTTTCTGGACGCCATTAACTTGGTAGACTCCATAAAAGGTTCACCCGAGCAAGTAGCCGTCAACATTATTAAAACAAAATTAAAAGGTCCAGCCCGAAACCTTATATCCTGAGAATACCATCAGTGAAATAATAAAGAGGTTAAAGTCAGATATAGAAGATGAGTCTGTTAATGTGATTTCAGCTAAAATCATGAACAATAAACAGACAAACAAATCAGCTAAAACCTATACAAAGAGGTTGAGGAGCTAACAAAAGTCTTAGCCGGGGCATACATCTCAGACGGACTAACATCCGAGCTTGCTGATCGGTATTCAACCCAGTTGGCAGTCAACGCCATGGTAAAGAATGCGACCAATGAAAACTTACGGATTATTATGCTAGCTGGGCAGTTCACAAACATGAACGAAGCCGTTGGTAAGTTTGTGAACATATGTACCGAAATAACGGGTCAAGCTGACTCAATATTGTATTTCGGCAATAGACGGACAGTCCAGTCCAGAGGCCTATACACTAATAGCAGCCGTGGATTCTATAGAGGCAACTACCGGAGACGAGGTCGTGGTTTCTCAACCAATGGTGGCCGGGGACGTGCCTACTATAGCAATACACGTCAAAATTCTACAAATCAAAATCAATACTTCTCATAAAACAGACCTTAACGGTATAGGACAGGGAATAACAACTGCACTAAGAAACATTTTAACTGATTTAAAAGTTGAAAACATCCTTGTTTAAGCCACCCTAATGCACCTTTTCTTTCCTATTCATTTTCTCTATCCTTTCTTTTCGTTCTATTTCTTTTCTTGCTATTGCTTTCTCTTGGTTCTTCTCTAGAACACTTTCACACCGGTCGGTTGGGCTCTTCAATATATTTATTGTAATTCTAAAAATTCTAATTTTCATTCCAATAAATGTGTAAATGTTGTTAAATATTAAATACGAATTCTCAGTGTTTAACTTTCAATCTTTCCTTTAATTAATTCACTTCTGAATTAAACATGTGGCATCATTACTCGATGCAAAACCAATAGAACAGCGGTCGGTTGGGCTCTTCAATATATTTATTGTATAATTTTTCCTTCCAATAAATTGGTTAATATTGTTAAATTTATATACAAATTTCCTTGTGTTTTAATATCCCATTAATTCACTTCTGTATTAAACATGGTCCTTCGAGTCATAAAGTGAACCAACGCTTTAACGCACCACAAAAAAAGTGCAACAACAACAATAATAACAAAAAATCAACCACCACGAAATCACACACAACAGCACAGCAAGTAGACCCAAAGGAAAAAATCACCTCCCTTTTTTCCATATAAGTAAGTACAAGTTCTTTTTTCCCCGTAAATTTTACTTGTAACTTACTATACATAATATTTTAAGTTTTCCCATATTTAAAATATTGTGTATAAATTTTATATAAGTTAACGCGGTCAACGCTTTAACCACTCCATATACTATTTCATCATATCTTTTCCCGCAAATTTGTTAATATCAAAAATTGCCGACTCAAGTTAACGCGGTCAACGCTTTAACCACTCCATATACTATTTCATCATATTTTTTCCCGCAAATTTGTTAATATCAGAAATTGCCGACTCAGCGTCTGATCCACTTCCAGTCAGTTGCACTTTTGCAACTAAATTCCAAGAATCCCCCAATTGCTAAATTGCTGACAATAGCATATGTAGGTGTTAAGTAAAATTGTAAATTAGCTTTAAGTCACTTCTGTTTGTACGTTCAAATAAATCGGTTATAAAAAATGTAAAAATTTGTTTTTTTTTGGAAACTAAACATTAGTTTCCTTAACTGGCGCCCGAGCAAATATAAAACAAACGCGTGTCCTGCTACAAAAGTCCTCAAGTAGTACAGTAAAGATAGTAAGGATAATAGTGCCGACAAAGCCACGCGTTACCAGTATCCTGCTACAAAAGTCCTCAAGTAGTACAGTAGTACGGATAATAGTGCCGACAAAGCCACGCGTTACCAGTATCCTGCTACAAAAGTCCTATAGTACAGTTGTCAGGATAATAGTGCTGACAAAGCCACGCGGTAACAGTGCCCTCAAGTAGTGCAAGCGCAAAGCCCAAGCAAGCAAAAAAGCCCTCAAGAAGTGCAAACGCGAAACCTTATAAATACATCCAATTAAAAAGCTCTCAATTAGTGTAGAGGAAGAAAAACAGTTTAATGAAGAATTACAACTAAGCGAACTGTGAGAAAAGAGGCCCCCTAGTAACTTTCAAGGTAAACGGGAGGTGTAACGCACCAGCCGCTCCACACGCAAAAAAAAATAAACTTTAATACATAAATAACGAAACCAGAAATAATCCTGCAACAACCCTCGATGTCACGCCCACAAAAGACGATGGAGCAACTCGCTGCAATCATATTTGTATCAATCCTTACCACATGTCATGCCGAATTTCAATTATTCAATTACTCATCGACACACATGATTACCATCGACAATGGACTAGCAAAAATTCAAGACGGCACCTTCAAGATAATACACTCGACAGATTTGAAACAATACGGAAACTTTCTTGACGACATACTCACCATGGTGGATAAAGACGTTCCTAAAAACAACATATTCCTTCCCTACCTTTACCATGACATCCATCAATCCCAGCAAATCCTGAAGGTTGATCTTCCGACCATCTAATTTCTATGAAAATATTGGAATACCAATGCGCAATTCGCCTTGCTTGACCATATCAAGCGCTGCCACCATAAACTAATTCAAATGCATGACACGGCCATCCTACTATCTCACGCCCTCGTGAGGATCTCCACTCGGCCATCCGTTTCCTCTATTCATTTTTGAACATTCGATTTCCATCAATGAAAATAATCTTGTTGCTTTTTTTTTTATTATTTTTTTTTACCATTATTTATTACAAAACAACTAAAACAATTAATAATAAAAAAAAAATCCATTCTTATTTCATACATTTGCTTTAAATAACTGTACGTCCTCCGCCATAAATAAAACGCGCCTCGCGCACCCACGGACCCAATGGACCGATTTTTGGCTACGATTGCGAAATTATTTATGGTATAGATTACAAGTTCACGTTAATCATCGTTCTCATCATCCATAATAACATCATCATTAACAATCTCTTCATCAACATAATCATTTACAGCCTTATCTTCAACATTATCATCCAACACAATATTTACAGCCGTATCTTCTACGTCATTATCAACATAACAATCAACAACATTTTCATCGACATTATCATCATTCTCTTTTATCTGAGGCATTGCCTTAAGTCTATCATGAGCGAACTTAAAAGTGCGTTTCGAGTCCAAGGCTTTGACCACATACCGGTCCCCATCGAGAACTTCAATTATTTTGAAAGGTCCTTTAAATTTGGCATCTAGTTCTTTTTGATTTCGTTCTTCATTTCTTACAAGAACAAATTCTCCAACTAGAAATTTATTTGGGTTTGATTTTCTCAAATCGAATCGTTTTTTGTCATACAGTCCTGCTTTAACTATATTTTCACTAGCTTTTTCTCTTATCAACTCTAGATTCAAATCAGTTTCAACATCACTATTCATTAGAGATAAAGGCCTTGCGACTTTACCAATAATTAACTCAAGGGGAGAGGTTTATATTCTTACACTTACAAAAATCGCGGAACTCCTGACTTGTAAAACAGCGTCCTTGATCTGCAATTATCCTGGATGGTGCGCCAAACAAAGCTGCACACTTAATAACTGCTTTTATGCTACTTTTAGTATGATTAAGTAAAACAAATTTTATAAATGCATCAGTTATGACGAAAATGTATTCTTTTTGATCGTTTTTCCCGTTTAGCTTGCCTGTAGCGTCTATATGGATAGTATGCCATGGTACTGTGACCTTTGGGATTGGATGCATTTGTGCCTGAATCTTTCCTACATGCGGTTTACCAACCTTACATGTGATACAACTATCAATAAACTTTGTTACATAGCGATGCATTTTCGGAAACCAATAAAAATCATACAACTTTTCTAATGTCTTTTCGACTCCCAAATGCATTAGTGACTCATGGAAATTGTTAACTACTGACCATCGCAGAGCTTGAGGTAAAAAAGGAAGACATTTTGTTTTATGATTTCGCTGAATCTCTCGGTGTAATACAGCTGCTCGAAAAACAAATGTTTTTGCTTTATTATCATCTAAAATTCCATTCTCTAAGTCCGATATAATGTTTTTGATTTCCTCATCACGTTCTTGCTCCACTTTGAGCCAATTATTTGATATTTCTGTTAAGCAAATTAACTTCTCTGTTTCACCCGCGTGGCAATTGATCACTTCGGGTTTCGGTTCTGGGTTGCGTGAGAGAAAATCAACGTGCATCATTCTTTTGCCTTCTCTATAAACTAAATCAAAATCAAAACATTGTAAAAACATCCACCATCTGTGTACTCGAGGATTTAGGTCTATTTTGTTTTGAGAAGCTTTTAACGAGTTGCAATCCGTTACAACGGTAAATTTTTGTCCATACAGATAAGCTCTGAAATGTTTAATGGCGTTGACCACAGCTAACATCTCTAACTTATAAAAATGATACCTAGATTCTGCTGGGGAAGTTCTTTTACTGAAATACGCAACCACCCGCCTTTTTTCTTCATAAACCTGAAATAAAGTTAGTCGAAATACTTGCTTGTATTAAAGAACATTCTGCTCCCGAATCATACTGGTATTGGTATGATGTATTCTGATGACGAGTCGACCTGTTGGCATTCGAACTTCGCATATATTTACTCGCTTTTCTTCATACCTTTTATTTCCTCCGACCATCTCATTGGCTCCCGTAGTGCAGCGACTCGCAATATGTCCAACCTGGTTGCACTTAAAGCAAACAATTTTACACTGATGAGGTTGCGTCTGGTTCCCTGACGCTGGAAAGTGAGCATGCCCTTTTTGTTGACGTTCCGAATATGCTGCTGCTTTATGACCGCGCTTTCCGCAAACAATACATTTAATTATGGGCGGTAGTGTTCCAGATCTGAACCTTTTCTGTTCCGGCTCATCTCTTAATGCGCTTAATTCTTGCTGCATACGATGCCTGGACTTTATATCGGCTGTGAATGCTATGTGACGTACCTGCGGCTTCAATTTTGAGATGTGTGCCATAGTTAAGGCAACCGCAATCTCTTCTTTTGATAAGTGCTGCCATTTTGCTAACAAATTAGTCAACCAAGTCGATGCATATGATGCGTAACTTTCAGCTTCTTTTGGTTTATTTTCCAGCAATCTTATCATTGCTGCAGCCGTCGTTTCTGCTGTGTCAAAACGTGCCACGAATGCTTCTGGGAAATCACTCCATTTCATCTCAGGAAAAGAAATCTGCGACAACCAAATTGACGCCTCACCTTTAATAGCTCTGTTTAAAATAATCATCAAGTCTGACGTGTTGAGCGTTTTGCTGCCAATGCACATATCAGCCTTCGTTATCCATGCGTTTGCATCTATTTTCCAACATTTGGATCGAAGTACGGCAAATTGATGTCGCTGGCAGATGGCTGACCAATGCCTTTATTATCGCTAGAAAATTTTGATTTTATTGGTGAAATATGGCTGGCCAACAGTTGTTGTCTTCTTTGTGAGCATTTTCCTGTGTAGCTGGCTCAGGTCCCACTTCTGATGTCATTTTAAATGATTGATTTTTAAGTTGGTGGCAGACAGATTTTGTTCACCACTCTCCCACGCTTTACTTTTCTTTTCTCAATGATCAAATCTCTTATTGGCCGCCGTCAGCAGAGTGTGTTCAAGCTCTGTCGATTCTTGCAAGCACTCTCTCGGGGCTCTCGATGAATCATTGCCAACACAACATAACCATCATATGATCATGTCAAGCGTTGCCACCATAAACTATTTCAATTGCATGACACATATGACCATATCAAGCGCTGCCACCATAAACTATTTCAAATGCATGACATACATATGTATATGTTATGTGCATAATTTTTAATCATGCATGCTTGCGTTAATCTGATGATTGTGCATGCACACGAGTATATATCGCATAGGATAATCATATTTTCTTTACATGTTGCGTTAATCTCTCTCAAATTTTAAAGATGAATAAAAAAATACGGAAGAAAAACTTCAACTCACAGTAATTCGATGAACCCTGTAGTAACGATGAAATGACTTTCTCGTTTCTTTTAATTTGGGGAGTCCTGGGGCGTAGGACATAAGGTAAAGTTCGTGACAGTCGTAGGTGCGTCCATGGTCGATCCTTGCGCTTCTACGTTTCAAGTCGACACACAGCCTCCTCGTGGCGTCCCCTGGATAGCGATCTGACAACCGTCAGTGAGTTAACTAATTTGTGCGGCGGGCTCCTCCATGGCCTTGACTGAATGGTCGTGCGTCGGGCTTGGAACCCACCACGTCAAAATATTTCACCAATGCCTCGGATATTTAACTCCCCTAATGTTGACGACGCCCGCCAACGCCCAAAGGACAACGATTTGCGGATATGCACCTGGAATGTCCGAACCTTCTACAGGGAAGGTGCCTCTATCCAGCTGGTGGATGTCCTCCAACAATATAGAGCTGACATCACCGCTATACAGGAAATGCGATGGACGGGACAGGGTTGCTCCAAAAGAGCATCCTGTGATATCTACTACAGCTGTCATGCGTCGAGACACGAATTTGGTGTTGGATTTGTGGTTGGGAAGAGACTGCGTCATCTAGTCTCGAGGTTCACGGCCGTGAACGATCGCCTAGCCACTATCCGCATCAAGGCAAAATTCTTCAACATCAGCCTAATTTGTGTCCATGCCCCGACGGATGAGAAGGATGAAACGACCAAAGATGACTTCTACGAACTCCTCGACAAAACTTATGAGCATTGCCCCCGCCACGATGTTAAAATCGTGTTAGGCGACTTTAATGCCAAGGTGGGCAAGGAGAGTCTCTTTAGTCCGACGATCAGAAAATTCAGTCTCCACGACGAAGCCACAGATAACGGTATGAGACTGATCGACTTCGCCGCGGCACGAAACATGACAGTTAGTAGCACCAGATTCCAACATAAAGATATCCATAAGGCCACTTGGCTGTCCCCTGATCAAAACACACGAAACCAGATTGATCACGTTGTGATCGACGGAAGGCACGCTTCCAATGTACTAGACATACGCACAATACGTGGTGCAAACATCGACTCAGACCACTACTTGGTTGCAGACAAGGTCTGCACACGTATATGTGTAGCAAATCGCGTACCGATAGGTACAAAGAGAAAGCTGGATGTCGAAAAGCTGCAATCACAACAGACAGCCGAAGTCTTCGCCAACCAACTTGCACTCCTCCTTTCGCAAAACACCCCTAACTTGATGATATATGCGCGCAGTGGACGCACGTTTCCTGCTCAATGCTTACGGCGGCCGAAGAGGTGCTAGGCTACCACAGTCGACGGAGAAATATGTGGTACGACCAAGAGTGTCGCGATGCTACTGAAGCAAAAAAGGCTGTTACAGAGCCACCCTGCAGTCAGTTGCAACGCGAGCTGTTAAGGAGCGATACAGAAAGTTGAGGGAGGAGGAGAAACGTCTTTTCAGGCGCAAGAAAAGAGATGAAGAAAGACGCGAGTTCAATGATATCGAAATGTTGCGGGACAGGAACGAGGTCCGAAAATTCTTTGAAAGAATAAGACGCCTGACTCTTGGTTTGAAGACCGGGGCCTCTTCCTGCAAGGATGAAGACGGAAATCTGGTGACAGATATCCAGGGCATAATGAGATTATGGAGGGAGCACTTTTCGCAGCTGCTTAATGGCGATGACGGCAATAATCCCGCCACTGCGGAATCTACTCCGGAAACCCCAATCTCTGACTGCGTTGAAGTACCGCCGCCTGATTATGAGGAGGTCTTAACAGCCATTGCTCTGCTGAAAAACAATAAGGCTGCAGGTGCAGATGGCCTGCCTGCTGAGTTGTTTAAGACCAGAGGCGACGAGCTCAAAAAACGCATGCATGAGCTTCTATGCAGAATATGGTCGGATGAAAGCATGCCAAGTGATTGGAACCTCAGCGTACTCTGCCGAACCATAAGAAAGGTGATTCCACGATCTGCGCCAACTACCGTGGGATAAGCTTTCTTAATATTGCATATAAGGTTCTATCGAGCGTACTGTGCGAAAGACTGAAGCCCATCGTCAACAAACTGATTGGACCTTATCAGTGTGGCTTCAGGACTGGTAAATCTACCATCGACCAGATATTCACACTACGCCAATTCCTGGAAAAGACCCGAGAAAAACAGATCGACACCCATCATCTATTTGTCGATTATAAAGCCGCCTTCGACAGCACGATTAGGGATCACTTGTTCGCCACAATGTCTGATTTTGGTATCCCTGCAAAGCTCATTCGTCTTTGTAAAATGACACTGACCAACACCACCAGCGCAGTGAAAATTGGGACAGACCTCTCCGCACCATTTGATACCAAAAGAGGTTTCAGACAAGGTGACTCCCTATCGTGCGACTTCTTTAACCTTATGCTGGAGAAAATAATTCGAGCTGCGAACATCGACATCTCTGGCACTATCTTCTACAAGAGTGTCATGCTGCAAGCATACGCTGATGATATTGACATCATTGGCAAAAACGCTCGAGCAGTCAGTGCAGCATTCTCCAACCTGGAAAGGGAGTCTCGTCGTGTGGGTCTAGTGGTGAACGAGGACAAAACGAAATACCTTGTGTCAACAAACAAAGAGTCACGGCGTCTTGGACAAAATGTCACTGTTGACAACTACACTTTTGAAGTCGTCAAGGATTTCGTTTATCTAGGATCCAGCATAAACACCAACAATAATGTCAGCCTTGAGATCAAG
Source organism: Palloptera scutellata (assembly GCA_958295655.1). Lineage (NCBI taxonomy): Eukaryota > Metazoa > Arthropoda > Insecta > Diptera > Pallopteridae > Palloptera > Palloptera scutellata. The sequence continues at coordinate 4,942,404 of OY282453.1, read as the reverse complement.
CGGAGACTAACTCTTGCCAACAGGTGTTACTACGGGCTCAGTAGGCAATTGAGAAGTAGAGCCCTCTCTCGACCGACGAAAATAACGCTCTATAAGTCCCTCATCCTTCCCGTCCTAATGTATGGCGCAGAGACGTGGACATTGACCATCAATGATGAGCTGACTGGCGAAGCTGTATAGAGGAGCAGCTTCGCTGGGTGGGTCATTTTGAGCGAATGAAAGAAAGCGCTCCGGCTAGAAGGGTGTTTTATTCGAACCACGGTGGAGGAACATGCAGAAGGGGACGTACTAATCTCCGTTGGAAAGACCAGGTGCAGGGCAACCTGACTGCACTTGGCCTTATCAACTGGCGCCAGCGCGCGAATAGCAGAGGCGACTGGCGAAGTTTTGTAGAGGCGGCGAAGACCGATCATCGGTTGTAGTGCCAGTTAAGTAAGTAAAATTAGTTAGTTAAAAAAAAAATACACCAAAAATATTTTGCTTCCCTATATATGTACGTACATATGCTTGTCCATGTAGCAAGTACAAAAGTATATCTTGCACTTTTGTTTGCATACTTTTTAAACTTATAACAAACATTTTAAACATTTTGTTTTGATCGTTTGGAGCCCTATGGAGTTCTTGAGACTCATTATGTATCCTTCAGATAAGTAATCCAGCCAATACCTGATATGCACTTAAGTGCGTCAAGGAAATTATAAAGAAATATGTATGTAGTGTAGTGGTAGAAAAAAACTCGTCTCCTTCAGTTCTGGAACTTTTCTCCTCGAAATTTTCTTTGCAAAATTCATCGAGTTAGACGGTCTCCAATGAACTTTGAACTAGAAAACGGTAAAATTATACAAAGAGTAGGTTGTATAAAAAAATGTTGCCATGGAATTATGCGGCAATGTTACAATTAATTGTGAGTCTCCACTAACAGAATAGTTTGGGACTCCGCTAACATTTAAAATTAACCCAGGGTTAAATGGTTTATGGTCGCTGTGGCGTAGTGGTAATGCGTTGGACTGCTACGCAGAGTGTCCGGGGTTCAAAACTCGGCACACGCAAAACCAAAAAAAAAAAAAAATTTTGAAAAAGCAATGGCAAACCTACAAGAGTAAAAATTTGTATGAAAAGCTTTTCACTTCGCCGTTCGGATTCGGCATTAAACTGTAGGTCCTTCCATTCATGTAAAAATATAACACGAACAACATGAGTGGATGCGAAAAGCTCGGCCTAGGCTTTTCATGGGCTGTTGTGCCATTAAAAGTAAAGTAAGTAAATGGTTTATGTGTATACAGGTTTTAACACATTAATATATTATGCAAGTCCAGTTATTACAAACGTTTAAAGGGACGGATAACAGACGGAAGATCAGTAATAAATGTAAGGAATAAAATGAGACCAAGGTGACTACCCTCCAACTCCAGATGGAACTTCAATACAATATAAGATGGAGCTCTTGAACAGCAGCCTATGATTTCTATTACTCAAATATGAACGGATCCATTGAACAAGCACTGGTGAAAAACCAAAATAATAAAGTTTGTCAATCAGCTAATCATTATTCACAACGTCGAAAGCTTCACTTAAATCGGTATAGATGACATCGGTCTGAAAGTTGTTGTAAAAGCCAAAGATAAGAATATATCAACGATCCCATAGAATGTTTCCATTGTTTTGTACCGTTCTATTCAAATAATTTTGGTATCACACTAAGTTTAGCTATACCGCGGTAGTTTGCAATATTAAAGTCTCAGAATAACAAAAATGATTATTTCCAAACACTGGGAAATATACCGTTTCGTAATACTGGATATACAAAATTTGTTGTAGGATCGAAATAATTGGAAAGGCATAGTGTAGGACCATTCCCTAGCAGGGAATTGAATACAAAACCTTAGGGACAACAGTTTAGTACACTGCAACTAGAGCATAAAGGCGTAAGGAAGCATAAAATATCTCAGTAAATACAGATATTCACCAAATTTTTAAAATGCAAGTTGGTATTTCATCTGGTCCACCAGTATAATCCAACTCTATGCAGTGAATTCCACTGATCAAAGACTTCTGTTGCCAGTATAACAGGGCAAATAACAGTATTAAATTTAGGAATTTCAATCGATATGGTTTTCTATTATCAACACGTTCTTTAGAATATGTAGATTTGAAATATCTTGCGAATAAATTTGAAATGACAGATTTGTCATCAGACACACAATCGTTTAATTTCATTAAAGATGTAAAATCAATATCTTTACGCTTAGAATTTGCAAAATTATAAAAATTTGTAGCATCTGGTAACAGGGATCATGACATCATGACAGGAAATATCATTTATATAGAACGGCTCTTTAAAAATTTTAGTTTCTTTAATTCTGTAGTGAACCAAGCCGGATAAATAAGATTCAAAACAACTTTACATATTGGAACACAAATATTCAGGTTGGAAATTTTGTCACTTGTCGGTCCGAGAACTTGCGAATGTTATGAGGTTGACTAGGAACTTTGCAAATCTCTTCTATGTTTTATTGTGGTGATGCGAGTTGTTTTCTTTCGATGGAGGAAAGGCAAATTCAAGTAAATCTTCTGCGCTTCGCTTTCGTTGAGAAGCTGGGAATTCGGCCAATTCAATGACTGCCTGGTGCTGTATAATCTGAGGACCTTCGTCGGGGCTCAATAATATGAGTGTTGATGCAATTATTGGTTTTAATGAATTCATTTGCTATTCATAATGTCTCACCGCATGGGCCTTTACGAGTTGTTTTTCAATAAAATTCGAATTCTGTTGTTCCTCAAGCTGCTTGCGAAGTCTACACTCTCGTGATTGTTGGACCTCCATTTTTCGACATTCACGCTGTCTCTCAGCCGCAGTTTTTACTTGAGATTTTATCGAAACACAATCGCTATTTGTTTGTGCCTTGTGTTTTTTAAGACTATACTCGCTCATTGTTTAAACTCTAGGAATATCTAAATGTTTTTATTTGAAATTTTACTAGAAATTGATGGGCAGCGCCATCTATCAATCGGCTGTAATTCATACTCAGCGCCCTCTACTAATCAAGTTTGATTCATACTCTTGGATACATGTGAATGCATATGTGCTGTCCCTCATTTATGTATGTATATGCATCCTAATTTTTGTAATTCTTGATTGAAAGAGGACGTTGCTCTTCATTTACGTAATAATTTCCGTTTTGCCACGATCATCATGAATATAAAAACAATTCTAAAGAAGTAAAGTTCAAAAACAGATAAAATCGAATTTACATTTCAGAGCTGGAGCGTGTTAATTGTGATGGAACGTGATAATTTCAAACCTTTTAAAATATTGTAACGCATAACGGGTTTTGAGATCCCTTATGCAATACATTAAAAGCAAGTCGCTCTTTGTCCATCATTTTTTACTTTTACTTGCTTTTTAAAACACATTTTTGTGAAAGACGTTGCTCCTCCTGCTCCAATGCCACCAAGGTCGTATTTTAGACTTGTGTTTTAAAGGTTTGATCACGTTTCTCAGGCACATACAAATTAAAATATTTTATCAGTTGAACAACCATCAGCATCGACAAGAAGAGACACAATCGACAAAGGAACACACATCATCACATTTTGGCGGGCGGATTTCTAGGTGCTTCATAAACACTAATCCATAAATTTTTAGAACTTTTTGTGCAGCAATATTTAGACATACCAAAAGATAGGAAAATCCGCTGGAATTTTGAGAAATACAATAAAATATTTCTTCCCTTTTATACTAACTTGACGCAAACAATTTTTGTGCTCCTTCGGTGACATCCGAAGTTGAACAAAGATGTCTGGGATTTTTTTACTAAAATATATCCTTATTTCAATAATAAATACATTATTCAAAGACATTCCGCCATCTTTCAGGCAATTTATTAATTCCTTGCCAAAAAAAAACCGTCCATCTTTTGATTCTTTCAACTGAAGTAAAGCGTAAGGGCATTCTGCATCGATCACAATAAGTGATAGCCAGACGGAGCAAGGTCTGATGAATACGGCGTATGAGCCAAAACTTCGCATGCACTATTTTCCAAATAACTTTTAACCGGTTTAGCAACATGAGCTCACGCGTTGTGATATTGGAAAATGTCGTGCCTGTTCGCATATTCTGGTCGGCCACTGTTCTCTTCAAACGAATCAATTGTTTTCGATACAGCTCTCCAGTAATAGTTTCACCAGTTTTTAGCAGCTCATAATAAATGACACCCTTCTCATCCCACCAAGTACAGAACATGATGTTAGCGCCATTCCTGGTTGGCCGAGCTTCACATAGAACTCCTTGCGCTTTGGATTGTCGTAATGAATCCCTCATTTTCAAGTTATGCCATAAATTAGCCTTTTTTAATGAATTAAATTCAATACAGTAACTTTACTTTAAGTTAAAATAAAAAAAAATAAAGTAAATATATTTACGATATTTTTTACATGACTGCTTATGGCTTGAAACCAAATAAGTAAAAGTATCGATTTGATAGTGAGTACAATATTTTAAAATCATGTCAATCGGTTGATAAATGTTAAAAAAATTCGTATTCGGCATAAAAGGGGACCTACAGTTCATGTACAGTTCATGCACTTACAGTTCATTTACATGTATAACACGCACAAAGTGGATGTCAAAAGCTCGGCCTAGGCCCTCCATTGGCTGTTGTGCCATTAAAAGTAAGAAAAGGAGGTATTGGATGTATGTTAATCCGCAATAAAGGTATCTCTTATATCTCACACACAACTCTTTTTATTCTCTTTTAAAGTTCAGACACGCTTAATGAAAAATCCTGTAGTATGGGTATACAGGACCGGCGAATAGTCCTTAGGCGCAAAGCAAAGGCGCAAAATAAAAAATTTGTTGCTGTTGTTCAGAATGTGCAAGAAGGACCAACCACATCAACTCGCCATTGTTATCAGGAATTGAACATTACACGCACTTCACAAAGAGAGTAACCACAAAAAAGGAAAACAATATTGTAATATGTGATATAGGGGACCCATATATGTACAAAGAAGTAAAACCATGTTGTGATAATACAAAGAGGGTAAAAGAACAAAAAATAAAATCGAATTGTATTAGCACATAAGTAGGGTAAATGTAAAAAAAAAGTCAAAAGTACGTAAACTGTGAGAAACTGTATTCTCCAATACATGGTACATATGTACCTATGTATGTAAAACGGCCATATTTTACTTTTTGGTTTTACCGGAAAATGTTCGAGCCATTTTGCCGATACTGTGTTTTTGGTATCAAGCATTTATGTATTTTTCATATCTCGATTGAAAATAATTTTATAGATACTGATATTATCAGTGATTTTAGGTAACACTAAAAATTTTACATATTTAAGTTAAAAACATTGATTTCCATAGTATCAAACATACATAGGAACATCGGCCCTATTATGCAGCTGCGTTGTATGTATGAACTAGAGCCCTGCGTAAAAATTTCCTTGCCGCCGCCATGAGTCAATGAAGTTAGAAATCTGTTTTAAAATTAGCAGATTAAAAGTTATCAAAACTTCTCAACTTTGAACATCTTGCAGCACAATAAACATTATCTAATTTTTGATTACGTTTGTATTTATAAAGCTTAATAACAGACCAGTTAAACTTGATATTGTTTTGGCTGAAAATTTCTGAAAAAACGAACCTTTAGTATTATCCAATTACACAATTTAATTTCCTTCCGTCTTTTTTTTCGATTTATTTATCGTTTTCCAAAATATTCTTTCATCTGAAATTTTTTTTGAGTTATTCTAAGTTAAAGTTTGCTCCATTTTATAGAAATTTTTTTATAAAATGGACTATTTAAATACCAGTCTTTCAAATATACTATTTGCAAAATATAAAATTTTCGAAGTTTTGAACTGCAAGCTTTTGTACCTCAGAAACTGCAGAACAGAAGATAGAACTCACATGCTCAACTTAGTGCACTAAATATAAGTGAAACTTCTTTGGTAGTATTTTCTGCCGGTTCAGTTATTCTTCCACTCCCTTATACTGCCTGAGCGCAGTATTTACGATATTGATCGAATAACTAAAAATACTAAAAATATATTTCAGTTTACTCGGCCACTGTAGTGTCATGGTAGTGAATGAAGTCACGTTCTGGCTAAGATATAACGTGATATCGAAAAGAAATATATGTATAGAAATATATATGTATAAATATAATATTGCTAGGCAGCAATGAAACCTCACTTCCATAGTAGTCCTTGACTGAAGAACGTCTCTCAACGAAAATCCCAACCAGTTTTATTATGCACTTGATGCAAATGCCGGGACACATAGGTATACCGGGAAATGATATTGCAGACGAGTTGGCCGGAAAAGGCACACTATTGCAAATATAATTAGCTTCTGACTTCCGATGCAATAAAACAAACGCGAACGATATACATAAATGCAGTAATTTTATTGATAACAGGACACAGTTCCATTGGTAGATACGCAGAAAGACTAAGTCTGCTAGCTCTTATCATGTATTGAAAACATCTACTTAGACAACTTTGTCATCTCCTCCTCTCGACTAAAGCCAAACAAAACTAGACACATACTTAACTTTATAAAATACACCCACTGGTTCAAACGGTCTGAATTAGAGAGATAGGGTCAGAGCTTCCTTTTGGCCTACTTGTGCTGGTACCCACTGGCATCCATTTAAACCTAAACTTAATCCTAAAAGAAGAATTTTATTTAAGCATGTTATTATTTTTTTTTTATCTCTTTCAGGTGTTTGAATTGAATGTAGAAACTTAAATTTATCGTTCCTGGTGGCTACAATATGGAAAAATATACAAATTACGGAACAACGAATTCAGAATTTTTTCGCTTTTCTTTTCTTGCATGTTGTAGATAGGATTTCGACATTAAAGTAAGAATAACAAATACCTAAAACCATCGAATTAAAAGAAATAAAACAAATCAATAGAAGAAATATCTCCGAAGAATATACCACGATTTAAAAAAAGCAAAAACAATATTAAGCTTTAAAAACTTACGAGTATACAATAGAGAGTAGAAAACAACAATCAAAAGTTATAACTGAATTCCATGGCTAAAAAATCTCCGTTACAGTTTTTCGATTTTGCGTTTATTATGTTTTTATTTCACATTTTGCATAGAGAAGGAAAGTTGCAACATTATTTAACGGAAAGTTGCAATACTTAGTTCCTCAACAATAATACAACAACAGCAAATAATTAATTTAATACCTGTTGGTAACAGTAACTATTCCTTCTGCTAAAACCGAGACATAAACCAAACCACCAGCTACAGAAAATACTAAAGCCACAGTAACTATTCCTTGTGCTAAAACTAAGATATTAACCAAACCAGCTCCAGCAGAAAGTTCTAAAGCCACAGCGGCGGCCATGAGCAGCAGCAGAGAATACCCAACAACAATGAATGCTTCAATTTTATCAACGATTCCTCACACAGAAGCTGCACTAGCAACAACTAGAACACAACAGCATGTGATTTGCAGCAATTTGAAGAGTGCAGCTACAACCACCAATAATACCAGCAATAAAAGCAATGACAATACTTTCAATAGCAACTGTAATAAACTCGATTATCGTAAGAGAAAACGTATGTCTAGCGGTAACGATGACGAGGATGAGGATGACAGTTCTAGTATACCATCACCACCACGCGCCACGCGACAACAAACAACAAAGCAACGACGTCAATTGTCGCCAATTTTTAATATTGTTGTTAAAAAAGCTAGTACGAATGTAATAAAAACAAATTTTAGTAATCGAAAAAAAATATTGAAATCTACTATTGTTGAACACGATAAGGAATCGCCCGACTTTGATCTAAATTTTGATAATGTCAGTGGTAATCATTATAGTGATGATGATAACGGTGGTAGAATTTCTGCTGATGATAGAGTTGAAGATGTAGACGGAGTTGATATTGATAACGTAGAAGGGCAATTTAAATCAGATGATGAACATAGAGTAGATTCGGAATCATCGGAGCGAAAACTGCAAGAAAAGCAAGTAGATGAAGATCATTTAAAATTTATTGATAATATCAAGGATAATACTAATGAAAATGGTATGATGCTAGTAGAATCTTATGAATTACAATCATTTTCAGGTGATCATATAAGAAATAACAAAGATGGAAGGGAAGAAGCAGAAAAGCTAAAAGAAGATGGAGACTACAATGACATAGAAAATGTTAATGACAATGTAGATGATGAAGACAATTATGATTTAAATGACAATGAAACTATAAGCGTTAATGAAGAATTTGACGCAACTGTAGCCAACACTGATGATAAGGATGCAGAAAAAAGACAAAACAACGAAATAGATGATGAATACGAAGAAGAGGACAATGAATATGACGACAATGACGCTGATGATGTTGATGGTGTTAATCCGGGTGACGCTACAGATAATTATAAAAAACTAACAAATATTGCTCCTCCAGTTCCCTTAAAATATTTTACATATACAACGACTACAGTAAAAACCAAAAATGAAAAAACGTTAACCCAAATTGCAACATCAACATCGAACAACGATGACATTCCCGTAAATGCAACTAACCAACACGAAGATATTGGTGATGATGAAAAATACAAGTTTGAAAATAGTACGGCAAAAGATTTACCAGCAACTGTTGTTGATATTCGTAATGATGCAGAGACTGAAACAACAATTGAACAATTAAGAATAATTGATAATATTGTTAATTTAGAAAATAAATGTACCAGTGATAGCGATGAAGTTGATGATGCCTGTAGCAGTAATCACGTGAGAAGAGCAAAGGATATAACAAAGAACCATAATGTTAATTATGAATATCAAAATGGTTGTGAATCAAAATCTAGTTTTTGTAGCAATATTGTTACAACCAAAAGCAACAATACCAGCAACATTGCTTACAATGATTTTTATGATGATATTAGACAGCGATTGAATGCTACTGCCAATGCATCATCTTATATAGATGGCAATGATGAAGAAGCCGTTGCATGCGAATGTGAAGCAGGTGAAGGAAACGGAAATGGTGGAAACAGTAGCAGTAGTGTTTCAAATCATGTTTTATATAAGACATTAGAAACAGATTTTGATAGAACTGAATTTTTTAATAATAATAATACTAATTCTACCGTTACTACTCCTACTACCAATAATAATAATAACAATAATAATTCTAATGGTTGTGCTACAAAAAATAAAACAACTAAGATTCCTAATAATATGACTACGATGGAAACGAAAATGAAATTAGAAAAAGAAACGCAATCAGAAACACAAACACATATCAATACTAATATTGAAGGAAATATAACTCTGAATAATTGCGAATCACTATCAGGTAGATATGATAATTTATCTGTATATGATAATCACCGTACTGCAGAAGAAGCAGTGACGGCTGCATCAGTTGCAGAAGAAGCTGCAGCGAAACATAAAAAATCAGCACTCGAATGGGTTCATGATGATGGTTTTAAATATAATAACGATAAACATAATCTCAATTATGGGGACAGGGATTCAAATGAAGCACACTTACGATTCAATGTAATAAAATCTGATGAGCCAACTATATTGCAGCACCAAGACCAACGAGAAGTACCATGTTTTAAGATTCATCATCAACAGCAAGAAACAATTTGCAACCCTTCTAATAATATTGCTGTTGCTGTCAACAAACAAGAATCGGAATCTCAGCAGCATCAACATCATATAAATCAATTTTTGAGTCCTTTACCCACACATGAACAATTAAAAAATGAAGTAGCTGCAGCGAATAGAGATAACGATAACTATCATCATATGCATCATCATCAGCAGCAGCAAGAACATTTAAAAACTGGTTTAAATTCGTATGTGCAAGAAGAACTGGAGCAACAGTATCAACATCAGCAGCATCAACAACAGCAGCAACACCACCACGAGCAGCGGCATCATCAGGCATATGAGAATCTATTGCAAAATCTTGCAGTGCCAGAAGAAAAGCAAAACCATCAGCTTCATCATCATAGTAATGTTACTGTACGTCAGCAGCAGCAGCAGCGTTCTGCTGCACTTCATCATGAAATTCAACATTATGCACATGAGCAATTGTTTCATCTGCAACATCAGCAGCAAGAGCAACAACACGGTCATCAACAATCACAAACATCGTTACATCCTATGTCGTTACATAGTCATCAAATGCATTCGCAGCTGCAATTGCAGCACACAATACATCAGCATCAGCATCGTCTTTTGCAAAGAGAAAATGAACATACTCATCTTATATCATATTTACATGACACAACTGTAGAACAACAGCAACAAAATCATAATCGACTGCATCAACAGCAACAACAAACTCATGGTATATATCATTATCATCAGCAGCAACAACATGAATACCAGCAACAGCATCTTCAACAGCCAGCATCATTATTAATGCCATCACAACGACAGCAACAGCAATTACAACAACAACTAATGAAAAATGGTGCTGGAGTTGCAACCGCAATGACATCATCATCAGCTTCAAAGCAATGTATTACCCAATTAACAACAGGCACGCCAACAACAATGGATGACCTTATGGTAGACGAATTTCATGAAGATCCCAGTACGGCATATAAACTGTGAGTAGTGTATGCAAAACATTGATTAGTTTAACTTTAAAATTAAACACATATACGTTATCGTGGATCGCTATATAAAGGATTTTTGTAACTACAGCCTTTGCTCCACTTGTACTTGTACTCTTGCGTGTGAGTACAAGATGCCTAAAATATTTGTCTGACCCTGTATACACTCTGTATAAACGGTATATTGGTTTTGATCTAGTAACGGTTGTTTGTTACGCCCACAATTAGGCGTCGCATATATAAATATATTAGTATTGATATCTACATCTTTATGAAAAGACCCAGATTTAGAAAGGCATTAAATTAAAGGATTTCATACCTATTTTCCTTTCGCAAACCAACAACACAGCTTCCCCATTCTATTTTAAACATTGCCATATTTTTTCTTAGTGCACTTTCCGAAATCATAATAACGTTCTGCTCGCTCTTGATACGCTCTTTGGTTTTGCATTTCCACATGCGTGTGAATATTTCGGCAGCCATCGTGTGTGCGAGCTCGGCTACTTATTTTTCCGCGAGCTGAATGATGCCGAACACTGCTTTAAATATTGCGAAGTTATTACCAAATATATGTATAAATGAGCCAGAGGAGTCGATTTAACAATGTTCGTCTGTCTGTGTACACCACCGATGCGCACAGTTTCAATTCCCATATCACGCGCGTATTGGCAACAAAATGCTGCTTGCGGGACGTCACCACACGTATACTATAAGCTTCTTCTTGTGGCTTTCGATCGTACGCGTTCGGTTGGAGCTTTGTTCTCATTTCGGCTAAGCAGATCAAATTAGTTGCTGTTCAGCACTTGTTGAAGCAAGACCTCGCTGTGGAATTTCTTGCAAATACAGAGAATACGTCTAGTTGAACTTCGTTTTTCTCTGCTTCGCACACACCCAATATATGATAATATTTGTGTGCCCGTCACTAGTGTACACGATAACTTGACTAGAATTTATGCAATCTCAACCAAACTCGGTGCACACAATAGTTATTGTCAGGAATAGGCAAAATCGGTTTAGAAGACGTGGTACCTCCGATACAATTAAAATATTCAAAGAGTGAATGAAATTCTAAATCGAATTGAACAGAACTTGATACACATTACTGAAATAGTCTCTTAAACAACAAATTTTCAACATTGGGCAAAAGTCACGTCTACTTTCAAATAAGAATAATATTATAAGCAAAAGGAACCAAATACATATTAAAAATGTGTAGTAAAAAATAAATATAAGAATATGGAAGAGGGTGGTATGTCTGCTTCAACAATACCATTAAGTGAAAATATTTGGAGAATTCTCTACTTCCCATGATAAATTTTATATACATAGTGAGCCAGCGATAAAAAAAATATTTTACGCAAAAACCATAAAAAATCAAATTCGGCCGCGCCCGAAATTAGCTTTTGCGTTTGTTTTATCTCAAAATTATTCATAAGTGGACTCTCTAGTAAACTTAGTAAAATAAGGGGAAAGTTTAACTTTTCATTGTACTGGAGCGCAATCTATATGCAGACCGATTTCAGTTATCTTGTATTTATACCATTTTCTTAAAAACTTCTAAGTTGGTGGTTACAATTTCGATCCACCCTAATAGTACCATATACATACAAATACACGCTAGCAGCGGATCTAATGATTTTCGAAAACAATCTTTTAATTTTGTAGCAGCTATCATAATGACTTAAATGTTTGTCATATTTGGTTTCATTCCCATGACCTCCTTGGATCCTTTGCAGATCAGATGAAACTTATTCTTTGTAATATTTAACGCTTGCCTTTAGGTCCCTCGCGATCTTCTCTTTTTTGGTTGCTTTTCCCTTTTCTTCCTTCAGTGCTGTTAAGGTACTTAATATTTATGTTGCAGATGAAAAAAAATCATAACTCACTCAGTTGTGATTTTCGTTTACATTTAACTTGACTATTCCATTTAGTTTTTGCAAAGGTCTGAGATTAAAATTTTATTATTTTGTTGCACTCTAATATATTTAATTAAACTGTATACACAATATATAATAGGTACATACATATACAGGGAGAGTTTTTAACCTGAAACTTCAAATATAATAATATGTATGGCCATAATAAAAATTTAATTACTCTGCGGAGGAAGTGCATTAGCGGTAAAATTATTCCTTGCAGATGGGGCGGGGGTAACTTTGAAATCTCTAACATGAATCCCTATTTTTTATTGCAGGTTCAGATTTCACGGCTAAAAATACGTAGAATTTGTCTGAAATTTTTTTTTCGATTCATGATAATCGACGAAATGTCAGCAGATGTATTTAACAGCCTAACAATAGCAGGGAAGAAAAATGGTAGAAAATTATTGTTATTTCGTTCTAGACATTATGAGCGGTCCACGCTGGAATCGGTGCAATATCCATCAAACAACAAAATTCGTAAAGCCACTGTCGAACTTTATATATGTACATACTTATACTTTACACACCATCTGAAATAAAACACATTTTTGCATTCATCTATTACATCTTTCCATTTAGTGAATGCCAGTGTTCCGACCTTGGAAATCTAATATCGTACTAAATGATAAAAAAAAACTTAAATAGTGAAACCAAAATTATGGTAAAAAATTTAGAATTATGCAAAGTTAAAATCGTAGCACGTTTTTTCTCAAGTGGAGTGACGGAGTAGAATTTAAAATTTTGCGTAAAGCGTAGGATAGAGCGAACCCTGAGTTCGACCATAAGCGAATTTTATTTTTGGTGCACATATGTGCACTTTGCCCTTGAAGATGAAACTTTACATAGATTCTCTTTCTTCTTTGCAATATCGTAAGTATTCTTTTGGTTGTTCAAAAATTCGGGGATGAATTATTTAAAATAAAAAATCCGTCTCGAAGGACCAATAAATTATTCCGGGGTGAAATATTTACAATAGAAATTAAGACACAAGAAATTCGTATTTAAAAATATACAAAAAAAAATTTTGTGTGTCAGTGGCATAACCTAGAGATAGTTCACTTTTTCAGAACGTTTGCGTTTTGGTTAGGTTAGGTTTACTAATCTTGTAAAAACCAGAGTCTATCGCAGACATTACAGGCGTGGCCGAAGGAACTGTTAACGAACATGTTTTGGAATTGTTTATGTGGTGATATATGCAAAAGATAAGCCTTGTATAGTTCAGTTTGATTATTCTCTGATTCCAGGTGTGCTACATCCTCATTTCCTCATTTTCTCCATCAATATATTAATACTCAAAAGAATACGAATTTATTTGCTATATCTTTATAATTATAGTCTTATCATCATCATCATTATAATAATCATCATAAAAATATTCAGGTTGTATGATCTTAACAGGTGGAAAAATTGCCACTTGCCGGTCTGAGAACTCGTGAATGTTATGAGGTTCACTAGAAACTTGGCAAATCTCTTCTATGTTTTGTTGTGATGATGTAAGTTGTTTTTTTCCACGGGGGAAAGATTGCCAAGCAAATTTTCAAATAAATCTTCTGCCCTTCTCTTTTATTGACAATCTGGGAATTCGGCCACCTCAATGCCTACCTTTTGCTGTATAATCTGAGAACCTTCGTCGGGAATAGCTGTCTCTCAGCAGCAGTTTTTTCTGGAGATTTTATCGTAACAAATTCGCCGTTTGTTTGTACTTAGGGTTTCTTTCTCACACTATACTCGCTCATTCTTTCAGCTCTAGAAATTTCTAACGATTTTTGTTTGAAATATAAAATTTTTGTTTGAAATGTCAAATTTTACTAGAAACTGATGGGCAGCGCCTTCTATCAATGGAGTATGATTCTTACTCAGCGTCTTCTAAAAATCGAGTATGAATCATACGTGAACCAGCGCCCTCTATTAATCAAGTATGATTCATACTCGATTGATAAATAGAGGACCCATAGTGGACTCATACATATTTGTATACAAATAATTTTAGATACGCTACTTTCGCGTTTTTTTCAGTGTATACTCGCTCATTCTTTGAGCTTTAGAAATTTCTAACGATTTTTGTTTGAAATGTAAAATTTTTGTTTGAAATGTAAAATTTTACTAGAAACTGATGGGCAGCCCTTTATCAATCGATTATGATTCGTACTCAAGTACGCTCTATATGTATGCGTTGCATATGCATGTGCTGCCCATCATTTATGTGTATATACTACATATGCATCCTCATTTTCTTCACACTTGATTGGCAGAGGGTGCTGCCTTCATTTCCGCGACAATTTCCGTTTTACCATGATCATATTTTACATATCGTAAATATAAAAACGATTCTAAAGAAGTAAACTTCAAAAGTAAAAAGTTCAAAAGCGGCAGGGATCTATGTTTTGCAATATATGTAGTTTAGGTTAGGTTTAGTGGTTGTCCGGTAGGACACACTTAGGCAAAATACGGCCCGTTGTGATACCACGTTGGTTTATTTCCCTTTATTAGAACAGAACCTATTTTCCAAACCATTTGGACCTTGTTATATAATTAAGTAAATTAATTGACTCTAGGCCAGATAGGAGATTCAGAAAGTATTGACATAGGGTATTTTAATAACGGATTAATCCGTCCTCCTCTTCGTCTTTACAGCTTCATTTGAGGGCACTCCTGGACGTACAGTGTAACGACTTCATATAACCGGTGGCCAAAAATAATTAACGTTGTCCAATCTGGATAAAACTTGGTGATCATAACTTTGTGGTCAAAGTTAAGAAATTTACAAAAAATCATTAAAATGGAACCACTTCTACGCCCACCTTCCGTACGAACTTAAGAGTAATTTTAGAATAATTTGCTTAATATTAGTTATAGAATTATTAAATTTGCTATTTAAGCTAACGATATCGACCTAAAAGTTGACACCAAAGTAAACGGCCTGCCTCGCCTACCTTTATTTTAACATATGTTGTACGTGGCCAGCCAAAGTTAAAAAATTTCACATATTTGTACTGAAGGAGCCACTATAAAACTATCTAGTTAGCGGAGTAGCAGCTAATTTTTTTTATTCGAAAGTAAATACTTGATAAAAAACTTGGAAAAATGGTTTTTGATGTATTTTTTTATAGTCTCAAAGTTTTAGGTTACTTTTTGTTTGACAGATCGCACGTACTTTAACGTAACGGTGCTCAGAAGATGATCATCAAAACGGAAAAGGAACAGTGTTTTTAAGTTGTACTAATTCCATGTTGTCATTACTTATAAATTTATAAATGTGGTTTAAATACTAAGTGACATGAGGTACTTACATATATCACGTATACAGTAATTCAAGTATTAAGGAAATTATCTTCTGATATGCAAACAAATTTTTCCACATTTTGAACATCGATTTTTTGCATTTTTGGCCGCACGACTTATGTACATGTATTTACCACACTTTCAAGAAAAGTCTTCTTATTTTCCTGTCTAATCAATTGATATATTTACTTATTTTCTTAAATTTACACTACACCTTTAAGAATATTCGCATTTGCTGAAAGACCTTGAATTCACTTGAACTAGAATGGCTTTTATTATATAATGATATTACAGTGGAAGCAATAAAATAATGAAACCAAAGTTCAATAAATAAATGTTAATTCAGAATTTGCAAGCATTAGATTTTAACTTAAAATATTGAACTACTAATTCTTCGTTACAATTTGTTCAAAGGTTGGTACCTTTTCATACGGCTGATTCAATTGACTAACGGGATGGTAAATTTTGTCCTCTACAATATCTTTTTGGTTTTGGAATACTTCATTATTAATTTTAATTTCGAAATTGCCATAAATTCTTTTTATTGCAGTTATTTGTTATCTTTTCATTGTTCTGCATTTTTTATCAGAATAGTTCCATTATCTATTATATCAATTTTTGTTTTATTATTTAATATCAAATCCCACTTATTTTTAAAAATAAAACTTTTACTTAGCTTTAACTCTCTTAATATAGCATTACCTTTATATGGTAGCTATACTTACTTACTTAGCTACAACCGATGATCGGTCTTGGCCGCCTCTTGGCCGCCTCTGCTATGCGCGCGCTGGCGCCAGTTGATCAGGCCAAGTGCAGTCAAGCCCTGTACCTGGTCTTTCCAACGCAGATTAGGACGTCCTCTTCTGCGTGTTCCAATACCGTGGCTCGAATAAAACACAGTTCTAGCCGGAGCGCTTTCTTCCACTCGCTCAACATGACCCAGCCAGCGAAGCCGCCTAGTTTTTATACGCTTGACTATATAAGTGTCGGCGTACAGCTCATACAGCTCATCGTTCCATTTTATTCGATACACGTCGCCCACGCATATTGGACCGTAGATCTCACGGAGTATCTTCATCTCGAACGCTCCTAACAGCCTCTCATCATTGATGGTCAATGTCCACGTCTCGGCGAAATATATTAGCACGGGACGGATGATGGACTTATAGAGCGTTATTTTCATCGGTCGAGAGAGGGCTCTGCTTCTCAATTGCCTACTGAGCACGTAGTAACACCTGTTGGCAAGAGTTAATCTCCGCTTGATCTCAAGGCTAGCATTATTGTTTGTGTTTATGCTGGATTCCAAGTAACCGAAATCCTTACGACTTTAAAAGTATAATTATCAACAGTAAAATTTTTTCCAAGGTATTTCGTTTTGTCCTCGTTCACCACTAGACCCACTCCAAGACACTCCCTTTACAGCTTGCAGAATGCTGCACTGACTGTCCGAGCGTTTTTGCCAATGATGTCAATATCATCAGCGTATGCTAGCAGCATTGGGGAGTATTTTAACGTGGTGGGTTCCAAGCCCGACGCACAACCATTCATTCAAGGTCATGGAGAAGCCCGCCGCACACATTAGTTAACTTACTGACGGGTGTCAGATTGCTATCTAGGGGACGCCACGAGGAGGCTGTGTGTCGACTTGAAACATAGAAGTGCAAAGATCGAACATGGACGAGCCTGCGACTGTCACGAACTTTACCTTGTGTCCTACGTCCCAGGCTCCCCAACCTTTGACACTCTGCGTAGCAGCCGTCACACTACCAACTACGTCATAGGAATTTGTATCATTGATGGTTACAACAAATTCATTAACTTCATTTATTTCAAAGTGAATTTCTGATGGCAATGGAGTTATTAGATTTAAGTCAGTTTTTACATAAGTAGTTCTTTAGAATTTTAAATGCAATTATTATTGATCTATTTTCTAATTTAAATTTGTAAAAATAAATTTCTTCGGTTGTTAGCATGATAGGGTGTATTTAGCTGAGACAATGATATCTTGATTTAAATCTATTTAATTTTTTTATAAATTCTAGTTTAATCATATAATCGGTGTAAAATAAAAGGCGTATAATTTCTGAGTTTTTTTCCATTCCATGGTTATATGAACTCTTAATTTTTTCTGTGTTTCTTTCTATGGTTGTTTTCAGCATATTATAATAGTTCGGTTTGTTATTTAAAATTTTCTCATTCATATGTGTATATAACCTGCATCTTCTGCTATTTGTGTGACGTGAAGTAACCCTTGTGTTATTACTCTCATCGTCAGGATGATCACAGCGAACATTGTTTGTGAACATGTTTCTTTTTATCTACGTTAGTAATATGGTTCGTCCTTATGTTTCGATATTTTGTATAAATTTTGTATTATCTGTATAAATTTCCCTTTCCAAGTTTCTTTTTGCTATATCGATTATATAATTTGTAATAACTATCTGAATTATCATTTCTGTCGGGAGTGTAGTCGCTCTAGGTCTGCGTTACCTGTGTGCGAATTTGGTGTCGTGAAATATGGTATGAGTCAACCTGTTCTGTGTTGAGGCCAAGAGTTGCTGCGATTTGAATTCATTGCCCATAACAATTTTATTCGGTTTGCTTAAATTTGCAAAATGTATATGAATGGACCTACAGTTTTATGCCGAATCCGAACGGCGAAGTGAAAAGCTTTTCATAGGCAATATTTACTCTTGTAGGTTTGTTATTGCCTGCCAAGAGGTGGTGCCGTGTAGAAAATTAGTTTTTTCTACTTTTTGATTTTGCCTGGACACTCTGCGTAACAGTCCAACGCATTACCACTACGCCACAGCGACCACATTTATTATACATACAAATACTGCTGTAAATTTTGTGAGTTTATCTATCACTGTCACAAAACAGCGATGTTTATAGTGGAAAATATATACATACATACCATATGTATGTACATATGTAAGTGTGAATTACTTCATTTTTTGCTGTTGGTGTTTCTGTAAGTTTGAATTTGGCTTGACGGGATCTCTTTCGTATTTCATTTCTTGCCAGTTTTTGCAATTATTTATGATTAGTTGTATGTGTTCTCTTAGTTTAGGAAAATAAATTTTATATAGTGTATATATATATATATACATATATATATGTTATATGTATTATAACATTCATTAATGTCACTGCGCATTGACTCTTTAGCGTGGTACACTGACAGTGGTTTGTGGAATTCTTTTTCAGTAGGAATATCTCCCTGAATTTCTCCCTGAGCTTTTATGCATTTGATATGTTTTGCATTTGTAAACATTGCAATAATTATTAATTGTATTTTACGACAATCTTAGTCAGTAACCTCTGAATAAATGCGTATATGACTCGCGTTAATATGTCGCTTAGAAATGTCTTTAATATTAGTTTCGCTTTCTTGGGGATTTATTTCAATAATTTTTCTTTTATGTATTGTAGTCATTTCCACTTGTGGGTTGTAAGTAAAAAAAATTTGGCTTTTAGATTTATTTACAATTTTTCTCAGATATACATATATGGTCCAGCTGTTCTTCATCTGCTGAATGCAATGTGTCGACAATTCGTAATTTGATTCATTTTGTTCGTTTATTTTAGCGACGACTTCTTGCCGGCTTTGAAAATAAGAAACTTTGTTTTTGCTGCTTTAAACTTATTTCCGTACAGGTATGATCTAATAGATTATAGCTACAAATTCTCTATCTGTAGTGCTATAATTTTTTTCATGCTTAATGAGTGTTCGTGAAATGTGGTAGATGACCTTCTTGCGAAAATACAACTCCTACTACATGATCACTTGCTTCTGTAGTCATAGTAAATGGTTTTTCAATCTGTGAGTATTTTAGAACTTATAAGAGATATTAAATTTTCAAATGCTGTTATATATCCTGCGTTCCTTATGTTAATTTTGCTGCCTTTACTTAAGTACTTTATCATGAGATATGCAATTTATGTATATTCTTTAATAAATTTTCTATAAAATTCTGTTATACCTAAGAATCTTTTAAGTTGCTTTTCAGTTTTTAGTATTACAAGTTTATAGTTTATTTTTATTTTTTCTGGATTCGGTTTCATAATACCTACTTTGATTAAAATGTTCCCTAGAAACTCAGTATCTCTTTTCATAAAACTAGCGACTTGTATTTTCAAATTATGCTTTCTTAGTGTATCAATTATTTTTCCATCCACTTTATGGAAGATTTTGCGGAAGGATCTTGGTTTGCGATCTTACAAAATCCAACTCGTGCAAGAATTAAAGCCGAACGACCATCAAGCGCGTCGCACGTTCGGTGAATGGGCCCAAAACGAGATGGCCACCGATCATGATTTTCGCAAGAAAATTTTGTTCAGCGATGAAGCTCACTTTTGGTTGCATTTGGAGTGATCATAATCCACAAGCCATTGTTCAGACGCCGTTACATCCTCAAAAAGTCATTGTTTGGTGTGCGTTATGGGCAGAGGGAATCATTGGTCCATATTTCTTCAAAGATGAAGCCGGTCATAATGTTACAGTCAATGGGGAACGCTATAGAGCCATGCTTCATGACTTTTTCGTGCCTGAATTGGAGGATGTTGATGTGGACGACCTTTGGTTCGAACAAGACGGTGCTACGTGCCATACAGCCAACGAAACAATCAATTTATTGAAGGAAACTTTTGGTGAGCGCATTATCTCGCGTCGAGGGCCTGTGGCGTGGCCTGCAAGATCATGCGAGTTAACACCGCTGAACTATTTTTTGTGGGGTTATGTGAAGTCGCTTGTCTACGTAGATAAGCCCGAGACGATTGACGCCTTGGAAGAGAATATTCGGCGAGTTATTACTGACATACGGCCCCAACTGCTGGAAAAAGTTGTCGAAAATTGGGCCTCTCGGCTGGAATTTATTCGAATTAGCCGCTGCGGCCACTTGCCCGAAATCGTTTTTAAAACATAATGGCAAATCCTTATCTTTATAATAAAGCTAAATTCTTGGCCATGACATTAAATTATATGCGTTTAATTTCTTCTTGAAAACCACACTTCAACGCATACGTTGGCGTATGATTGCAGTATCACTGCTATCATTAGAGTTATTTTGTTCATCATTTTGGGAAATTATCTCTCTATTATCATTTCTATTCCCCACTGTTGATAATTCAGCAGTTCTTAGAACAAAATTAGTTATTAAAGGTTGATTTTGATTTCGAAATCTATTATAAAGTTCCCTGTAAGATGCCATTAACAATTTCACTTCACGTTGAAATTTCGCAGCTCGTTCCTTATCAGGATCATGTTGTTCAAAATGATTACCTAAAAGCCTTTCAAGGTCAAGACCTTCTTTAAGTAGAGTTGCATTTAAAACAGGACGATCCTCTTCGTCATTATCGCTATGTTCTCTTTGATGAAGAGCCTCACGGGTGAGGTCTATAATTTCAGTTTCCCTCAAGCTTTTATCAACTAATAATTCCTCTAGATCTGTGTTAAACGGCAGAAAACAAAATTGAACATTTGGATGGTCTAAGATCGGATCGGCCAGGTGCATTGTCTAGGATTAAAAAACTTTAAATTCTAGACATTTTGCATTCATGTACCGTCTTAATTCTGGGACGAAGAATTTCTGATTCTTAAGGCTGTTTGTTTGATAGTAATTTCGTCGAACGGTATTCTTTTTTGGGATTTATCTTCAATCCATATCACCAAAGCTTTTTCCCACCTTCTCTTTGAGAACATCTCTTACGTATGACGACGAGTTGGCACTTATTTTTGTTCCAGAACATACAGCCTTTCTAATCGCAGTTTAATTTTTCTTAATTGTTCTTATAGTAGCTTCATGAATACCAAAATGCTTTCCTACATCAGTTGCACCTTGTCCTGTTGCTAGTTAAAAATCTTAATTTTAGTATCTAAACTAATCGCTTTACTCTTCTTAATTACTACAGGTGTTTTATGTGTCATTGCGTTAGGCCTACAAAATACAATAAAAAATCCAAATGCAATTTGCCCATGTTGTTGGCTGCGTTGCTCCTAGCAGATTTTGTTGCCTTTGCTCTTATTTTTATGTTGTAAACAATTTTTAAAGCGTCGTTTTCTCGGTCACCGTACTCCCTCAAAGCTTCGGTCACTGCCTCTATAAATAATGGCTGCTGGCCAATTCAACCTTCAAATTTTGGGATGTGTCCAATTTTTTTCTCTACTCTCGATTGTAACGATAAATGCTTCTGAGCTTGAATAATGCCCGTCAAAGTTCTTAAACATTGTTCCACTGTGGCTTCATTTTGATTAGCTATGTTTCTTCCTTCGTCGAACATTTTGTTTCCCTTGATCTGTCAGTGTTGTTTCTTCGTGATCGGCAAATTGCATATCAAATCACTTTGTTTCTAACTTTATTTTCACTAAGTTGATATTAGCTTTAATTTTTAATTAGCTGTGCCGTGTTTTTGTGTTGTTTCTACGGAAGCAATTCAACTTTATTTTGTTCAACAATTTTTTCGGTTCGATTTAAAAAACGACGCCACTTACCGTTTTGACCGCACTTATTTTAGTGTCTAATCGATTAACATTTTACCTTTAACAATATTCGCATTTGCTGTAAGACCTTGATTTCACTTGAACTAGAGTGGCTTTTATTATACGCTGTTATTACAGCGGAAGCAGTAAAATAACGAAAAGCTAAATTCAATAAATATTTGTTAATTCAGCAATTGCATACATTCGATGTTAACTTAAAATATTGAACTACGCTGTGGAGCTACACTTAGTTGCTCCACTCCACTTTATTTGTGTTGCTAAAGATGGTGTCGTACGGGTCACCGAACCGCCTCGTCAGAGTCGGCGCCAGAAGCTGAGAAGGTCTCAAGTGTGCCCTAGTACCAGCCTGCGCTCGCATACCTGTTTCAGAGGACTTGGCTACCTTAGCACAGTTGGACTTTGGGAGAGGCGCAAGGGTGTCCTTCTTAAGCTCGGTGGCTACTGGCCTGGGTACCCTGCGCGCAAGGAACATAGCGTGCCTAGAAGGTGGGAAGATGAGGTCGTCCATAGGTTACCCCATCCCATGGAAAGTCCAGAGTTACTTCCGGAGTTGGACAGATATACGGAAGGCTTCGTTAGAAGACTGCCTATTTTTAGCACTAAAATCCAAACACACATGGGCCGAATGTGATGATTTAACATAATTACATATAATTACTTGAAAACATACAGAGCATACATATGCATACATCGGTCTCCTAGGGTCAATCCCCTGACTGCTAAACTAATAAGCACGGGTCACCCAGGATTAGGGGAGTTTTTATTTAAGAGGGTGTTCTCCCTCCGCCTGAACTATCTTAGCATGTTTCAAGTTGTTTTCTACCATCTATCAAATAATCCATTTTTGTTGTTTATTTTATTTATTATAATTTGTAGTACAATATGATAAATTATTTAGGAGAAAGAAACAGAGTTTAACAAAACTTAAGCTTAAACAGGAAATGGAATCATGGAAAAGTCGTTTCAATAAAACTTTATAAAAATCGAGTTTAAGTATCTTAAAATTTACAAAGTCAATATCAACTTTTGATGACAAAGAATTGGTGAGTTAGGGCATAATACGGCAAGTGCCTAAATAAAATACATCTAAGTGTCGAAGCACTTTGAAAGGCACATTTAGACTAATTAATCGAAGAAGATCAGGGCAATCACCTCATCCCATTAAAATATCAGAAAGCAATAGTAAAGATAAAATAATTCTTCTACCCTCTAAATCTATTTCTAAATCCTTTCAAATCAATTAGTTTACAACGGGCAGTATATGAGGGAGTGGTCGCTGTGGTGTAGTGGTAGTGCGTTGGACTGCTACGCCGAGTGTCCGGGGTTCGAATCTCGGCACAGGCAAAATCAAAAAGTAGAAAAAATAATTTTTCTATACGGCACCACCTCTTGGCAGGCAATGGCAAACCTACAAGAGTAAAAATTGCTATGAAAAGCTTTTCACTTCGCCGTTCGGATTCGGCATTAAACTGTAGGTCCCTTCCATTCATGTACAAATATAACACGCACAACATGAGTGGATGCGAAAAGTTCGGCCTAGGCCCTCCATGGGCTGTTGTGCCATTAAAAGTAAGTAAAGTAAGTATATGAGGGAATTGGATTCGTAAATTTCAAAGAACGCAAGGCAAAATGTAAAAAAGATTTTTGGATTCTTTCAAGACGTAAAATATGAGAGCCATAATACGGATTCCAAATAAGGGCACCATATTCCAACCTTGATCGAACTAATGATATATTCAGGGTGTTTTTTAAGTGTGGTTTTCAAGAACAAATAAAACGCATATAATTTAATGTCATGGCCAAGAATTTAGCTTTATTATAAAGATAAAGATTTGCCATTATGTTTTAAAAACGATTTCGGGCAAGTGGCCGCCGCGGCTAATTCGAATAAATTCCAGCCGAGAAACCCAATTTTCGACCACTTTTACCAGCAGTTGGGGACGTATGTCAGTAATAACGCGCCGAATATTCTCTTCCAAGGCGTCAATCGTCTCGGGCTTATCTGCGTAGACAAGTGACTTCACATAAACCCACAAAAAATAGTTCAGCGGTGTTAACTCGCACGATCTTGCAGGCCACGCCACAGGCCCTCGACGCAAGATAATGCGCTCACCAAAAGTTTCCTTCAATAAATTGATTGTTTCGTTGGCTGTATGGCATGTAGCACCGTCTCGTTCGAACCAAAGTTCGTCCACATCAACATCCTCCAATTCAGGCAGGAAAAAGTCATTAATCATGGCTCTATAGGGGTCCCTTATTGACTGTAACATTATGACCGGCTTCATCTTTGAAGAAATATGGACCAATGATTCCCTCTGCCCATAGAGCACACCAAACAATGACTTTTTAAGGATATAACGGCGTTTTAACAATGGCTTGTGGATTATGATCACTCCAAATGCGACAATTTTGCTTAAGGAGTGACTTTAAATTGTCCTAGCATTGAAATCCCTTATGCAAATTAAAAAATGTAAACAGTTTTGAAAAGAAAATTTAATTTCTCAATAAAACTAATTAGTTTGTTGTTTTTTACAGAATTCGGACAGCTTTTCCGGTATGCCTTCTATTAGCGCCTTTACTGTCATTTCTGAGACTCTCTTGGCGGCAGCATTCCACTAATTTCTAAAATCTTCTATGGATTTAGTTATCCGATTTTTTCGATTTCCCTCCTTATTAACGTGCCCATTCAACCAAAAGTGAGCTTCACCGCTGAACAAAATTTTCTTGTGAAAATCGGGATCGATGGCCATCTCGTTTTGCGCTTGATGGTCGTTCGGCGTCAATTCTTGCACGAGTTGGATTTTGTAAGATCGCAAAGCAAGATACTTCCGCAAAATCTTCCATAAAGTGGATGGGCACAGCTCCAATTGTTGCGCGCGATGGCGGATGGACTCATTCGGGTCTTTTTCGATACTCTACTCCACAGCAGCAATAGCGTCTTCGGTGCGCACTGTACGTCGTCTCTGAGGATGCGTATTATCCACTAGAGTGAACGTGGTGCGAAACCGATCCATGGTTGCTCGAATTACCGCCTCTGCTGGGCGATTATGTCGACCGAATATTGGACGCAGCGTGCGAACCGAACCATTATTTTGGTAATAAATTTGCACGATTTGCAAACGTTGTTCAGTAAGTCTATTTATTATAAAATGGCAAACCACACTGAGCATAAATCAAGTGACAGCTGTCAAAAAGACCAACTCCGAAAAAAGAAGTGCCAGATTGAAAACCACACTTCTAAAAAAACACCCTTTATAGGCATTTCAATGTATACGGATCTCAGAAATTTGAACTATTTCGGCGAATAAAAGCTAATAACGAAAATTGGCCTTAGGTATTATGGTAAATAGTTCAAATGATCTATAAAAGAGAATTTCGTATCAAAAATTACTCGGAGATCTTTGACAATATTTACCCGTTTGAGCTGTGAATTATCAAGATAATACACAACATCGTATAAGGACAAGCTCGACTTAGTAAATGTGGAGACAGCTCATTTCTTAACGTTAAGAAACAAATGATTTTTCACACACCAGTCATATACAGAATTTAAGTCTAATTGCAATTTAATAGCATCCGATAGGTTAGTAACTCTGAGATACAATTTTGTATCATCAGCAAATAAAAGACACTTAGCACTTAGAATTGTATTAGAAATATCATTTATAAATAAAAAAAAGTAATGGCCCAAGAATACTACCCTGCTGCTCACTGGAATTATCAATATTAACAAAATAAAATAGTATGATTAAAGACTTAGTATTGTTACTGTAAGTGAACTTAGCTACAAGTGGACAAATAAGAGTAATGATTAAATCAGTAGATAAGTACAGAACTTTAATCAAGTATTTAAAAACTAAAAGTCAAGTTCCACTTTTTCAAGTTAAAGGATGAGCGAGCATTTAGAGTAGTACTTAAGAATCTTCACTACTCAACTCCAATTAATCTAATAAAAACTGAAATTAAGAGTTAGGCCATACAGTTAGAAATATTAGTAACATCCGTAGTCGCGTAACCAAATGACCTTTGAATATGTTTTTTATTGATATCGAACCTAGTAACACAAACGCAGAAATAAGTAAATAATGTAAGAGCTATTAGTAATGCTATTGTTAAAGTTGAGCCTCCACGAAAAACGTCGGACATTGTCCAATGCTATAGGTACCAGCAATTTGGGCACGCGAAAGACTACTGTCAAAAGAACTTCAGGTGTGTTAAATGCGGATTAAACCATTCAACAGCCGACTGCTCAAAAAAGCAAGACTCTCCTGCTCAATGTGCCAACTGCCTGCAAAATCAAAGGATGTAAGATTTACCAAGAACTTGTTACCAAAAGACATCCAACAATCAGGAAAACTGAAGTACGTGTAACAAATCCAACTATTACCACTAATCAGAACGTGAAAATTTTACCTATCCCATGGATAGGCAAAATGGTAATTCAAACAACCAACAGTTTTCCTATGCTCAAATACTGCGACAAGATGCAACACCACAGAATTATGATCCATTTAACAAAATTGAATTACTACTTGAAAAACAGTATGAATTAACTAATAATTTGTTATCGCTGATGACTAAACTTATAACCAAACTACTTATGCAATTAGGTCTTCAAATTGCAATATGGAATGCTAATGGCATAATATCGACATATTACTAGCTTCTGAAACCCTTATCACAAGTAGAAATTATTTTAAAATTAGTGGATACGACTTAATTACTGCAAATCATCCACACAATAAGGCTCATGGAGGTTATGCAATATTGATTAAAAGTTCTATTAAATACACTGTAATGGATGAAATAAGAGAAGTATTCCTAAAAGCTGCATGCATAAAAGTTAGATGTGAATTATTTGATATCCCAGTATGTGCAGTCTATTTTCCTCCGCGATACAATCTTAAAAGTCAAGATTTCCAAAATTTTCTCAACATTTTTAGTCGGCGGAGACTTCAACGCCAAATACCCGTGGTGGGGTTCAAGGACTACTAATCCAAAAGGATCAGAACTATATAAATGCATCACAACAAAAATATAATCAGTACTATCTACAGGAAAGCTTACATACTGGAACACTGATCCACGAAAAATACCAGACTTACTGGATTTCGTCATTTATACTGGTTTACCCTCTAACCACTTATCTGGCATTAAAAAAAAAAGTTTATAGAATCTTCTGGTTTCCTTGTGTTTTGATCTTGCTTTCGGCATTCTTAAGTAATGTCTTTTATAAATTTTAAGAAGAATGTATTTTTTTTTATCAGTTTCGTCATTTATATATAAGCAATTTTAATTATGTCACAGTGGAAAACATCTTTAAAATAAAGCCAATTTTATGGATATTATTTCTGTTTTTTCAATTTAAAGTTCACCGCCTCCAAAAAACACCCGATATACTTACATACATGTGTATATAAATGATCAGCCTGAATAGCCGAGTCGATTTAGCTATGTCCGTAATTCCGGCTGTCCGTCTGTCGGTGGACACGAAAACTCGATTATAATTTAAACAATCTTAACCAAACTTGATGCAGATATTTGTTATTGTCAGGAAGAGTCTAAGTTCTGAAATGGATCTAGTGGGCGTGGTACCTCCCCTACTTCTCCCTCTTTCTTCCTCCTACCTATCAATCTTCCTTCCAATCAACCCAAATGTTTAATTCGGGATTGAATTGTTTGATAAAAAAGAGATCGACAGTGGGAAGTTTAGTGGAAAAATGAAAAGACCGGGAAATCGGATTTTAAAAAAATGGAGATGGATTGACTGTACGGTTGTAGATATTATAAAGACAGATACAAATTAAAATAAAGAAAAAAAGGTAGGAATAGGAAAAGAATAAAAAAAATGGAAAAAGAGAGGGCCATTAGGGTGGCTTAAACATCCCGGCCTTGCATGGGTGCAAAATCAATTGCCTCCTCAAGGCGCTACAGGGTTTTAATGACGTCTCCGAATAACCCCTTCACCCTCTGATCCCGGTAGTGGGACGTCTCGAGACGGCGGTGGATTGTCCGGGCGGCAGCAGTATCAGGAGGTGCCGGAACGACGGCGGCAGTAGCAGGCCGTGCCGGAATAATGGCACTGGCTGGTCGTTGGGATGTTTGAGGTCGGTGGTTGGCTTTCTTTTTCTTTAAGACGGATTCCGGATGTATCAGCGTGTGGTGATCCAGGGAGCACTTCCAACACCGGTTGGTGGACTCGCATGTTGCCGTGGTATGCGTCTGAGCCAGGCAATTAAGGCAGTTTCCGTGGGCCCTTGCCGTTTCCGCTTGCTAGTTGGGGGTCATGGCGAGGAAACAGCGGCAGTACCGCAATGTGGTAGCGGAAGCATAACTTGCATTGGCGAACATTACCTTTCTGACCAGGCTATTACCAGTACGGGTTGAGCCCGGTTGCGCGGGTTTGCACGCCCTACGGCTGTGGATTGGAAGGAAAACTTCTGTCTTATCAGTCTTTTACGCGAGAGGTAAAATACCATTTCGGGTGCGCAAATCGACAACGCGAATGTGGACCACGGTGTAACTTGACGATACGGCCCATACGCCATTTGGGGGAAGCAGCTCGTCCTTTATGACTGCGAACTCTCCCTCTTCAGGGTCTTTCTGCGTATGTTTCCATTTATACCGTTTTTGAAGATCCCTTAGGTACTCTTCTTACTAGCGGCGACTGAATTGGTGATGAAGCACTTTAATTTTTTCCCAACGGTTAATGAGAGAGATCAATGTCAATGTTACTTACAGCACGTTGAGCGCCAACGAATGTTTTTTATTTAATTATTTTTTCAGTCTATGAAACAAAATTCTGACAGACTATTCAACAGGAAAAGTAACATATGTAACAAAACTTAATCTAATACTTACAATTTATTATACAGGTAGATGGATCTTTAAGTATCTTAAAATTTACAAAGTCAATATCAACTTTTGATGACAAAGAATTGGTGAGTTAGGGCATAACACGGCAAGTGCCTAAATAAAATACATCTAAGTGTCGAAGCACTTTGAAAGGCACATTTAGACTAATTAATCGAAGAAGATCAGGGCAATCACCTCATCGCATTAAAATATCAGAAAGAAATAGTAAAGATAAAATAATTCTTCTACCCTCTAAATCTATTTCTAAATCCTTTCAAATCAATTAGTTTACAACGGGCAGTATATGAGGGAATTGGATTCGTAAATTTCAAAGAACGCAAGGCAAAATGTAAAAAAGATTTTTGGATTCTTTCAAGACGTAAAATATGAGAGCCATAATACGGATTCCAAATAAGGGCACCATATTCCAACCTTGATCGAACTAATGATATATTCAGGGTGTTTTTTAAGTGTGGTTTTCAAGAACAAATAAAACGCATATAATTTAATGTCATGGCCAAGAATTTAGCTTTATTATAAAGATAAAGATTTGCCATTATGTTTTAAAAACGGTTTCGGGCAAGTGGCCGCCGCGGCTAATTCGAATAAGTTCCAGCCGAGAAGCCCAATTTCGACCACTTTTACCAGCAGTTGGGGACGTATGTCAGTAATACCGCGCCGAATATTCTCTTCCAAGGCGTCAATCGTCTCGGGCTTATCTGCGTAGACAAGTGACTTCACATAACCCCACAAAAAATAGTCCAGCGGTGTTAACTCGCACTATCTTGCAGGCCACGCCACAGGCCCTCGACGCAAGATAATGCGCTCACCAAAAGTTTCCTTCAATAAATTGATTGTTTCGTTGGCTGTATGGCATGTAGCACCGTCTTGTTCGAACCAAAGTTCGTCCACATCAACATCCTCCAATTCAGGCAGGAAAAAGTCATTAATCATGGCTCTATAGTGGTCCCTTATTGACTGTAACATTATGACCGGCTTCATCTTTGAAGAAATATGGACCAATGATTCCCTCTGCCCATAGAGCACACCAAACAATGACTTTTTAAGGATATAACGGCGTTTTAACAATGGCTTGTGGATTATGATCACTCCAAATGCGACAATTTTGCTTAAGGAGTGACTTTAAATTGTCCTAGCATTGAAATCCCTTATGCAAATTAAAAAATGTAAACAGTTTTGAAAAGAAAATTTAATTTCTCAATAAAACTAATTTGTTTGTTGTTTTTTACAGAATTCGGACAGCTTTTCCGGTATGCCTTCCATTAGCGCCTTTACTGTCATTTCTGAGACTCTCTTGGCGGCAGCATTCCACTTATTTCTAAAATCTTCTATGGATTTAGTTATCCGATTTTTTCGATTTCCCTCCTTATTAACGTGCCCATTCAACCAAAAGTGAGCTTCACCGCTGAACAAAATTTTCTTGTGAAAATCGGGATCGATGGCCATCTCGTTTTGCGCTTGATGGTCGTTCGGCGTCAATTCTTGCACGTGTTGGATTTTGTAAGATCGCAAACCAAGATACTTCCGCAAAATCTTCCATAAAGTGGATGGGCACAGCTCCAATTGTTGCGCGCGATGGCGGATGGACTCATTCGGGTCTTTTTCGATACTCTACTCCACAGCAGCAATAGCGTCTTCGGTGCGCACTGTACGTCGTCTCTGAGGATGCGTATTATCCACTAGAGTGAACGTGGTGCGAAACCGATCCATGGTTGCTCGAATTACCGCCTCTGCTGGGCGATTATGTCGACCGAATATTGGACGCAGCGTGCGAACCGAACCATTATTTTGGTAATAAATTTGCACGATTTGCAAACGTTGTTCAGTAAGTCTATTTATTATAAAATGGCAAACCACACTGAGCATAAATCAAGTGACAGCTGTCAAAAAGACCAACTCCGAAAAAAGAAGTGCCAGATTGAAAACCACACTTCTAAAAAAACACCCTTTATAGGCATTTCAATGTATACGGATCTCAGAAATTTGAACTATTTCGGCGAATAAAAGCTAATAACGAAAATTGGCCTTAGGTATTATGGTAAATAGTTCAAATGATCTATAAAAGAGAATTTCGTATCAAAAATTACTCGGAGATCTTTGACAATATTTACCCGTTTGAGCTGTGAATTATCAAGATAATACACAACATCGTATAAGGACAAGCTCGACTTAGTAAATGTGGAGACAGCTCATTTCTTAACGTTAAGAAACAAATGATTTTTCACACACCAGTCATATACAGAATTTAAGTCTAATTGCAATTTAATAGCATCCGATAGGTTAGTAACTCTGAGATACAATTTTGTATCATCAGCAAATAAAAGACACTTAGCACTTAGAATTGTATTAGAAATATCATTTATAAATAAAAAAAAGTAATGGCCCAAGAATACTACCCTGCTGCTCACTGGAATTATCAATATTAACAAAATAAAATAGTATGATTAAAGACTTAGTATTGTTACTGTAAGTGAACTTAGCTACAAGTGGACAAATAAGAGTAATGATTAAATCAGTAGATAAGTACAGAACTTTAATCAAGTATTTAAAAACTAAAAGTCAAGTTCCACTTTTTCAAGTTAAAGGATGAGCGAGCATTTAGAGTAGTACTTAAGAATCTTCACTACTCAACTCCAATTAATCTAATAAAAACTGAAATTAAGAGTTAGGCCATACAGTTAGAAATATTAGTAACATCCGTAGTCGCGTAACCAAATGACCTTTGAATATGTTTTTTATTGATATCGAACCTAGTAACACAAACGCAGAAATAAGTAAATAATGTAAGAGCTATTAGTAATGCTATTGTTAAAGTTGAGCCTCCACGAAAAACGTCGGACATTGTCCAATGCTATAGGTACCAGCAATTTGGGCACGCGAAAGACTACTGTCAAAAGAACTTCAGGTGTGTTAAATGCGGATTAAACCATTCAACAGCCGACTGCTCAAAAAAGCAAGACTCTCCTGCTCAATGTGCCAACTGCCTGCAAAATCAAAGGATGTAAGATTTACCAAGAACTTGTTACCAAAAGACATCCAACAATCAGGAAAACTGAAGTACGTGTAACAAATCCAACTATTACCACTAATCAGAACGTGAAAATTTTACCTATCCCATGGATAGGCAAAATGGTAATTCAAACAACCAACAGTTTTCCTATGCTCAAATACTGCGACAAGATGCAACACCACAGAATTATGATCCATTTAACAAAATTGAATTACTACTTGAAAAACAGTATGAATTAACTAATAATTTGTTATCGCTGATGACTAAACTTATAACCAAACTACTTATGCAATTAGGTCTTCAAATTGCAATATGGAATGCTAATGGCATAATATCGACATATTACTAGCTTCTGAAACCCTTATCACAAGTAGAAATTATTTTAAAATTAGTGGATACGACTTAATTACTGCAAATCATCCACACAATAAGGCTCATGGAGGTTATGCAATATTGATTAAAAGTTCTATTAAATACACTGTAATGGATGAAATAAGAGAAGTATTCCTAAAAGCTGCATGCATAAAAGTTAGATGTGAATTATTTGATATCCCAGTATGTGCAGTCTATTTTCCTCCGCGATACAATCTTAAAAGTCAAGATTTCCAAAATTTTCTCAACATTTTTAGTCGGCGGAGACTTCAACGCCAAATACCCGTGGTGGGGTTCAAGGACTACTAATCCAAAAGGATCAGAACTATATAAATGCATCACAACAAAAATATAATCAGTACTATCTACAGGAAAGCTTACATACTGGAACACTGATCCACGAAAAATACCAGACTTACTGGATTTCGTCATTTATACTGGTTTACCCTCTAACCACTTATCTGGCATTAAAAAAAAAAGTTTATAGAATCTTCTGGTTTCCTTGTGTTTTGATCTTGCTTTCGGCATTCTTAAGTAATGTCTTTTATAAATTTTAAGAAGAATGTATTTTTTTTTATCAGTTTCGTCATTTATATATAAGCAATTTTAATTATGTCACAGTGGAAAACATCTTTAAAATAAAGCCAATTTTATGGATATTATTTCTGTTTTTTCAATTTAAAGTTCACCGCCTCCAAAAAACACCCGATATACTTACATACATGTGTATATAAATGATCAGCCTGAATAGCCGAGTCGATTTAGCTATGTCCGTAATTCCGGCTGTCCGTCTGTCGGTGGACACGAAAACTCGATTATAATTTAAACAATCTTAACCAAACTTGATGCAGATATTTGTTATTGTCAGGAAGAGTCTAAGTTCTGAAATGGATCTAGTGGGCGTGGTACCTCCCCTACTTCTCCCTCTTTCTTCCTCCTACCTATCAATCTTCCTTCCAATCAACCCAAATGTTTAATTCGGGATTGAATTGTTTGATAAAAAAGAGATCGACAGTGGGAAGTTTAGTGGAAAAATGAAAAGACCGGGAAATCGGATTTTAAAAAAATGGAGATGGATTGACTGTACGGTTGTAGATATTATAAAGACAGATACAAATTAAAATAAAGAAAAAAAGGTAGGAATAGGAAAAGAATAAAAAAAATGGAAAAAGAGAGGGCCATTAGGGTGGCTTAAACATCCCGGCCTTGCATGGGTGCAAAATCAATTGCCTCCTCAAGGCGCTACAGGGTTTTAATGACGTCTCCGAATAACCCCTTCACCCTCTGATCCCGGTAGTGGGACGTCTCGAGACGGCGGTGGATTGTCCGGGCGGCAGCAGTATCAGGAGGTGCCGGAACGACGGCGGCAGTAGCAGGCCGTGCCGGAATAATGGCACTGGCTGGTCGTTGGGATGTTTGAGGTCGGTGGTTGGCTTTCTTTTTCTTTAAGACGGATTCCGGATGTATCAGCGTGTGGTGATCCAGGGAGCACTTCCAACACCGGTTGGTGGACTCGCATGTTGCCGTGGTATGCGTCTGAGCCAGGCAATTAAGGCAGTTTCCGTGGGCCCTTGCCGTTTCCGCTTGCTAGTTGGGGGTCATGGCGAGGAAACAGCGGCAGTACCGCAATGTGGTAGCGGAAGCATAACTTGCATTGGCGAACATTACCTTTCTGACCAGGCTATTACCAGTACGGGTTGAGCCCGGTTGCGCGGGTTTGCACGCCCTACGGCTGTGGATTGGAAGGAAAACTTCTGTCTTATCAGTCTTTTACGCGAGAGGTAAAATACCATTTCGGGTGCGCAAATCGACAACGCGAATGTGGACCACGGTGTAACTTGACGATACGGCCCATACGCCATTTGGGGGAAGCAGCTCGTCCTTTATGACTGCGAACTCTCCCTCTTCAGGGTCTTTCTGCGTATGTTTCCATTTATACCGTTTTTGAAGATCCCTTAGGTACTCTTCTTACTAGCGGCGACTGAATTGGTGATGAAGCACTTTAATTTTTTCCCAACGGTTAATGAGAGAGATCAATGTCAATGTTACTTACAGCACGTTGAGCGCCAACGAATGTTTTTTATTTAATTATTTTTTCAGTCTATGAAACAAAATTCTGACAGACTATTCAACAGGAAAAGTAACATATGTAACAAAACTTAATCTAATACTTACAATTTATTATACATGTAGATGGATCTTTAAGTATCTTAAAATTTACAAAGTCAATATCAACTTTTGATGACAAAGAATTGGTGAGTTAGGGCATAACACGGCAAGTGCCTAAATAAAATACATCTAAGTGTCGAAGCACTTTGAAAGGCACATTTAGACTAATTAATCGAAGAAGATCAGGGCAATCACCTCATCGCATTAAAATATCAGAAAGAAATAGTAAAGATAAAATAATTCTTCTACCCTCTAAATCTATTTCTAAATCCTTTCAAATCAATTAGTTTACAACGGGCAGTATATGAGGGAATTGGATTCGTAAATTTCAAAGAACGCAAGGCAAAATGTAAAAAAGATTTTTGGATTCTTTCAAGACGTAAAATATGAGAGCCATAATACGGATTCCAAATAAGGGCACCATATTCCAACCTTGATCGAACTAATGATATATTCAGGGTGTTTTTTAAGTGTGGTTTTCAAGAACAAATAAAACGCATATAATTTAATGTCATGGCCAAGAATTTAGCTTTATTATAAAGATAAAGATTTGCCATTATGTTTTAAAAACGGTTTCGGGCAAGTGGCCGCCGCGGCTAATTCGAATAAGTTCCAGCCGAGAAGCCCAATTTCGACCACTTTTACCAGCAGTTGGGGACGTATGTCAGTAATACCGCGCCGAATATTCTCTTCCAAGGCGTCAATCGTCTCGGGCTTATCTGCGTAGACAAGTGACTTCACATAACCCCACAAAAAATAGTCCAGCGGTGTTAACTCGCACTATCTTGCAGGCCACGCCACAGGCCCTCGACGCAAGATAATGCGCTCACCAAAAGTTTCCTTCAATAAATTGATTGTTTCGTTGGCTGTATGGCATGTAGCACCGTCTTGTTCGAACCAAAGTTCGTCCACATCAACATCCTCCAATTCAGGCAGGAAAAAGTCATTAATCATGGCTCTATAGTGGTCCCTTATTGACTGTAACATTATGACCGGCTTCATCTTTGAAGAAATATGGACCAATGATTCCCTCTGCCCATAGAGCACACCAAACAATGACTTTTTAAGGATATAACGGCGTTTTAACAATGGCTTGTGGATTATGATCACTCCAAATGCGACAATTTTGCTTAAGGAGTGACTTTAAATTGTCCTAGCATTGAAATCCCTTATGCAAATTAAAAAATGTAAACAGTTTTGAAAAGAAAATTTAATTTCTCAATAAAACTAATTTGTTTGTTGTTTTTTACAGAATTCGGACAGCTTTTCCGGTATGCCTTCCATTAGCGCCTTTACTGTCATTTCTGAGACTCTCTTGGCGGCAGCATTCCACTTATTTCTAAAATCTTCTATGGATTTAGTTATCCGATTTTTTCGATTTCCCTCCTTATTAACGTGCCCATTCAACCAAAAGTGAGCTTCACCGCTGAACAAAATTTTCTTGTGAAAATCGGGATCGATGGCCATCTCGTTTTGCGCTTGATGGTCGTTCGGCGTCAATTCTTGCACGTGTTGGATTTTGTAAGATCGCAAACCAAGATACTTCCGCAAAATCTTCCATAAAGTGGATGGGCACAGCTCCAATTGTTGCGCGCGATGGCGGATGGACTCATTCGGGTCTTTTTCGATACTCTACTCCACAGCAGCAATAGCGTCTTCGGTGCGCACTGTACGTCGTCTCTGAGGATGCGTATTATCCACTAGAGTGAACGTGGTGCGAAACCGATCCATGGTTGCTCGAATTACCGCCTCTGCTGGGCGATTATGTCGACCGAATATTGGACGCAGCGTGCGAACCGAACCATTATTTTGGTAATAAATTTGCACGATTTGCAAACGTTGTTCAGTAAGTCTATTTATTATAAAATGGCAAACCACACTGAGCATAAATCAAGTGACAGCTGTCAAAAAGACCAACTCCGAAAAAAGAAGTGCCAGATTGAAAACCACACTTCTAAAAAAACACCCTTTATAAGCATTTCAATGTATACGGATCTCAGAAATTTGAACTATTTCGGCGAATAAAAGCTAATAACGAATTGGCCTTAGGTATTATGGTAAATAGTTCAAATGATCTATAAAAGAGAATTTCGTATCAAAAATTACTCGGAGATCTTTGACAATATTTACCCGTTTGAGCTGTGAATTATCAAGATAATACACAACATCGTATAAGGACAAGCTCGACTTAGTAAATGTGGAGACAGCTCATTTCTTAACGTTAAGAAACAAATGATTTTTCACACACCAGTCATATACAGAATTTAAGTCTAATTGCAATTTAATAGCATCCGATATGTTAGTAACTCTGAGATACAATTTTGTATCATCAGCAAATAAAAGACACTTAGCACTTATTTATCATTTATAAATAAAATAAAAAGTAATGGCCCAAGAATACTACCCTGCTGCTCACTGGAATTATCAATATTAACAAAATAAACTCTTTTATTTAGGTAAGATTCAAACCAACTTAACATGGATGAATCAATATAGCATGCGAAACCTTATCAAAGGCTTTAGAAAAATCTGTGTGTAGTGTATCCACTTGAAAGGCAGAAATGCGATATTCAGTGAATATATGGTAGTAAAATTTGTTATCGTCGAGTCATTCTGAACAAAACCATGTTGATAGAGAGAAATTAAACTTTTTACAGCAAAAAAATACTTTAAACAATACTTTCAAAGAGTTTACTAACAGTAGTAAGCCTAGAGATTGGCATATAATTAGCAATATTATTTTATTACCAGATTTGTGAATTGGAATGACACTTTCCAGTCATCAATAAATTTCCCTGATATCAAATATTTATTAAACATTAATTGAAGTGGAGTTGCAATTGAACAACTGCATTTTTAAAAAAGAGCTACTGATAGTCCATCAGCATTTGATTTAGTTGACAACTTTAGATAAGAAATTCCATTTATTATATCATGCTCATACAAGTTTAAAGAACCAAAATTAGTAGAGAAAAACGATTCATTTATATTATCAGATAACAAGAAGGATTCGTTTTAATATTAGACTCTAGCTTAGAAATATAACTCTTATATAGGTATTTACCCAATTCCCTCACCTTGTGCGATTTTCAATATTTTTGTAACAGCCTATCTTTTATAAAACTTATTTCTAAGATTCTTTAATTTTTTAAGCATAGGCATATACCATAGTATTTTTTAATAATTATTACTAATGCGTGGAATATATTCTTTACAAATTTTGACACTTTTATACTTAAAAAATTTAAATGAATCTAGAACATTAAGTTTTTCAAGCTCAATATTCCAATCAATAGCACTAAATAGGTGATTCAAGACAATAAAATTACAAGATTTGTAGTTAAAGCCTAGACATTTGTTTGTGATTCAGTAGATCCACGTAAATTTACACAAAGTTGATCCGAAAGCGAGTCAGGATTATTCAATTTAACGACAGTAGCACTTAATAATCGATTTACTGCTGTTAGGACTCCGCTACCACGCTTCCATCCAGTTTTATCAGCATCAGGTTCCTAACGAAAACAAAATATAGATTCGGTTCAAAGAACTCGCATCCACTCATGTTGTAGGCCAAAGCGTAGATTGTGAAATCACATCACAGAATGCAGGATCTATACCCAATTTAAAGTTAATACTTACTTAATAGGTTTTCTACATTGGTGTCACTCTTTACAAGCATGTAACAAGCAATGTGTTGTCTATCAATTCCAGCATGTTTTTTAATGGCTTAAAAGATGATAAGTGTACCAATTTGTTACTGATGAATACCTGCAAATCAGAGTTTACATTCTGACCAACAATCACAGCATTACTTATACTTCTTCTTTCTTTTAATGGCACAACTCTATGGGGTAGAGGGCCTAGGCCGAGCTTTTCGCATCCACTCATGTCGTACATGTTATATTTGTATATGAATGGAAGTGACCTACAGTTTATGCCGAACCCGAACGGCGATGTGAAAAGCTTTTCATAGGCGATTTCTACTCTTGTAGGTTTGCCATTGCCTGCCAAGAGGTGGTGCCGTGTAGAAAAATTAATTTTTCTACTTTTTGATTTTGCCTGTGCCGAGATTTGAACCTCGGACACTCTGCGTAACAGTCCAACGCACTACCACTACGCTACACAGTATTATTACGATTGATATTTTTGTGAAAACGAGTAACATGATTATTAGATGAATTTTTAGATGAATTTGACGGCGCAAGTAAATTTGCAGTGACAGAGTTGACCGAAGAATATAATGTATTTGAATTAGAATTTGTTTGCGTGATCATATTAGCAGAATTACCAGAAAATTAATAGCAGGGATAGAATCCATAGTAGTCGCAGAATATGGCATAGCATTTGTAGTAGAGTGAGACCTGACAGAAACAATGTCAACAGAATTTACAGCAGTGGCAGTAAAAGCATTAACAGCATCAGAAGAATTTTCGGTAGAAACAGCATCATTAACAGTAATACTTAGCAGGGTTAGCAGCAGAGGCAGCAACAGCAGAATAAAATAAGACAGATGGAGATCTAAAAGCAGCAGCAGTACTACTTACTTTTACTTTTAATTTTAATGTCACAACAGCCCATGTTGTTCGTGTTATATTTTTTACGTGAATGGAAGGGATCTCGTTTAATTTGTCTATTCGATTGTTTACTTCAGTTTCTATTTTATTTTTGATAGAGGGATAAAGTATTTCTTGGAATTCGTTTAGCTTCCTTAGGTATTCATGCTCATTGTTAAATTTTGTATCCCTGTCGAATATATATGTTTATATGTACTGCTACCGTGGGCCAGTTTGTGAAGATTGATGTTGTATTGCTTAGAGAAATATCTGAAAATATTACTTACTAGTGAATTCTGAACCTTGATCACAAACTAGTTTCTTGGGGATGCCATATTGGCTTATAAAATTTTTAAAAGCTTTTAGAACTACGATGCTGGTTCTACTTACTTGGAAATGTGTAAGCGGAAGCGAACTTAGAGAATTTATCAAAAATTGTTAGAATTTGGTTATTGTTTATAGTATAAATATCAATATGGAGTGTGTCTAATAGTTTCAGGGGTATCTCAGGTTCTTGGAATTTTAATTTTGGTGGATGTCCGTCGTATTTGAGTGTTTGACATTTCTCACAATTTTTAATTGTTTGTGTTATTTTGTTTTTCAGAAATGGAAAGTAATATTGTCTTTTTAGATGTGAAAAAGTATCGTTTATTCCCCTGTGGTTGTTCTTTTCATGATAGTCTTTAATAACCTTTTCTTGTTCATCGTTTTGTCTAAAATCAATTAATTTCTCTTTGCACCTGATGATTTTAAAGAGTTCGTTATGTGAAAATTATTTTTAATAAGTAGATTGTACTAGGCGGAAAGTTGCATCATCTGTATATATGGCATTAAGTTTGTTAGGGGCAAAAAAATACCCGTCTTACTTACTTACTTACTTAGCTGGCGCTACAACCGATGATCGGCCTTGGCCGCCTCCACAAAGCTTCGCCAATCACTTCTGCTATGCGCGCGCTGGCGCCAGTTGATAAGGCCAAGTGCAGTCAGGTTGCCCTGCACCTGGTCTTTCCAACGGAGATTACGACGTCCCCTTCCGCGTGTTCCTCTTTTGTAGAAGATGTCGATGTTCGCAGCTCGAATTATTTTCTCCAGCATAAGGTTAAAGAAGTCGCACGATAGGGAGTCACCTTGTCTGAAACCTCTTTTGGTATCAAATGGTGCGGAGAGGTCTGTCCCAATTTTCACTGCACTGGTGGTGTTGGTCAGTGTCATTTTGCAAAGACGAACGAGTTTTGCAGGGATACCAAAATCAGACATTGCGGCGTACAAGTGATCCCTAATCGTGCTGTCGAAGGCGGCTTTATAATCGACAAATAGATGATGGGTGTCGATCTGTTTTTCTCGGGTCTTTTCCAGAATTTGGCGTAGTATGAATATCTGGTCGATGGTGGATTTACCAGGCCTGAAGCCACACTGATAAGGTCCTATGAGTTTGTTGACGATGGGCTTCAGTCTTTCGCACAGTACGCTCGATAGAACCTTATATGCAATATTAAGAAGGCTTATCCCACGGTAGTTGTCGCAGATCGTGGAATCACCTTTCTTATAGATTGGGCAGAGTACGCTGAGATTCCAATCACTTGGCATGCTTTCATCTGACCATATTCTGCATAGAAGCTCATGCATGCGTTTTTTGAGCTCTTCGCCTCCGGTCTTAAACAACTCAGCAGGCAGGCCATCTGCACCTGCAGCCTTATTGTTTTTCAGCCGAGCAATGGCTGTTAAGACCCCCTCATAGTCAGGCGGCGGTACTTCAACGCCGTCAGTGATTGGGGTTTCCGGAGTGGGTTCCGCAGTGGCGGGATTATTGCCGTCATCGCCTTTAAGCAGCTGCGAAAAGAACTCCCTCCATAATCTCATTATGCCCTGGATATCTGTCACCAGATTTCCATCTTCATCCTTGCAGGAAGAGGCCCCGGTCTTCAAACCAAGAGTCAGGCGTCTTATTCTTTCAAAGAATTTTCGGACCTCGTTCCTGTCCCGCAACATTTCGATATCATTGAACTCGCGTCTTTCTTCATCTCTTTTCTTGCGCCTGAAAAGACGTTTCTCCTCCCTCCTCAACTCTCTGTATCGCTCCTTAGCAGCTAGCGTTGCAACTGACTTCAGGGTGGCTCTGTGAACAGTGTTTTTTGCTTCAGTACGCATATATCATCAAGTTGAGGGGTGTTTTGCGAAAGGAGAAGTGCAAGTTGGTTCGCAAAGACTTTGGCTGTCTGTTGTGATTGCAGCTTTTCGACATCCAGCTTTCTCTTTGTACCTATCCGTACGCGATTTGCTACACATATACGTACGTGTGCAGACCTTGGCTGCAACCAAGTAGTGGTCTGAGTCGATATTTGCACCACGTATTGTGCGTACGTCTAGTACATTGGAAGCGTGCCTTCCGACGATCACAACGTGATCAATTTGGTTTCGTGTGTTTTGATCAGGGGACAGCCAAGTGGCCTTATGGATATCTTTATGTTGGAATCTGGTGCTACTAACTGTCATGTTTCGTGCCGCGGCGAAGTCGATCAGTCTCATACCGTTATCGGTGGCTTCGTCGTGGAGACTGAATTTTCCGATCGTCGGACTAAAGAGACTCTCCTTGCCCACCTTGGCATTAAAGTCGCCTAACACGATTTAAATATCGTGGCGAGGCAATAAGCTTTTTGCTCTAGTACATAGATCTTTGGTCGTTTCATCCTTCTCATCCGTCGGGGCATGGACACAAATTAGGCTGATGTTGAAGAATTTTGCCTTGATGCGGATAGTGGCTAGGCGCTCGTTCACGGCCGTGAACCTCGAGACTAGATGACGCAGTCTCTTCCCAACCACAAATCCAACACCAAATTCGTGTCTCGACGCATGACAGCTGTAGTAGATATCACAGGATGCTCTTTTGGAGCAACCCTGTCCCGTCCATCGCATTTCCTGTATAGCGGTGATGTCAGCTCTGTATTTTTGGAGGACATCCACCAGCTGGATAGAGGCACCTTTCCTGTAGAGGGTTCGGACATTCCAGGTGCATATCCGT
Organism: Palloptera scutellata; assembly: GCA_958295655.1. Classification (NCBI taxonomy): domain Eukaryota; kingdom Metazoa; phylum Arthropoda; class Insecta; order Diptera; family Pallopteridae; genus Palloptera; species Palloptera scutellata. The sequence continues at coordinate 4,900,081 of OY282453.1, read as the reverse complement.
AAATCGTTGTCCTTTGGGCTTTTGCGGGAGTCGTCAACATTAGAGGTGTTCATTATCCGAGGCTTATTTGGAGGATTCATGGGAGGGTATTTTAACGTGGTGGGTTCCAAGCCCGACGCACAACCATTCATTCAAGGCCATGGAGAAGCCCGCGGCACACATTAGTTAACTCACTGACGGTTGTCAGATCGCTATCCAGGGGACGCCACGAGGAGGCTGTGTGTCGCACCTGCGACTGTCACGAACTTTACCTTGTGTCCTACGCCCCAGGCCCCGTCTTTATTTCCTCATTAAAAATCGGACGTCGAATAGTTCGCCTTTGTTTATTTCTAAAAACTGTGTCTAAAATCATTGGTGGTCCTGTAGTTGATTTTTCTAAAATGATTTGTAGATTTAATTCATTCCTTCGTCTAGATTCTCTTCTGCTGAGTGAATTGTAGTACAGTGGCTACATCAGTTACATTCAAATTGGAGTGGTCATTGTTTTCGAGATTGTCTACTTTTACTCTACTCAAGGCGTCAGCACTGGTTTTAGCTTTCCCTTTTTTATAGACTATCTGATCGTATTCTTCTAACTTAAGCCCCTATCTGATAGGTTTTGAGTTGGGCTCCTTCAAACTCATCAGCCATGTTAGGGGTTTATGGTCTGTGACAATTTGGAATCTACGACCGAATAAGTATGGTCTGAAATATTTGGTAGCCCAGACGATGGCTAATAACTCTTTTTCGATTGTTTCTGATTCAGACAATGTTCGACTGGCAAAGCATATTGGTTTGTCGCTACCAATATTGCCTTGGAATATAATTGCTCCTAGAGCCACGTTACTGGCGTCTGTTGTTAATATGAAAAGTTTAGTTAAATCTGGGTATTGGAGGATTGGATCGTTTGTAAGTAGATTTTTGCAAGTTTCGAAAGTTTTAACGTAATCGTCAGTTAATTCTACTGACTTTCCTTTTTTAAGGCATATTGTTAGGGGTTTGACTAGTTTTGCGAAGTCCTTTATAAATGTTCTGTAATAGCCTAGAAAGCTTTGATATCCCTTTGGGTCTTTGGGATGGGGAAGTTCTTTATTGCGTGTATTTTGTCGGGGTCAGGCTTAATTTCTTTAGTAGTAGCTATGTGGCCTAAGAAGGTAATTTCTTCCTTTAGAAATTCTGATTTGTCTAATTGTATTTTGAAGTTTGATTTACGAAATCTCTCGAAAACTTCCTTTAGGTTTATCATGTGTTCTTGCAATGAAGTAGAATATATGATAATGTCGTCAAGATAGACTAAACGTGTTTTCCCAATAAGGTCTCTAAGTACGATATCCATAACTCTTTGGAAGGTAGATGGAGCATTCTTGAGTCCAAAAGGCATTCTTATATACTCGTAATGTCCCCCTTCAACGGTGAATGCTGTTTTTTGTATGTCTTCCGGATTCATTTCAATTTGATTGAATCCTCTGGCTAGATCTAGTGTTGAGAAATACATACATTTCCCTAGTTTGTCTAAAATTTCTGAAATATTGGGGAGTGGGTAGTGGTCAGAGATGGTTTTCTCATTAAACTTCCTATAATCAATGACTAAGCGCCATTTCTGTTTGCCACTAGCATCTTTTTTCTTTGGAACTATCCAAACTGGGGAGCTCCAAGGTGAGTAGTTTCGTTTAATTATTCCTTGTTCTAACATATTTTTTATTTGTTTATTCACCTCTTGTTTGTGAACGTAGGGATATCTATACGATTTCGTATGGATTGGTATATCATCTGTGGTGGAAATACTATGTTTGATTTTATTTGTAAATTTGAGTGCGTTACCTTCTTTAAGAATAATTCATCATACTGTCTGCATAGTTGTATTAGAGTATCAGTTTATTCTGTATTTAGGTGACTTGTCCGAATCTACTGTGATATTTCGTTGAAGGACGTGGGGTGGGGACCTTCTAGGTTCCAATTGTTGATTTCTATGAAATTTGAAGTAGATTATGGTTCCGCTTTTATTGGTTGTTTTAGATAAAGGGTTCGATCGTCCTCATCTCTAGTGGATCTCTAGTGTGCTAAACCAATTTTTACCTTCAGAAATGTATAAGTGGGGTGTAATTTTTGTTGATTTTATGAGGATATCTCCATTTTGGATATCAACTGGAAGTTTTATGACTATTTTTGAATTGGAGGGAATTAAATATTTTCCTGATACGAAATTTGGTTTAAGTTTAAGTGGTATAGTGGCTAAATACACCCATTTAATGTATAATTGGATAGATCTATTTTTGATTTTAATTGTGAGAAGGCGTCGAGGCCGATTAGGCCATCGAAGTAATTGTGGAATTTAAATACGAGGAAGGTTAGTTGTCCTGGCTCGTTGAATTCTACAAATATGTGTGAGATTATTTTTTTGTTTATCTGGTATTTGTTTAGTATAGTTGTGATTATTACTGGTTTGCAATCTATTTGGTTTCTTGCATTGATGAATTCAGGACTAAAAGATGAGGATGCGCCTGTGTCTATCAGGAATCTTAGTGGATGCCCGAATGGGGACGCAATGTTAATGTAGGGTAATGTATGCCCGTGTTTATTGATCTATATATATATCCTGTTGGTTGATCCAGGCAGGTATGCGAACATTTTCAGAGTCTTCAATATTATATAATTCTTCTTCGTTATGGGGTTGTCTTAACCCTTGAAAATCATTGAAATAGTCCTCATTACTGATATTCATATTATTCAGGTTTCCTGTATTAGGTTTTACATTTCTTGACTGTTGTGTACGCGAAGTGTTATGTGTGTTATGTGACATGGTTGAGCGTTTCATGTTATTATAACCTGAACTTGTGTTCATGGGTTGTGGTCTATGAGAGTTCCTAAAGTTGGTGTGACTGGAGCTTGTGTCCATTGGTTCAGGCTTGGGGAAATTTGGTGGTTTCTGGTAGGACTTTGTTGGTTATTTGGGGTGTAATTCCTATATGGGAATGTAGTTTGAGGCATTCTAGGTTGGTTATAAAAGGTCTTGGTTGGTAATTCGTATATCTTGGGTTTTGGTAGGGTTGCTGTGGATATTGACGATCATATGGTTTTTGTTGTCTCCTAAAGCTTGGTTTGTATGCATCTGATCTTTGGTAAAAGATGTTCTGCTCGTTGTTGCAGAAACTAAGGGCTACTGCTAGAGATTCTGGTCTCATGGCCCTAATAGTTGAACCCAAGGGTTATCGTAGACCTGTTAAAAATGTGTTTAAGCACATTTCAGCGAATAGTTCTGTTTGCTTTTATAACTCCATTTTCTGTTTCGTGTATTAGGATGTTGTTAGTTAAGGTTGACTGAATTTCAACTATTTGGCTATACAATTTTTCGACACTTAAATAGTTCTGTTGTAGACTGCGTAGATCTTTAATTAAAGAGGTTTCGGTGCGTTTGTCTGAATAATGTAGGATGAGGTTATTTTTAATATCGTACCAGTTTCAGGGTGTTCCGTACATATTGAGAACTTCATTTGCCGGGCCTTCGATTTTATAACGAATTGCTCGTAATAGTATTTGGCCGTATGGCGAGTTATCGACTCCTCTTAAATGAAGGAGGATATCTTCTACATTATTTATGAATTCGTATAGGAGTCATTTATTCCCGTCGAATTTGAGTAGGTCCTTGATCGCATCAGGAATGCGTAAGGAGTTAAAAATGTCAAGTGTATGGTTTGCGGCTGGCCTAAATTGGCTTGGAGGAATGGGGATATCGGAAGGCATTTCGAGTGATATGTGGTCAGCTTTTTCTGGTATAGTTGACAGGCTCTTGCTTTCAAATAATTATGGATATGGCAAAAATTGGGTCTTCTTTGTTCTTTTTATCATTTAGCAAAATTTTATATTTGTTTAAATTGTTCTTATAAGAATTTTAGTGATTTAAAACAAATTTAATTTTTAATTTAATTAAATTAAATTTTTTTTTTTCAGAATAAATAGAAAAAATTTTTTATTTCTGATATGCTCTCAGAACTAAATAGAAAAAAAAAATTGTATATCTGATGTAGATCTTAAAATTTATTATTTATAGTTTATACTGGAGTGCTCATATGCAGTGATATCTCTGTGGTAATTTTATTTGTAGTTATACTGGAGTGCTCATATGCAGTGAGATCTCAGTGGTAATATTTTTTGTAGTGTTTATTATAATTAATTATTATTTTTATTTAATAAAAATGCATACTTGTGTTTCAAATATTTTCTTGTCATTTTTGTATTTATTAAAAAATTTTAAAAGTTAGTTTTTTCAGTTCGACTTACAATAGGCACCCGTTGACGAGGATAGTCTGCATCGCTGTTTGTTATTGTGTGGAAGTAGCTGAGATTTGGAGATTTGTTGTGGAAATTGTTGCGGTTGTAACTGGTGGTTAAATGGTTCTTTAGTTGTTAGGGGTAAAACCCCGCCGGTCGTTTTAAATGCACTGTGATGATTTATTTCCAAGTCCTGAAGGGCCTTGTTGAAAATAAAAAAATATCTTTTACTTTATTAGAGACAAGACATGCTTGCTTAAGATACAATTTTATTCTGATTCTTATTATTTCGTAGTCATTACATGTCAGTTTAATCGGTTTATGAATATTACTTAATAATTGATTTACAAATATTTCTTAATAATTGATTTATAAATAATGCTTACTAATTTATTTAAATAAAGTTCAATAACGTTTGTGTACCTAGTTAAAATAATGCTTAGCAGCAATTCCTAGAATTCTAGGAATTGTTGTCTGGTGTTGGCTCGTGCATCCGGTTGTGTTTTATAGTTGTTGGCTGCTGGCTGCTAACATAACTCGCGCGCTGTCGCCAGTTGATAAGGCCAAGTGCAGTCTGGTTGCCCTGCACCTGGTCTTTCCAACGGAGATTAGGACGTCCCTTTCTGCGTGTTCCTCCACCGTGATTCGAATAAAGCACCCTTCTAGCCGGAGCGCTTTCTTCCATTCGCTCAACATGACCCAGCCAGCGAAGCCGCTGGCGTACAGCTTATACAGCTCATCGTTCCATCTTATTCGATACTTGTCGTCCACGAATACTGTAGATCTTACGGAGTATCTTCCTCTCGAACGCTCGAACGATGGTCAATGTCCACGTCTTTGCGCCATACATTAGGACGAGAAAGATGAGGGACTTATAGAGCGTTATTTTCGGCGGTCGAGAGAGGGCTCTACTTCTCGATTGGCCACTGAGCCCGTAGTAACACCTGTTGGCAAAAGTTAATCTCCGCTTGATCTCAAGGCTGACGTTATTGTTGGTGTTTATGCTGTATCCCAAGTAAACGAAATTCTTGACGACTTAAAAAGTATAATTGTCAACAGTAACAGTTTTCTAGTTCTAACACCTTGTCATCGATATAATTTGTGTAGGTTAATAGTTTATTATCAATGAATTCTTCAAGGATTCCTTTCAATTGATTATGTTCTTGGCTAAGTGTTTGAAGTACTTCAGTTCGTAAACTGTTGATATTCAGGTTACAATTTTGTGAACATAAATTAAATTTTTCGTCAACAAACTTTTTTGTTGTAGCATCATGTTCTTTCACCTTAATTCTGAATACATTTATATTTTAAATCAAAATTATCATCGTTAGTTAAGTTGAATCCATAATCACGGGGACCAATTGGTCCTCGCTCCTTATTGTTATTCTTATTAGATAAACTTCCAAACTTATTCACACTCATCGGGAAAATGATATATATTTTTAAAATGCAGATAAATTTATGTTATAATTCCTTCTTCTTTCAGTTCTTCGATAATAAAATTTATTTCATTATTATGATTATTGTGTCCAGCATGTTTTGATGATATTAGAAAGGTTACGTCTTCTCAATTAACTAACTCATTAACATCATTCCAATACATATAGTTAACTTTTTTTTTATTTAATAGCATTAAACCGCTTCCTTCATAATATTTCTTAGATCGATTATTTATAAGATTTTTGATAATATTTTGATACTTAGGTGATCGTGTGCCTCTGTTTTGTTCCTCATTATTATTATAATTACGCTTATGAGCATTTGTGTCTAATAAAATTTTTTATAAATATTTAAATCATCGTTAGCATATTCTGTAGGAGTTTTATAAAATAATAGTTGATATAATCCTGGTGTTAGATACCACTTTTTATTATTTATACGAATCTCATCATCATTTAGAAGGAATGAAGCATTTCCAATTCTCCATATACCGTCACTGTTTTTATGTGGTCCAAACACATGGTCAAGCTCATTTTTATCTGCTTATCGACTTAAATTATGCAGTTGATTGGCAGAAACATTTAGTTCATCGGGTTTATATGGTTGATTAGGCGTTGCAAAAGTGTCGTCAAATACTTTAAGCGACTTTAAAGGTGTGCTTGTCGTTTTAAGTTTCTTATAGTTTAACTCGTCACTGAAAAAAAAATCATCTGGTTCTATCTTAATTTTTTTGGTAGATGCATCAACAAATTCTTTTAGGGGGTTTTGTTATTGGCTTAAAAGTTGACTGAAATAATGCTTCTGCTTTTGATTCGCCAGTTTTTAAGGTTTTGTATTTCTGTTTTATTATATTTCTAGTTTTTATAATGTCTTTAATCAGTTTTTCATTCATTTTAACAGCTCACAAACAGGTCTCAAATCAGCTTTTAAGTGATTGCTTATAATTACAGCATTCGAATAGGTTATTATGAGAACTGATTAAAATTTAAATTTTGTCAAATGTTTTATAGTTGGATGAAAACATCAAATCCTTTTCTGTATCTGGATACGTCAATTTTATCATCCTTACATATCACCAAGAAACCATATTTATCCTTCCAGCATTCAAAGCTTATTTCCCGGAAATTTTCATAAGACATATCTGTTGCTACGTGATCACTATAAATATGTTTCATATTCACATCATCTTGTTTAAATATAATAATAAAATTTGCATTATCTCGTATTAAATGTTTAGGAACATGTGTGTATGTTTGACATAAATATAAATTATTAATATCTTTATCGACCCATGCAAAAGTATGAACGAATGTTATTTTGCTTCTCACATGCTACATCATCAAATATCATTATGGAATTAAGTTTAGCATTTTCTGGTGTAAGAACATCACTATTTTCAGAAAACGTGTAATATCCTATACCTTTAATTGAAGATAGCAATTGTTGTAGATATTCATATTTCGGTTGATATAAAGATTTGAATATACATATATATTTTCAAATTGAAGACCATTAGGACTTTTTATTAAACTCAACATAACATTTGTCTTCCCACCATTTGATGGACCTACAATTAGTGATCTTATACTATTTGGTAGTAACGCACTATGTTTTACCAATCTAGAATTTTTTTCTCTAGCATGATCAAGATTTCTAACAGTTATTGTCTGATTTTTCTTAATTAAACGCATAGTTGACTTTGACTTAAAAGAGCTTATCTTCATTTATTGAGCGTAGTTTAAAGAATAAACAAATTAATATGAAGCGTTTTTATAAATATCCTAACAGTCGAAACCGAACACGTGAAGGGAAAGGGTTTGTCAATAATTTTAAACAAAGCTAAAGAAGCGTTTGCAGAAAGGTGATAAAGGTGTAAATCCATTAGATGCAGCCTGTAAAGATCACGATATTGCTTACTCACAAAATAAAGATATTGAAAAACGACATATAGCAGATCAGATATTACAAGAAAAGGCTTGGAATCGCGTTAAATCTAAAGACAGTAGGATTGGCGAGAGAGCAGCAGCTTGATTAGTAACAAACGCTATGAAAACTAAAGTTAAGTTGGGTATGGGTATCACAACAAAACAAAAGAATAATGCTTCTGGAAGGAAACTATTTAATATAGCAATTAAAAAAGCTAAAAAGGTTATAAGAAAATCACATGATATTAAAAGTGCCATAGCAGCAGCGAGCAAAACTGTTAGAAAAACTTTTGGGAATAACAAATTAACCGTTGAAATACCGCGAATAATACCTATACCTAAAGTTGGAGGATTATTATCCTTGATTCCTCTCTTTGCGGGATTATTAGCTCTTGGTGCAGTAGCATCTGGTGCAGCAGGTGTTGCAAAATGGATTAATTCAGCAAAATCTGCAAGGGATCAGCTGAAAGAAGCAAACCGGCACAACAAAACTATTGAAGCAATAGCTACGGGCAAAGGACTTCATCTCAAACCTAATAAAAAAGGATATTGTTTACATATGTCACCGAATGCAAAAAACTTTTAAAAAAAACTTCCCAATCGTGCCCTAAATGAAAATGATATAATTAAATTTGCAAAACCACTAGCTTATTTCAGAGGTGTTTTCATGGCGTTATTGATATACCTGTGGGGTCTTACGAAGTGAATGATATCAAATATTATATTGTGTCAGAATTGAAACGTGGAAACTAAGCTATCAATTAATGCGACCAACAACACACTCAAAACAGAAATCAAGTCATAAACGAATCTGGTTCAATAGAGATCGAAGTATCGGTTCGCTATTAGGATTTAGCAAGAGAGAATTAATCGCAAATATATTGCATATATCCGACAATCCTGTGAACATTAAGCGATAACCTTTTGCCAGTTCTACGTCAACTGTCAAACGAACAAGTGGAGTCATAAAAACAAGAGCTAATCAAAAAATCAAAAAATATCAAAATCAAATAAGCAATGTTTAAAGTCATTGGGATTTAAAATAAAGCATGAGTGAAATAGTCAACATTTTACAAAAACCTTTTCATGATGATACTGTCATCGAAAAAGAGTATCATAGCTACTCATCATATTTGCAATCATTTAACAACAGTGATGAAATCCGTATACCAATTTAACATCAGGATCTTTACATTTTACACAGCGAGAGTTTTATTTTTATTGATGGATTAAGAATTATAGACCTTAAAAAAAATTTCAAATAATATTACACGTAATTTTGGAGTTAGAACAACAAAGAAAAATTTTGTTTCTCTAAACATTAATGAAAGCAAAATGCTTCAGAATGCAGGATGGTCAACTAGCAAAGAACTAACACCAACCGAAGTAAATTTTAACTTCTGCATCCCATTGAAAATGTTTTTAGGATTTGCTGAAGATTATAATAAAATAATCTTGAATGCTAAACACGAATTAATTTTACGACGCACGAAATCAAATTTCAAATTTCAAATTTTAAATGTTGTGTGGAGAGTTCCATATATACTTACATCTATCTGATTCGACGAAGTTAGAGATTTACGAAAAAATTAAACAGTCGTCCTATCCAACTGGTATTTCGCAGTTGGGTCATATAAACAAACTGGATTGTCATATAAACAAACACTTGTTGCAATTAAAAAATAACATATGGAATGTTAAACTTGCTAATTGGTTTCCAATCAACTTTGGGAAAAAGTTCTCACTGATTTAAAAGCATATTTAAATTCAGAAACGTACCCTTATGAGGATCTAAATGTTAAATTCAATCACGATCGTTATGCTCTATTATATGAAATGTACTTAAAATTTTAACAATCTTATTATATGAAAGATCCTCAACCACTTCTAACTTCGGAAAAATATAAATCTGATGCACCGCTAATAGTAATAGATGTAACACATCAGAATGAAAGAATTAAATCTGGGCCAATTGACATTAGAATCGAATTTAAAACGTCGAGCAACATTCCACCAAATACGTCTGCATATTGCTTGTTGCTTCATGATCGTCTCATTGAATATACTCCGTTAACAAATGAACTCAGGAAAATGTTATAATCGCAATAAAGAATAATTTTAAGAGTTAGTCTTTTCAAGAATTAATTGATCAATCTGAAATTGTAATACTTACTTCACTCATCATCATCACAAATAAAATACAGACATTATAATTATCCAACATTTTATTATCTCTTTTTCTTTTAATGCCATAATAGCCCAGGCTTAGCTTTTCATATTTTAAGGTTAATAAACAGTAAATATCAAATAAATATGTACAATAAAATAAATAGTTATTAATTTTGAACTAAATAAAAGTGAAATATTTTTCGTTTTATTTTACAAATATACAAATAATATGAGATTGTACTTAATACAAACAAATCATTAAAATAAAGTCAGGCTTACACATCAAGTTTATAATGCCCCAATGCGTACGTATTAATACTATCAGATCTTATATATCTTTTATCATGATTGCAACTTAAAGCTACTTTATTCAACGCTTCTGTATACAAAGTATGCATTTGTGATTTAAATGAATACATACATCCGCGGAATACTTTTTTATTATAAAGACAGTCCTTATAATAAATAAGACTCATTTCCTTTAAAAAAGTCTTCTTAACCCCTTTTGCCTTTTTTATTTCTTTGCAACTTTCTACATCAATGGAATACATTTTTGATCTCAAGCCCACAAATTCTTTCATAATATTTCCTTGATTTTCATCTTTCATCATTCCCAAAACTTTTGAAGCGATTTTCATGTGAATAATCAGAGGTATCAAATTTGGTTTCTATGTCATTTAAAATATCATTATAAAAATCTTTCGTTTTTATTGTGTACACAAATGAATCCGTATCCATATAATTCAAGGATAAATTATCATTATACTTCGGCTTCATATAATCATAATGAAAATCGTACATTTTCGTCTTCGATAATTCAAGTATGCAAAAACATAAATATATTGGTTTATCATAGCATATATGAATCTTATTCATTTGTATAGCCACCACATTCGTAATAAATTCTGTGCAACTATGGAAATTAGGCTTAGCAATCAAAGATCGTGCACCTAAATGTCTAAAACTTTATCTTGATCTAAGAATTTTTTGTAAATATGACAAACTGGACTATTAATTTGAAAACTTTGTTCTTCTAATGTTAAAGAATTTACCGGCTTAATAACTGATGAATGGTTGAAATAAATATCTTTAATATCGCTCACTAAGTTATTTATAAATACACTGGGGGCATCATTTCCTTTGTATAGAGCCTGTTTGCTTAACTCATCGTTACATGAACATTTAATATAATAACTAAATGCGCACGTGCTTATTAATAATATTGCTAAAACTTGAAGACGGATTTTGAGTGCATGTATCCACACTTTGAAGAATGCATTCAAAATCCGCGTATACTACAAAAGGTACATCTATGGTTTTATTATAATTTTTAAAACTAATGACGGATTTGGCAACGTCAGGCATCTTACATACGATCCTAGTGCACTCCATTTTGTGTATGGAAAGATGTTCCTCCTTGTGGAAGTGTTGTAGACAAACATTGCAAATATGCACTACGGTTGATTGTGCTGTTAATTGACTTCTTACTAGTCTGCAAAATTAAAATAAACAGTTATTTCATGACACTTAAAAATATACATTTTAACAAATAATTTTACGGTTTTAAGCCATAGAAATCATTTTTACCTTGAAATATGTTTTATCCAAACGTAGTGATGAACGTCGCCTTCTTGAAGTAACAGCATGTTGATGTGTGTTGCACGTTCCAATTTCGTTGTGTAAAATGGGCCAACTAATTGTTTTAGTTACCCGTCATAGCCAAACACGTTGACACTTACAATATTATTTCCCTCAAATCGCTTTATATCAGAGATTTTCATAGGAAATTTTATATCACGAAAGTTAATTACAAAATCGTCGATTTTAATTTCACTATTCTCTATATTTTGGATATTGTACGATCCAACTCTTTGAGGATTACTCGCGCAATTCAATGTTTTTAATGCTGATATTACAGCCCACTTAAAACAGAAGATGTCTCTATTATTTACATTAAGTAATACATGCATGTCTAGTTTTTAAATTATTTGGAAGCTCGATATATAAAGATCCTCTAAGAGCTTCATATTTATTTAAATTAATGTCTAGGTAGCAGATGTTAAATAGTGACCATCCGCTACCTCGTTCTTCGAATGCACTTAATTTGGTATTAATTATATCATCACATTGTTCTGTGAAACATGAGGATATTTTTGTGCTATTTTGTAAAATTATAATTTTCGTTTGAAATGTCTTTAATTCAATGTTATTATTTTCAAACGCGTCTTCACTATCATCATTATAATCATCATATCATTATAAAATATACGTATAAACACACAATACAACTCGATGTTGTACTTAAATGCTATGTGATCGCTTAAAAAGTTATCTAGCAAATTAGATACTTTATTGTGAATTAAGTTAAAAAAAATCCATAGCATTTAAATTGTATGGATCTAAATTTTTTATTCTAAAAGTTTTTATTATATTACAGAAACTATTATTTCCAATAATGAATAAATAGTCTTCAATTTCGAGAATGCAATTGTTTTTGTGAATATTTGTGCGCAAATGTTTCTTTTTACGTTCTCATTGCACATTTCACATTTTTTATATTCAATTGTCACTGCCTTATTCACTTCCAAGCAAATAAAATCGAAAAATGTTCCCACGGAATCCGATTCCCTGTGTTCAATAGTATTTTTTTCTAAACTCACACAATTTTCTTTGAAAGTGCTTAAAAGATCCGCACTTTGATTTGATTTAAAGTTTAATTGTTTTTGTTTTATTTTTTCATTATATAGAAATATATCTTCACAAATTAATGTGAGATTATATTTTACTACTTTATGTTCTAACCGCAGCTCTGTTAGAATTAATTAAACGGCTCTTTCAACGTTTTTCAATAAAAAATTTAAGGGACTATGTCCATTGTTTTTAAATTTGAAAGTTTCTATTTCCCCCGTTGGAATATATATTATTTCACTGTGGGATGTGGGGTCATCCAATTGCAATGTGTTATTTACAGTTGCATTATTTTGAATATTTTCTATGGGCTCATCAACCTGCATCGCGTTGTGCGAGGTTGAGGCCCGACCATTTTGTACGATGTCTATGGGACTATCAACCCGCATCGCATTATGTGAAGTTGAAGCCCCATAATTTTGCAATAAGACATGCGCATTGTGCAAGTCCGTCCGATCGTGCAAAAGATTTATTGCATAATTCACAATTTAATTTTATTTTAATATGAGATGACCTTTTGTGTCTATTTAAATTTATAACTGTTGTAAAAGATACACCGCACTCTAAGCACACAAATGTCTTCATTGCTATTTAACGTGTTCAATAATATGTATGGAGTGTAAAAGTTAATTTTTTTTTTAATATTTTGGTTAATACAAAATAATATTTTTATCGCGAATTTTTTTTTTAAATATTTTTTTTTAAACACTTAACTCCTACAGAATACGAAGAAGTATCAAAAATGTTTTTTTTTAAATATTTTGGTTGATACGAAGTAATGTTCACAATAAATAAACACAGGAAATACTTCCGTCTTATTTAACAGATCTGAAATATATGAAGTTTAAAGTTTCGGTAACCCAACCATTTATAGAAAATGTATACAAGTCACAGCTTGTGCACACATAATGTAAAAATAGATTAAAAATACCATTAACAGTTTTATGAAGGATACTGTTGTGTACAAATATATGCGATAGCAAGATATGATGAAAAACACAAACAATTTCCTCTCTATAAGAATATGAAAATCAAAAATTTTGTTCCTATATGCTTGTTCGTTATTTCTATTCTCCTGTTGACTTAGAAAACCAAATATTATAATTCTATAAGAAAATCAAATAACCTGCATCATGTACCATAAATAACATACTCCAAATATATGCGGTAGCAAGAGATGATTAAAACATAAACAATTTCCAATCCCATTACTTATCACCCTTTAAAGAAAGTGAACATGCTGAAGCATATCCTGCAGGCTTACTGTTGTGCACAAGAATATGCGATAGCAAGAGATGATAAAAACACAAACAATTTCCTTTCTATACGAAATTAAAAATCAAAAAATATTTACCATTTATGCTTGTTCGTTATTTCTTTTCTCCTGGTTGCTATTCAAACAATCCAAAATTTGACACCGATTTCTGTAATTACCATTTATATTTGTGGAAAAATAGAAATTATCCACCAATTCAACACTCCTCTTATCTCATCCTCACATTCCTCATCCTCACATTCCTCATCCTCACATTCCTCATTCCCCCGATCCCCATTCCTCATTCCCCTGTGCCAGAACATACATATCCCACCTACTATCCTATCCTAGTGTATATGGTAAGTATATATGTTCAACGAGGCTATCACACGAAACATTATCGCTGTAGGAACAATCCCTAAATTCCCGGAAAGACCTACCTCTTTGATCACACCTAGGTGATTTTATGACAAGTGTGTATGAAGTAGTAGAACGACTCAGTAGAATTCTAAATAAACAAGAGTGAAATGTTTTTAATCAAAACACACCCTAAAATAAGGCTGTTAGCTAAATTCACTCCTTTGTTGCTGAACCCAAAATGACAAATACTTAACGTCTATGTAATGCTTCTAATGCCATGAAAAGTTGTCCTAAATTTACAAGGCTTTCGGTACACAACCGAATTTAATTCGTAAGAGAAAATATTCTCTATGATTATGAGAGTAATTTTTCTTGTGTCTATTGCCACAATCCAGTAGTCGATCTCAAACGACTGTAACTCATGCTGCAATATCTCAGTAGCAAGAAAATATGGAACTTCGGTGTTCTTCAAATACAGAGCAAGTTCGAATGCTCTACTCCAACAATGAAAGCACGGTCTTATTTCCCACAGCAATAGTTTCCATTGTATATTTAGGAAAATTATTCAAAGTCCGTGCATTGATTGAACAAGTTTCTCAAAGAAATTTTATTTCCTCAAAAGTTCAAAAACGTATTCATCTACCAACAGCAATCTCTCTCTGGTCGAAATTTCAGGTATTGGTATTCAAAGGTATTCAAAGTTTCAATCGACTTTGTTCTTTTACGATAGTTGCTCTTAAACTAACAAAAGTATATATGTTCTATGGTTACTTCTCAGTTAACTCTAATCGGTTCTATGTATGCGATCGCATACATTTGTTAAGTAAATTGAACATATTAAATATTATAAGTAGTCGCTGGGGTGTAGTTGGTAATGCGTTGCCCTGCTACGCAGAATGTTCGAGGTTAAAATTTCGGTACAGGCAAAATCAAAAAGTAGAAAAAACTAATTTTCTACACGACACCTCTTGGCGGGCAATGGTAAACCCACAAGAGTAAAAATTGCCTTTGTAAAGCTTTTAACTACGCCGTTCGCATTCGGCATAAAACTGTAGAAATATTGCAAGAATGAAGTAAAATTCCTCAAAATAAATTTTTTTGATTTGAAATACTAATCTCCACTATCAATATCGTATGCGATCACATACACAAACATAAACCGTTTGTAAATTGTTTTTATGTACTATAAGTAATAGTTATGCTTCATTCTTCTTGATTGCCGTCAAAGAAAACCATCGTAATTTATCTTTTATATAATTTTTGTAAGTTTTTACTATTTTATAAAAAAAAAGGTTGATCAACGGGCGGATGATTCCCTACAGTGGGCGTTCTCCGTATCGGCATAAGATTCCCTCGAAATGGAATTAAAATATGGTTCTTATCTGACTCATCTAATTTTTATGCATATACCATAGCACAGTAGACCTGTTATATAGTATGTATATGTTATGTTCGTGTCGTTATTTCCTCTATGGAACGCTCATAAAACCAATCGAAATATTCGTCGTCGAACTTCTGATGCTACTTCTGTTTGTGCGGTAAATGGACCACTCAAGCATTGGACTTAAACTAAGAAAATAGGTCGTTGTCATGTTTGGTCATGCTAATAATAATATAAATATTTTTTCAACACTTTGTGGAAAATGTAAAAATAATGTTTGTGCAGAACATCAGTTTGGCATATGTGCAAAATGCGTCAATCAATAAGGTTTTTCTTTTAACTATTTTGATAGTGTATTTTCTGTTTTTATTCTATTTTATTTTTTATAATTTTTTCTTTAATTTCTTATAAGCATTTCAAACATTTTTAAGATTTCAGACATTAAAACTACCTCTGCTTTTTAGTATTTTGCCTTTTGAAAAGCTTGAAGGAAACGTATGTATGCGGCCGCATAAAGAAGAACCGATTCCTATCACAGTTTGAGGGGAACGATGAGGGTCAACTAAGCTTCGTTCCAGCTTTCCAATTAGAAGATTTAACTTGCAGCAATTGGGGAAGTGAAAAAGAACATTTGCACAGAATACCATATTTGATTGGATCATCAGTAGTTCAGTTACATAACCAATCGCCAATGAATTACTTAGCTTCCAACTAAAGCAATTCTGGTAGGAAGAAGAAATACCACAAGCACTTCAAATCTAGTCTGATGATCAAACTTGTGAGGATTTATACTGCTCTGCTACGAGATTCAGATGGTTTTTAGGTAGCCATTTAAAAAAAATTTTCACAAAACTATAGCTTTAGGCCATTCAAGGACCATTACACTTCAACAATTTCTTGGAAAGGATCGTAGTTTGCAAAAAATGGAAGACCTGAAAATCGTATGTGAAGGGAATATCTTACTCTCGATCATATGGAAATAAATTCTCAAGAAATTATTTCAAGCATCCCATCGACCAGTCTGTGCTGTCTTTCCAACAACTCCTGCTAGTGCCGCCATCTGCACCATCAGCCTAAAAACGCTCCACTTTCAGGGTAAAGGAATTATTTGGTGACGTCGTGAGAAGTCTGCAGCAACTCGAATAGGCAATTGATTATGCACCCGTGCAAGGGGGCAGGGGCTGGAATGTTAAAGGCATTAATATTTTTCTTTTCTATTCTAAATTGGGTATACAAAATAAAAATAACTTCAAAAATAAATGATGTAAAAATTATTATCATCAGGCAATAACCACGCTTACTTCCCATACAAAATTATATATATTTTTTATGTCTGTGGACACGATAAATCGAGTAAAACTTGAGCAATCTCAACCAAACTTGGTACAGACATTTGTTATTGTCAGGAAAAGGTTAACTTCTGAAATGGATTTAGTGGGCGTGTTACCTCCCATACAAGTGTTGAAATAGTGATATTGAAACGAATTGAACAAAACTCGATACACATCATTGAAATAGTCTCTGTTCTGAAAATTGTCAACATTGGGTAAAAACCACGCCTACTTCGAATACAAGTGAAATATAGAAGCAGATAGTGAAGCAAATGAAACGAAATTTGGTATACATAGTTAAAATATCTTCAAAAATAACATATGCGAAAATTACCGTCATTGAACAATATCCACGTCTACTTCCCATACAATATTTTTTATAGTGATAAAAAAAATTTGACGCTAAAACCACAAATATTTAACCCACCGTAGAATGTAAAAACTGATTTATTTCAGAGTGTGTAGGGGGTATACTTATATAAAGTTCAACCGCGCAATTTATGAGCTAAAGTTGGCAACTCAGCTTTATCCGAAGTTGCCTTATATATAACTCCCCCAGCGCCAATGTCTGGATTCTCCTGAATCCTTTTATTATTTATATTGACCGTTATCCCTTTTTTATTTTTAATAACTATAAGAAATACAATTAGAGCAATAATTGCTATAATTACAGTACTACTTAAACAATACGAAATATTTTTATGAAATTTTAATTCTTTTATAGCCTCATTATTTTTAAAGTTTTCTAAAATTATTTTTTTTAAATGGGGTATAGTTTCGTAAGTTTGATTTAATTGGTTAACGGGATAAAAAAATTTATCATTAATTATTTCTTTTTTATTAAAAAACTTTTCTTTATCTATTTCAATTTCGCAGTCCAATTAAGTAAATTCCATCTAAAGTTAAATTCCTTTTATCACATCTATTTACAATTTTTATTTTCTTAGTATTTTTAACTATGATCGTTTCGTCATCATTTTCTTCAATTTCTGTTTTGTTATTAAAAATTAGTTCACATTTATTGTTATAAACACAATTTTTGCTAAGTTTCAAATTTCTTAGTATTATATTTTCTTCATATGTATATGTTTTGTTTTCAATTTTTACAACAAATTCGTTAACTTAATTTGTTTGAAAATATTTATCGTTTGGTAAAGAGGTAATTAAATTCAAGTCAGTTTTTATAAAGTCTTGGAATTTTAATTGCCATAATTATAGAATTATTTTTATATAACATTATCCCTACCTTTGTTAATTTTAATATATAAAAATCTATTTCAAATGTATTTATTTCCTCGGCTGTTAGTATTCCGAAATGAATAATATTAAATTTAGCCGATGCTATGCTATCATGTATCAGATCTAGCCTATTTTCTATATAGTCTAACTTTAGCATGTTGTCTGTATATAATAAATGACAAAATATCTCTGAATTGTCCTTTTCTATTCGATTCAATGACTTAGTAATCTTCTCTCTGTCGCTTTCTATTGCAATTTTCAACATATTAAATGTGTCATTAAAATGTTTATTGATCGTGATTATTAAAGTTGGTAATTATGTTGCGATTATTTTTCTCTGTCACTTCCAAATGACCTAAAATTTCTTCTCTATCGGTCTCATCATGAAGTCCAAATAACAATTTGTCCACCCTTCCTACAAAATTAAAGAGACCTCTCTTTCTTCTATTATTAGGGCTTGCTGTTATTGAAAATATTTTTGACTTTAGTGTATTTATTTTGCTATTTAATAGATCTGCATTACGGACATTTAATTTGGCTATATTTTCTTCTATTTGAATCGCAATTTTATAAATTTCATCAGAATGAATGATATGAAGGCTTGTTATTGTTTGATTAACTATTTCTACATCTTTTACTTTTATTGGGTTATATCCGGCGTTACCATTAATTTCCGTTATCTGAAGAACTGCTTGAGCCGTTGTCAACAATGCTAGGAGTATCCAACCGATTATTAGTTCTTTTAAATTTGAAAAATGCTTTGATATAGTCAGCTGGTTCTTCCTCGCCTTGTAGTGCTGCTTCAATTTCAACTTGCAATCAGCCCATGATGTCGGAGTAGTTGCATTCAGCACATTTTTCGCCGCTCCTGTTATTTTGCCATTATACTACTGTGGGCAAAAAGTAGTAAGACTTTGTTCATAATTTCAAATTTTTTTATTCATTCTTCCAAATCTTTTTCGTCCCCTTCAAAGTAATCCCCCCCGGCCCCAATACACTTGTGCCAACGTTTTTTCCAATTCTCGAAACAGTTGTTAAAGTCAATTTCCGGAATAGCCTTCAATGCGCTTAGCGATTCATGTTTAATGTCTTCAATTGACTCAAAACGGTGTCCACGAAGCGGTTTTTTGAGTTTCGAAAATAGCCAAGAGTCACACGGTGCTAAGTCAGGCGAATAGGGTGGTTGCGGAACGATATGAGTCGAATTTTTGGCAAAATGGTCTCGTAAAACCAATGCAGATATTCCAACGATGCCAGTAAGGTCTCTGACTGTTAATCGTCGATTCTCGAGCACCAATTCCTTGATTTTATTGACGTGTTGATCATCAGTTGATGTTGATGGCCGTCCTGGACGTGGTTCGTCGTCAACGCGTTGTCGACCATCTTTGAACAATTTGTACCAATCAAAAACACTTGCTCGCGACATACAATTATCACCGAAGGCCTTTTGCAACATTCTGAACGTTTCGGCACCAGAAATATGATTCCGCACACAAAATTTAATGGAACTTCTTTGTTGAATAATTTAACTCATTGTGAAAATCGCCGAATGCACTTTTTGTACTTCAGAAAGACAAGCGTATACTAAACACTAATGATTATTTTGATGTGACATTTGGCACAGATGTCACCGACAGTCATACCAACCTTAAAAAAAATAATATTTTGATGAATGGGTTTCCGCGCGAAATTTAATTTAAAAAGTCTTACTACTTTTTGCCCACAGTAGTATATTATTCGGAAGGCCTCATTTTCTCTCGTAGCGTAATCTGCAAGGGCAGTGTTGACGGTTGCAATAAATGACGGTAACTGCGATACATCTCCATCGAATGTCGGAATGTGCCTCGTTTCTCTTTCCACTTTTGCGCGCCAGGACTCCTGGGTCTGCCTCTGCTGGGTTTGCAGGATATGGGTATTTTCTTTAATAATTCCACCTTCTTCGTTTCAACACTTTGTTCGATCCTACCGACTGCGCCACTTAACAATTAAAAGGAAAAACAACCGTTCTGCTTGATTTCCAAATCTTTATTAAATATTATATGCAACTTTAAATTTACCCTACACCTTTGATTTGCTGAGTTACCTTGAAATATAATACTACTGTGGGCAAAAGTTAGTAAGACTTTTTAATTTAAATTTCGCGCGGAAACCCATTCATCAAAATTTTATTTTTTTAAGGTTGGTATGACTGTCGGTGACATCTGTGCCAAATGTCACATAAAAATAATCATTAGTGTTTAGTATACGCTTGTCTTTCTGAAGTACAAAAAGTGCATTCGGCGATTTTCACAATGAGTGAAATTATTCAACAAAGAAGTTCCATTAAATTTTGTGTGCGGAATCAAATTTCTGGTGCCGAAACGTTCAGAATGTTGCAAAGGCCTGCGGTGATAATTTTATGTCGCGAGCAAGTGTTTTTGATTGGTACAAATTGTTCAAAGATGGTCGAGAACGCGTTGACGACGAACCACGTCCAGGACGGCCATCAACATCAACTGATGATCAACACGTCAATAAAATCAAGGAATTGGTGCTCGAGAATCGACGATTAACAGTCAGAGACCTTACTGGCATCGTTGGAATATCGGAAGGATCAGTGAAAACCATTTTAAAACATCATTTGGGCCTAAGAAGAGTGAATGCACGATTGGTTCCAAAATCACTGCATTGGTTTTACGAGACCATTTTGCCAAAAATTCGACTGATATCGTTCCGCAACCACCCTATTCGTCTGACTTAGCACCGTGTGACTTTTGGCTATTTTCGAAACTCAAAAAACCGCTTCGTGGACACCGTTTTGAGTCAATTGAAGACATTAAACATGAATCGCTAAGCGCATGCTTGTTGGCCACGATATTTTCGACGACATGCACGTTGAATTAACACAACTGAACGACTATGTATTTTCAATTTACAGCGTCACAATTTCGGCGCGTTGTTTCGGTGTGAAACGGCTCATGGTTAAAATGGTAGTTAATTGACGTTTCAAAAACATGTTTGCTCAAGCCAATCGGTTGACAAACATTAAAATTATTTAATGTTTACATGGCCATTTCGTGGCACAAGATAAAAAATATCAGCTTTGAAAAAAGATAATCTGGACAACGAAAATTGAGTAATTTCTGCGAAACTAGTATGGAAAGTTAATCAAAGTACTGGGATATACTGCAATCCTGTATTTTTATGGATAGTTCAGAGATGTGGTCAAATTTTGTTTTCAAGTATATATACATATCTAGCTGCATTATTAACTAATAGATGCAACTTGCGCAATGATACACTATCTGGGTACACCATTTACCTGATATGATATTTTTGGTACTACTAAGGTTTTTAGTTTAGTGCCTTGAGGAATAAAAGCTTCGGTTTTCTAAAGCTGTCTAAGTACATTATACATCTGATTGTAGTTATCTAGAAGAGCTTTAGATTGTCTCATTCAAGTGTTCTTGCCTCTTATTTATCTCTTCCTTCCTCAGTACTCCCCTTGCTCTTAATGTATTTTTGTATTCACTTTTTTTTTTTTTGCAACAAAGTGTTCCTCAAAGTACACCGTTTAATCATTCTGTCTTCGGTTAACTCGATTTTCAGGGTGTATATATCTTCCCGTAAAAATTGTTTCTATTGTTTCTCCTACGATTGCCCCCTTGGAGTCAACCTCTATTACGAGGTGTAATAGACTGAGCTACAATAATACCTCAAACACAGCAGTCGGAGATGTTCGAATTGCTTCTGTTATACAAAGACACGCTAACCTTTGAACCTTTCCTAATCTAAATTTAGCTGTTTTTAAATTAGTTTTCCTTGCCCAAGTTTCTGCTCCATACGTTATTATTGGCCGTGCCGTCATTGTATACATGCAGCGAAGTAAACTTGGTTTTTATCCCCAAGTTTACCCTGCGAACCTTCTGCATATCATTAGAGCGCGTGTGACTTTATTTATCACTGACTTAACATGAGTCTTCTATGTGAATTTTTTTCAAATACTAAGTCTAGATATTTAAGTTCTTGCTTTTGTGCAATAACTTCTCAGTGAATGCGGGAATGACCTCTTTCTAGTAAATGTAACTTTTTGGGGATTTATATTTAAACGTACTGACCTGCACCACCTGCTAATGATTCTTACCCTTCTTTGTATAATATCACAGAGCTTTTCTTCAAATTTGCATCTGGCTATGATAACAGTGTCATCTGCATATTAACTCAGCTGTTCTACAAAATAGCATTTCTGGCATCTGGATGTATTATCTACTATTCTTTCACTTCGAGAGTTCTTGACAACCTCGTATGAGGTGTTGTCGAAGGCTCCCTCTATGTCAAGGAAAGCACATACTGCTATTTGTTTCATCTCTAGTGCATCTTGAAGTTTTCCCGTTGTCATACAGAGCTGTCTCTGTGGACCTACCTGACTTTTACACATGCTACTTTGGGTGCGGTAGTGTTACTTCTTTAACTTTACCTCGTATATGCGTTAACGAGTTTAAGCTTATTGGCCTGAAGAAATTAGGGTGAGTGGTATCTTTCTTGCCCAGACTACTTCTTCCTATACTAATAAGGAATGGCATTAGTACCTTTGTAGGAGGGCAGGAAAGATGCCGTCAAGACCGGGTGATTTAAACGTAGATAAGTATTTAAAGCACGTTATAAAAAGAAGTTTCTTAACCTTAAATAAGCCTTTATGGTTTCTTTATTATATTCTGTTCTTTTCTGAAGTTTCTGCTTTCTTCGGACAAACACCTTCGAATGCAACTAGTATTGATTCGTTTTTTTTACTTACTTACTTACTTACTTAGCTGGCGCTACAACCGATGATCGGTCTTGGCCGCCTCCACAAAGCTTCGCCAGTCACTTCTGCTATGCGCGCGCTGGCGCCAGTTGATAAGGCCAAGTGCAGTCAGGTTGCCCTGCACCTGGTCTTTCCAACGGAGATTAGGACGTCCCCTTCTGCGTGATCCTCCACCGTGGTTCGAATAAAACACCTTTCTAGCCGGAGCGCTTTCTTCCATTCGCTCAACATGACCCAGCCAGCGAAGCCGCTGGAGTTTTATACGCTTGACTATGTCAGTGTCGGCGTACAGCTCATACAGCTCATCGTTCCATCTTATTCGATACACGTCGTCCACGCATACTGGACCGTAGATCTTACGGAGTATCTTCCTCTCGAACGCTCCTAACAGTCTCTCATCATTGATGGTCAATGTCCACGTCTCTGCGCCATACATTAGGACGGGAAGGATGAGGGACTTATAGAGCGTTATTTTCGTCGGTCGAGAGAGGGCTCCACTTCTCAATTGCCTACTGAGCCCGTAGTAACACACCTGTTGGCAAGAGTTAGTCTCCGCTTGATCTCAAGGCTGACATTATTGTTGGTGTTTATGCTGGATCCTAGATAAACGAAATCCTTGACGACTTCAAAAGTGTAGTTGTCAACAGTGACATTTTGTCCAAGACGCCGTGACTCTTTGTTTGTTGACACAAGGTATTTCGTTTTGTCCTCGTTCACCACTAGACCCACACGACGAGACTCCCTTTCCAGGTTGGAGAATGCTGCACTGACTGCTCGAGCGTTTTTGCCAATGATGTCAATATCATCAGCGTATGCTAGCAGCATGACACTCTTGTAGAAGATAGTGCCAGAGATGTCGATGTTCGCAGCTCGAATTATTTTCTCCAGCATTAGGTTAAAGAAGTCGCACGATAGGGAGTCACCTTGTCTGAAACCTCTTTTGGTATCAAATGGTGCGGAGAGGTCTGTCCCAATTTTCACTGCGCTGGTGGTGTTGGTCAGTGTCATTTTGCAAAGACGAATGAGCTTTGCAGGGATACCAAAATCAGACATTGCGGCGTACAAGTGATCCCTAATCGTGCTGTCGAAGGCGGCTTTATAATCGACAAATAGATGATGGGTGTCGATCTGTTTTTCTCGGGTCTTTTCCAGGATTTGGCGTAGTGTGAATATCTGGTCGATGGTGGATTTACCAGGCCTGAAGCCACACTGATAAGGTCCAATCAGTTTGTTGACGATGGGCTTCAGTCTTTCGCACAGTACGCTCGATAGAACCTTATATGCAATATTAAGAAGGCTGATCCCACGGTAGTTGGCGCAGATCGTGGAATCACCCTTCTTATGGATTGGGCAGAGTACGCTGAGATTCCAATCACTTGGCATGCTTTCATCTGACCATATTCTGCATAGAAGCTCATGCATGCGTTTTTTGAGCTCTTCGCCTCCGGTCTTAAACAACTCAGCAGGCAGGCCATCTGCACCTGCAGCCTTATTGTTTTTCAGCCGAGCAATGGCTGTTAAGACCTCCTCATAGTCAGGCGGCGGTACTTCAACGCCGTCAGTGATTGGGGTTTCCGGAGTGGGTTCCGCCGTGGCGGTATTATTGCCGTCTTCGCCATTAAGCAGCTGCGAAAAGCGCTCCCTCCATAATCTCATTATGCCCTGGATATCTGTCACCAGATTTCCATCTTCATCCTTGCAGGAAGAGGCCCCGGTCTTCAAACCAAGAGTCAGGCGTCTTATTCTTTCAAAGAATTTTCGGACCTCGTTCCTGTCCCGCAACATTTCGATATCATTGAACTCGCGTCTTTCTTCATCTCTTTTCTTGCGCCTGAAAAGACGTTTCTCCTCTCTCCTCAACTTTCTGTGTCGCTCCTTAGCAGCTCGCGTTGCAACTGACTGCAGGGTGGCTCTGTATACTGCGTTTTTTGCTTCAGTAGCATCGCGACACTCTTGGTCGTACCACATATTTCTCCGTCGACGGTGGTAGCCTAGCACCTCTTCGGCAGCCGTACGCATAGAGCGGGAAATGTGCGTCCACTGTGCGCATATATCATCAAGTTGAGGGGTGTTTTGCGAAAGGAGAAGTGCAAGTTGGTTGGCAAAGACTTTGGCTGTCTGTTGTGATTGCAGCTTTTCGACATCCAGCTTTCTCTTTGTACCTATCCGTACGCGATTTGCTACACATATACGTGTGCAGACCTTGGCTGCAACCAAGTAGTGGTCTGAGTCGATGTTTGCACCACGTATTGTGCGTACGTCCAGTACATTGGAAGCGTGCCTTCCGTCGATCACAACGTGATCAATTTGGTTTCGTGTGTTTTGATCAGGGGACAGCCAAGTGGCCTTATGGCGTGCCGCGGCGAAGTCGATCAGTCTCATACCGTTATCGGTGGCTTCGTCGTGGAGACTGAATTTTCCGATCGTCGGACCAAAGAGACTCTCCTTGCCCACCTTGGCATTAAAGTCGCCTAACACGATTTTAACATCGTGGCGGGGACAATGCTCATAAGCTTTGTCGAGGAACTCGTAGAAGTCATCTTTGGTCGTTTCATCCTTCTCATCCGTCGGGGCATGGACACAAATTAGGCTGATGTTGAAGAATTTTGCCTTGATGCGGATAGTGGCTAGGCGCTCGTTCACCGCCGTGAACCTCGAGACTAGATGACGCAGTCTCTTCCCAACCACAAATCCAACACCAAATTCGTGTCTCGACGCATGACAGCTGTAGTAGATATCACAGGATGCTCTTTTGGAGCAACCCTGTGATGCCAGCTCTATATTGTTGGACGACATCCACCAGCTGGATAGAGGCACCTTCCCTGTAGAGGGTTCGGCCAGGTGCATATCGTTGTCCTTTGGGCGTTTACGGGAGTCGTCAACATTAGAGGGGTTCATTATCCGAGGCTTGTTTGGAGGTTTCATTGGAGGGTATTTTAACGTGGTGGGTTCCAAGCCCGACGCACAACCATTCATTCAAGGCCATGGAGAAGCCCGCCGCACACATTAGTTAACTCACTGACGGTTGTCAGATCGCTATCCAGGGGACGCCACGAGGAGGCTGTGTGTCGACTTGAAACGTAGAAGCGCAAGGATCGACCATGGACGCACCTGCGACTGTCACGAACTTTACCTTGTGTCCTACGCCCCAGGCCCCCTTCGTTTTTTTTACCTACAGTATATTCGATCGCATGAGGATTTTAAATTTTCTTGTATGATTTAATATCTTCTAAGGCGCATTCTAGTATTTCTACGTATTTTGCCCAGTTCGTCTTCTTGAAATTTCTTAAGGATGGTATCTCAGTTCTTTGGCCCTCTAAGAGGAACTCTATAATTCTAAGATCAGATAGCGAGTCCTCTTTTGATACTCTTCAGTTTTAACTAGTCTATTCATGTTTTTCCCTAACTCTAACAACTAACCTAGGGTCAATACCTATGTTTAGTATTTTTAGATTAGTGGATAAGATGAATTCTAAAAGGGCTCACATATGCTGTTGTCATTTTTACAAGCCTAAATTGTGTTATGAATCGCATACGACGAGAAGTGGCGATCTGTGCCGATCGCAGTAGTTTACCAATTGCAGCACTTCTGATAGCGGAGGGGGCGATTATCCGCCAGATACAGTTCAGTTCTCTGATTGCACCATAGTGGTGCCAGTATTCTTGAGTTAGTACCAGGCTCAAGTTAAATTTTGTGAATTGACATGCAATGCCCGCCGAAGCGGCCTTTACTAGGTGGACGTAAACCTGATTTGATTCCTGTTCTATTGCTCATGGGGCCTACTTAGTGGAGATACTGCTGCCGTCTAGTAGCCTTCTTTCTTCATCCTCGTCTATGGAACAGTCCATATTGAAGAGGGAGAAGCAAATGTCCACTGCTTCAGTTACAGTTGAAGGTGGGAGTACTATGCCTTACACTTCACTCGCGATTGATTAGGGTACTCCCATCTTCTACAACCGAGGCTAAGAATGTTCGCTCCGTCATTGGAACGCCATTATTGACTAGTTACTTTGATTCGTTACTTGATTCTTTCTCCTCCCTGGCTCTTAAGTGCATCCCATGCACAGCTACTTAACCAAACCTAGCCGTGTTACCTCCTTTTCTTTCTTGAGAATAAGCCCGTAATAAACCTCTAAACTCGTTCTTTCTTTTTTTTTTTCTTATTTATTTATTTTGTGATACAAAGTGCTACAGGCCAGATTTAAAATAATATTAACCACAAACTAAATATATTAAGCTTAGAATTATAAGTAAAAATTATTAATTATACTTTTAAACATCTCCTTAGGCGTACAAAAATCTAATTCAATTTCCGATGCTAATACATTAAATTCATTAAGAGATCTTATGATTGGTTGATTTAAAGCATAGTTAGTTCTATGACATTTTATGTAGAAAAACTTGTTTTGGCGAGTAGTTCTGATTGGGACAAAAAAATTTATATTACTTAACAACCAAGAGCAATCAATGTTGCCACAAACGATGTCATAAATGAACAATAAGGAATTTACCATTCTTCTGCTTTCTAGAGACTTCAAGTCAATTAACAAACAGCGAGATTTATATGAAGGAATAGGTTATTCAAAATGCAAAAAAAAATTTTAAAAATTTCTTTTGGACCCTTTCGAGACGATCGCTATGAATAGCGTAATATGAATTCCAAATAATAGCAGCATATTCCAACCTGGATCTTACAAAAGCTGTGTACAGAAGCTTGTAAGTGTAGGGTCATTAAATTCGGAGCTATTACGCCGCACATAGGCCAACATAGCATACGCTTTCGGTATAATGTAATTTATATGATTCACGAATGTTAATTTGGGGTCAAGTAAGACACCTAAATCCAACATTTCATCGACGTATTTTAAACGGGTATTTGCAATAGAAAACTCATGCAGGAGATTTATACTTAATTTAGCGAACGTAATATGAAAACATTTTTTAACATTCAAAGCTAGACGGTTTTTCAGACATCAGTTATTTAGTCTATTTAAATCATGTTGGTTATCAGTTAAATCACTGACACTTTTTACTTTGAGAAATATTTTCAAATCATCTGCGTACAACAGGTAATTTGTTTTTAAGAAGCATGAACCTATATCGTTTATAAAAAGAAGGAAAATAAGCGGCCAAAGGATGCTGCCTTGTGGAACAAGGCGTCCATAATTGAAATATGATCGCTAACCGCCCTGAGCAGGCTTAGTAGAATTATACTTGGAATGTCCGAACCCTCTACAGGGAAGATGCCTCAATCCAGCTGGTAGATGTTCTCGAGAGATGTCGAGCTGATTCAAAAGAGCATCCTGTGCTATTTAGTACAGCTGTCATGATTAGAGACCCGAATTTATTATTGGATTTGTGGTTAGGAAGAGACTATGTCACCTAGTCTCGATGTTCACGCCCGTGAACGAGCGTCTAGGTATTATCCGCATCAAGGCAAAATTCTTCAACATCTGCCTAATTTGTGACCATGCCCGGCGGATGAGAAGGATGACTTCTACGAGCTTTTCGACAGAACCTATGAGCATTGTTAGGCGATTTTAATGCTAAGGTGGGCAAGGAGTATATTTGGTCCGACGATCGGAAAAATCATTTACCATCACGAAGCCACCGACAACGGTATGAGACTGATCAGCAAGATTTCAACATTTCGATATTAAAAAGGCCACTTGCGGTCCCTTGATCAAAACACGCGAAACCAGATTGATCACGTTGTGATCGACGGAAGGCACGCTTACAATGTACTAGACGTACGCACAATACGTAGTGCAAATATCGACTCAGATAACTACTTGGTTGCAGTCAAGGTCTGCACACGTGTGTGTGTAGCCAATCGCGTACGGGTAGGAACAAAGAAAAACTGGTCCAAAATGACAAATAAGCTTCTGAAAAGTCCAAATGTATATATCAAATACTTAGTTATACTTTTATTTGTTTAAATAAATACCAAATTACCCTAATTAACAAAGGAATTTGTAAAAATATGTTTTGTTGTTGTTGTCTAAAATTTATGAGAGTTATAATTCACACTGAAATTTAGTCAAATTTTCAAAGTTTTTAATAAGAATATTTAAGCAACTGTAAGTTCCTTGAAGGGAAACCAACTGGTTTAAAGTTAGTCGATAAACTGGTTTAAAGTTAGACGATAAACTGGGTTACTGAACACACAACTAGTAACCCATTTGATATCTCTCCCCATCGGGAACTGGTTATTTAAAATTGTGTTGTGGTAGGCACAAGTTATTTGTGTAGGCTTCCATATCTTTTCAAGTAGTTGGTAAATAAATGGTTTTGGAAATCCCGGCAAGGGCCAAATCTGAAGAAACATACAAGAGTACAAATTGCCTATGAAAAGCTTTGCACTTCGCCGTTCGGATTCAGCATAAAACATTCATGTATAAATATAACACGCACAACATAAGGGGATGTAAAAAGCTTGGCAAAGAAGAAGAAAATAAGTTATTTTGAGTGTGGCACATCTAACATCATTCGTATTATGATGGAAAATTAGTTTTATAATTACGGTTAATGAAATTACTAAATGGCGAATCTTCTACCGAAAGTGTAAGAAAATTACGTTCAAAATTCGGTCGAAGATAAGCGCCTTCAACGCAATTTGTGGATCAATTTGTGAAACGTGTGCGTGAAACGGGATCTTTATTGGATAAAACAATACATTCTCGTACTCATACAATGCGAACAACCGGACAAATTTATGAAATTGCTCAGAATGTGAAAGAAGAACCACATCAACTCGTCATTATTCTCAGGAATTGAACATTTCACGCACGAATTTCACGAATTTTGCATAAAGACCCGGTATAAAGCCGTACAAAATTCGATTGGTACAGCAGCTGAAGCCACATGACAATCTGCAAAGTTTTCGGTTAACTAATTGCGCTCTGGAACTTTGGGAAGAAGACGAGCTGTCGAAACTCACTTTGACTTCTGTGGTTAGGTTAATAAGCTAAATTGTCGCTTCTGAGGCTCAGGAAGTCCAAGGGTGATAGTTGAGAAGCCAATACACCCTCAACCGGCCATATCATTGGCCATTTTTCTTCGAAAATGAGGAAGGAAGATGCGTGACAGTGAAAAAAGATGTACTGAAAAATTGGATTGATCGTATGGGATAGCCGAGGAACTCATTTGAATAAAATTTTTCAAGCTTTTGATGCAATACACAGTAAAGAAAAGAATTATTAGTACCTGAAATTAAGCAACAAATTTTCTAGACATATTTCTATTAAAAAATTTTTTTTTTATAATACAGTTTATTGTATGTATTTCTGTTAAACTCTACTATAGCCAGTTTTCTTTCATTACGAGCAAGGGTTTTTAATTTTTCTTACTGTGAATATTTCGTTTTTTTAACTGCAACTTCTTTTTCCTTTAATGTTAAGTCTTGCTCCTTTTTTTGCTTCTTCAACTTAACCATCTCCGCTTGAATTTGCATAACATCAGACACCGCGGGTGTGAACTAGTATATACCTTTACGATTGGTGGAAGGCACATTATCATTTTCCACTCATTCTGATGTCATTTTTGCCGGCAAATACACTCAGCTCACTGTAGTTTCATCTGTATCGAATTCGATGGAGTTTGTGAAGTTGCAACTTACGGTCTTCAAACTTTGTTCAATCATCGCAGCTTCGACTCGTCTGCCTCCAAAAAGATCGTCGAACTCGTCGAAAAAACTACACATAATCAATAAAGTGCCTGAAAAGAAGTTGTATGGTTGCGGTATAAAAAAGCTGACATAAAATGCAACTTGTGTTGTGATCGCCGAGGGGGGCGGATGTCCCCACCGTTTTTTAGTGTATAAACTTGTATTTTGTACATGTATGTACAATGCACTAGCGCAAATCTGTCTTTTTTTCTGTGTTTTTTTCGTCTAATTCAACCACACGCCGCGCGTTTCTAATAAAAACAATCAAAAACGAATAAATTAAATAATATATAACATATAGTAAGTATAAAACAACGGGAACAACAATAATCAATAATAACAACAAAACAGAACCCACAGTCAGCACAATTGCATTGCTGTTGATTTCCTTTCCTTCTTTTTCATAACCCTTTCGTTGGCGCTACATGCGGTATAGTCGGCATTCATAAACTGAAGTTCATTGTGGTAAAGGCATAACACTTGCCACAATGGCCTATCTCTTTATCGGTGTCTTACTATAATTGCATTCCCTGCCTCCTGTCTTGATTTAATTTTGTCTAGGCTTATAAATCTTAGTATAGCTTTTTGTAATATATGCGTATATAAACCCAAATAAACCCCATGTAATGGCACTAGGTGAGACTCAGATATGTGAGGGTGCAGATCCACTGGATTTTCACGTACCAGGGTATCGGCTGGTGTCATTATTCTCTCCCCACAGGGGTCTTGCCCTTTTTATTAATTAGGATGTCGCGTACCAGTGCCAGCAACAACTTTATATGACGGATGCTGAGTTCAGCTCCATGCGGGTTAGGTTCAGCATTCAGTCTCATTTGCTGCGCTTCTGTTTTCTTTATAGCAGCCCGAATTCTAATAGGAATTCTACTTTTAATAAGTTAGATTCCCTTTCCGATTCGATCGCTTCTATTTTTGAATCATATACGTGCAGTGAAATTGTGGTTGCTGGTGAATTCAATGTTCACAATACGGATGGGTTCTGCCACTCAAGTCACACAACAACCGAAAGTCTATATGTCGAGGTATTTACCGAGTCGAACGGCCTGACTCAATTAGTGACCGAATCGACACACATTCCGTGTATCGCAGGGCAAGCAGAAAACATCCATATTTGTTACTTCTCATAATGACAAATATGATATAAGTGTCCACGCACCTCTTGGAAACTCGGACCATTGTACAATTTTAGCATCATTTCCGTATTTTCGAATCCACAACGCTTTCGCTTTGGAGCAAAGCGATTAACGTGGCTTTACGGAAAGGCAAATTGGAATGGTCTCAATAAGTTTTTTTTGAATACTTTAATTGGAAATTGTGTTTTACCGATAAAAATATAGAAACCAGTGTTAAAATGGTAGAAGAAATAATTCTATTAGGAATGCGGTCTTTCATTCCCAATAAAACGATTAGCATTATACCCAAAGACAATGCATGGTTTAATGTGACTTGCAGACAAGCAAAGAGGTCGCTTTCAGGAACTGGCAATCTAACAAGAATGTCAATACTGAACAGTTGCGTAGATAGGAAAGAAATCGCTGTAATGCCACTCTAAACCACGAAACGTTTCTACACGAACAGCGCTTGAGGCAGAAAGTCTTACAATTCCATAGGGGTGGTAAGAATTTTTGATCATTTGTAAAGAGAGTAAAGAACCAAACGACTTCGTCAATTCCAACTCTTTTTACAGGTGATCGCCTCGTCTTTAGCTCGGTTGATAAAGCGACATTTTCGCAGAGGATTCTTCCCTGCCAGCTAGCGATCAACCACTTCCCGTTATCGAATCTGTATCTTGTGCTATGATTGAGATACATTTTCGAAATCGAGTAGTTAAAAGAGTTCTTGCAAATCTTAACAAAAACAAGGCCTCGGGACCCGATGGCATTCTAGCCCACGTATTGCGAGCTTGTGCGACAACGCTGGCGCGACCGTTGCGCAATCTTTTCAACATTTCATACACAACTGGTGTAATCCCGTCTTGTTGGAAAGTTAACAATGTCCAACCAGTTCCTAAAAGTATGACTACAGACCCTGCGAACTATCGCCCCAGCGCAATCTGTTCTACGCTATCCAAAGTCATGGAAAGTGTAGTTAACTTCTACTTGGTGAAATATCTTGACCAAAATTTGCTTAATGACCGCCAAAACGGTTTCCGTCGAAATCGCTCTACGGGCGATCTCATGGCGGCCCTCATTGAGCACTGAGTCCATTGCTTTGGTGAGAGCCAGGCGGTTGCATTGGATATTTCAAAGCGTTTGACAGTGTGTGGCATAAAGCATTAGTCCAAACTAATTACGCATGGGGTCGGGAGTAACTTCACACGATGGATCACGAACTTTCTAAGCGGCCGCTCTATCCCTGTTGTGATAGAAGGTATTGTTTCGGAAGATCCTGCAATTAATACTGGAGTGCCGCAGGGTTCTGTCCTCTCCCCTTCACTTTTCCTTATCTTCATTAATGACCATCTGTCATTAACGAAAAATCCTATTTACTCGTTTGCAGATGGCACCATTTCTCATTAATATGCATGTTCAAAACGCCCTAACTCTTTGGAGATCGAGAGGAAAAGGCACGTTATGAATGACTCAGTCAATAAAGATCTCCAGTCAATCTCCGAGTGGGGTCTTACGAAAAGAGTTGAGTTCAATGCGCGTAAAACCCAATGTTGTCTTTTATCTCACAAAGGAGTCTCCCAAACCCCCTAGATATGAGTTGGGTAGATATTGCGGAGACAGCGACTCTTGATGTTCTTGATGATGTTCTTGATTTTTAACGTGTCGAAAGAAGCAGCAGTGTCTCGGCTTTCTTAGGCGGTGTAAAAAATATTTTACTTCGACTGATCTCCGCATGATCTGCACTACCTTACATCCTAAATTGGAGTTTAATTCGCACCTATGGGCTGGAGCTTCACCAACGCAACTGGAGCTCTTGGACCGTATCCAAGCTAATAGGAGACAGTACAGTTTCCAGCTCTATTGACTCCTTGGAACATCGTCGAAACGTGGTTTGCGTCTCACTGTTCTACCGTTACTTTAACGGTAGATGTTCTTCTGATATACGGAAGCTGATGGAATAAGCTCCCTGCAACAATTTTTCCCAATTATTATGACCCTTGCAAGTTTAAAGCAAACGTTCATAAACAATTCTCCCTCCTTTTTCCTCCCACCTATCAACCTTCCTTCCAATCAACACAATGCTTTTATAGGGGTACCCCCTGTGTGTTGATTATATTAAAAAAAAAAAAAAACTCGTATGCCTTAAACTAAACGTTCATACATTTCATAGTTTCGCCTTCCATACTGCCTGCACCTATGGAACCCTCCCAAGCTTTTGCTTTATTTTAGCTGGTGCGCATATCGCACTAGACTCCCAATATCGCTAGACTCCCAATAACCCAATGTATCAATTGCGAGGGCAAAACAATTAGCTGTTTTTTTCCTCCGACTTTAATGCATGCATACGAGTGCATGCCAAGATAATGGGTTATTTGTTAATATTCGTTGTAGCAAACACTAAAACCACAGCAAAATAACACCAATATCTTATTTTACAGTGGCCTTTCTCCAAGCAATGTTAAACACGAAAACCAGGACGATGGTTATGAAACTAGCGCGGGTGATGTACTAACACCAAACTCTCATAGCTCGTCAACGCATTCTGTGACGCCACAACACCAAATGCAACATACAACTGTTGGCTTCATACAACCGACCAAAAATGAAGATCAACAGCAGTTGCGATTGCAGCCGCAATCGCAACAGCAGCAATTAGCTGTTGTTAACGTTGAAGTACTACACCTGCAACAGCAACAACATATTAATGATAATATAAATCAAGAAAATTCTTCTGATACGAATACCAATATTCAACCACGAGATCCTTACGGTTTTATGGATGATGAGGTAGCAGCTGCTGCTGATAATATGCGGATGATGGCATCACCTGCAGCACATGAAATAGGGAACAATGTGTCTAACAATTATTTGGATCCAACTGAAACGGGTGCTGTTAATAATTCACAAGTTGAGAAAATGTTTCCAATACAGCGACAACAGCAGCAGCAGCAACGACAACAACAAATTCATAATTCGACCATACCAACCGCAACAGATTCAGCTAGTCAACATAATTTTACTCAAGAGCTAACTAGTGGTAATATCCACAATAAAATTGTTTGCAATACAATTCCAGATGATGAGCAGCAAACATTTTCTGACATCAACGATACATCTATTATAATGAATAAAGCCCCTCAAAAACGACGAGGTCGTAAGAAGAAACTTGTCGCTAAAGTAGTCAAGTAAGTGCTAATATAAAATGAAACTGATGAACAGATGTAATATTTGTGTGCACCAAAGTAGTTCTTATTTTATGACCCGCCTTAATCTCCCTTAAATTCGAATATTATCTGTTGCAAATGGCTTATGCAAAATTTTTTTGGAAATCGATTCTAAAGAGCATAAAATTTTGAAGTTTTGTTACAACTGAAAGAATAATTTTCTTTTAAGTTTTAATTTATGTTACCCTGTTTTTCAACAAGGTTTAAAAAAAGTCAAATAGGAGAGTAGATAAATAAGTACCCGTGTTAGGAATGAAGAGGCAAGTTTTTCACAAATTTTCTTTTCCTATTTTTCAACGTAATCTCCTTTTAGTACAATACTTACTTACTTACTTAGTTTTAATGGCACAACAGCCCATGGCGGGCCTAGGCCGAACTTTTCGCATCCACTCATGTTGTGCGTGTTATATTTGTACATGAATGGAAGGGACCTACAGTTTAATGCCGAATCCGAACGGCAAAGTGAAAAGCTTTTCATAGCAATTTTTACTCTTGTAGGTTTGCCATTGCTTGTCAAGAGGTGGTGCCGTATTTTTTAAATTTTTTGATTTTGCCTGTGCCGAGATTCGAACCCCGGACACTCTGCGTAGCAGTCCAACGCACTACTACTACACCACAGCGACCACAGTAGTACAATATACTTTTTCCAACGTTTCATTCCTTTAACCCCTCCGAAAAATACGATTTGTCAAACTCTTCAAAATACGCTTCTGTCTCGACGATAACCTCCTCGTTTGAACTGAATTTTTTTCTCCCGAGCCACGTTTTCATGTTGGGGAACAGAAAGAAGTCGCAGGGAGACAAGTCGGGCGAGTACGGTGGATGCAGCAGCAATTTGTAGTTCAATTCATGCAATTTAGCCGCGACAATTCCGTATCATGAAAAATATTAATTACCGTTCCGTACGACATTCCTACGGCCTCTGCTACTTCGCGCACTTTCATTCGGCGAGCAGCGAGAATCATGTCGCGCACCTTTTCAACGATTTCCTCTGTAACCACGTCTGCCGGGCGGCCTGAGTGCTCCACATCAAAAACAGATGTACGACCACGTTTAAATTCGTTGAACCAATATCTTACGGTTATCATAGTTGGTGAAGGGTCCCCATAGACAGCACCCAACTTCGTTTTTATTTGTTCGCATGTTTTTCCATCCAAAAATAAAAAGCGAATTACGGATCGATATTGTTCTTTTTCCATTTTATCGCGAAATACCAAACACGTGTGATACTAATGGCTGCCAAATAAAAACTAACCTATGAATCAGTTTGAAATATAGTGTGGTGTCGTGTGACAGATGGCAGTACACGACGGTAATTCCAACTTCCTTCAGTAACGCCACCTGTCTTCACACACGGTACTTATTGATCTACCCTCGTAATTTGTTCACTGCACTTTCCCTATAAATAAACGCTCGGCACTGAAGTAATGAAATGTCACATATTTTTCTCATGTACGCAAAAGTAAGCAGTTATTATAAAGGGTGATTTTTTTGCTACTTGGTTTTTGACGTTTATATTTCTGACAGTTAACGCGTGATTCTTGACATGTGTCAAAGTAAAAAATGCTCAGTTTAGTTCGCTATTTCATCATAATCCATAGACTTACGCCTGAACAACGTTTGCAAATTATTAAAATTTGTTATCAAAATTCGTGCTCTGTGAGAAATGAGTTTCGCAATCTATATGGATATGTGAATGTGAACTATGTGAATTAGCTGTTTGGTGGTCGCTGGGGCGTAGTAATAGCGCGTTAGACTGCTACGCAGAGTGTCCGGGGTTCGAATCTCGGCACAAGCAAAATTCAAAAAAAAAAAAAAAAGGAGAAAAAATTTTTTCCAAACGGCACCACCTTTTGGCAGGCAATGGCAAAACCTACAAGAGCTATGAAAAGCTTTTCACTTCGCCGTTCGGATTCGGCATTAAACTATAGGTCCCTTCCATTCATGTACAAATATAACACGCACAACATGAGTGGATGCGAAAAAGCTTGGCCTAGGCCCTCCATGGGCTGTTGTGTTATTAAAAGTAAGCTGTTTGGTGCGGTTTATGTGCAGGCGGCATCATTGGGCCGTACTTCTTCAAAGACGATGAGCAGACTTTTTTTTTGCCGAAAATGCAAGAATTGGACTCAGCCAACATGTGGTTCCAACAGTACGGTGCCACATGCTAAGTATCTTGTCTACAGGGACAAGCCAACGCGCCATTGGTGAGATTCCGGCCGAAATGTGTGAAAAAGTGTGCCAAAATTGGACCTTCAGAATGGACCACTTGAAGCGTAGCCGCGGGTAACATTTAAGTGAAATTATCTTTAAAAAGTAAATAGAAGGATTTCTATTGATTTATATTTGATCGAAATAAAAATTTTATTCTGTATTATAAATATCTGTTTTTTTGAATTGTCAAAAACCAAGCTCTTAAAAAATCACCCTTGTGAAGTAACGTATATGACGTACAGTACATATGTAATGTAGATAATTTCTACGTTACGTTACAGATCTTTGACAGCAGAAATTTTAATTATCCAAGAAAAAAGTGAAAACAGTAGTAGTAGAAAAGTTCTTTATTTAAGCAAATTTAGTATACAACATTAAAATTACTTAGAACTTACGTCTATGACTATAAATGTCGTCTGCCTGTAAAAGAGTATTTCATTAAATAAAAATGTGCCATTGTTTCTAACATGTATTTATGGCTGCTTTTTATTCGCCACTCGCTCCTGTTGTTATAGTGGTGGCTCCTTCCATGAGCGCAATAAGCGCTAGCGAGTTTTGATACCACATTTTCAATTGTTTTCTGCTTTGTTTGGCTTTGTGGAACAAGTCGGTAATCAATTCACTCCCGTCTGGCTTAAGAAGTTTAGTAGTTCGTTTAAACTTAGTTCCACAGTTCTGCGAGGATATTGCGGAAATTTATGTTATGGGATATTTTTATTTTGACTGATTGCTCAGAAAGGACTAGAAGTTGGTAATGATCACCGTCAGTCTCGAGATATTCTTTCGATTTTTGTTTATAAGTTGAACTGTTCTTTTCCAATTTTAGTCAGCCCGTATCGCTCTGTTTATTTTATAGGTCGGCTTGTTCCATTTCTACCATTGGTTCTTGAGAGCCATTTTGTCGAGATTTATCGCTTGACCGAGTTCAGTGGTGTGAATACAAATTCCGCCACTAAAGCCTACTTTCCCTGAAAGATTCCTGCTTGCCATCTGTCCAACAAAGAGCTCTTTTAGTGTTTAAGAGCTGGTGGCTTGGTGGAAGGAGAATGAGAATTTGAGTGGAAATAATTTAATTAATTGAACACACCGGGAAATCGGTTTTAAAACTTAGAAATTAGTTTATTGAAAAAAAGGGGAAAATGAAATTTACAATATATATATGGAGTTAGGATGGACCGTAAGGTTATACG
The DNA here is from genome assembly GCA_958295655.1 of Palloptera scutellata. Classification (NCBI taxonomy): domain Eukaryota; kingdom Metazoa; phylum Arthropoda; class Insecta; order Diptera; family Pallopteridae; genus Palloptera; species Palloptera scutellata. The sequence goes on along the minus strand of OY282453.1, from coordinate 4,861,837 downwards.
TATTCGTAAGGAATGTTATATATGAAGAAGTAGAAAATGTAGGAATAGGAAAGAAAGAATAGAAACATAAAAGAAAAATAATAGAAAATAATCAAAAAGGAGAGGGCCATTAGGGTGGTTTAAACATCCCGGCCCCCTTGCATGGGTGCAAAATCATTTGCCTCCTCGAGGCGCTGCAGTGTCCTGGCGACGTTCCCGCGTAGCTCCTTCACCCTCTGATCCCGGAAGTGGAATGTCTTGAGACGGCGGTGGATTGCCCGGGCGGCAGCCATACGAGGAGGCGCAGGCACGGAGACGGCAGATGCAGGTCGGCCAGGAACGATAGCTCTGGCTGGTCGTTGCGGTGCTTGAGGTCGGTGGCTGGCTTTCCTTTTCTTGGCTACAGGCCTGGATTCCGGATGGATCAGCGTGTGGTGATCCAGGGAGCACTTCTTACACCGGTTGGCCGACTTGCATGTTGCCGTGGTATGCGTCTAAGCGAGGCAATTCAGGCAAAATCCATGGGCCCTAGCTGCTTCCGCTCGCTGGTTGGGGGTCATGCCGAGAAAACCGCGACAATCGAAAGCATAGCTTGCATTGGCGACAATTTCCTTCCTGACAAGCCTGACCAGGGGCAGCCACTAACGTTGCGCTGATTTGCGCGGCCTACGGCTTTTGATTTAACCTGTGGAGTACTGGAAAGTGCAAATTAGTATGGGTTATACTCGTGGTTATAGAAGGAGACGTCTATATTATCAGTTTTTTACACGAGAGGTAAAATACATAATTTCACGATAGGACGTGATATTACACCATTTTGGGTGCGCAAACCGACAACGCGAATGTGGTTGTCAACCCCGCTGTAACTTGACGATACACCTTCATTTCGGGGAAGCAGTTCGTTATTTACGACTGCGAACTCTTTCTCTTCCGGTTCTTTCTGCGGATGTTTCCATTTATACCGCTTTTCCTTTTTTATACCGATTCCTTAGATATTCTTCTTTCCAGCGGCGGCTGAATTGGTGATGAAGCACCTTAATTTTTTCCCAACGGTTAACGAGAGAGATATTCTCAGCGTTAGGTTCGGGAGGAGCCAGGAGAGGCGCACCTCTGATGAAATGCTCAGGAGTTATAGCTATGACATCAGCAGGATTTTGGGAAGTAGGAGAAAGAGGCCGCGAATTTAGAACGGATTCTATTCTTGCCAGCTGAGAGGTGAACTCTTCAAAGGTAAACTTGTGGTTTCCAGCAGTCTTTTTGAGATGAGTTTTGAAACTCTTGACCGCAGATTCCCATAACACACCCATGAGCACTTGGAGGAATAAAGAGCCAGGTTATACCTTGAGGAGCATATTTCATAGAGATGTCAGTGGAGACTTCGTTAAAGAAATTTAAGAAGTCTTTACTTATAGCGAGTTGAGCACCAACAAATATTGTACCATTGTCACTCATAATTTTTTCTGGAAGCCCTCTGCGTCCAACGAATCGAGTGAAACACGCTCGGAACGCATCCGTCGTCAGATTTGAGAGAGCTCCAAATGAATCGCTTTCGTGGAAAAGCATACAAATACGGCTACGTATCCTTTAAGAAAAATAGAAGACCGTAAGAAAGACGCCTTGATCTGAAATGGTCCAGCAAAGTCCACACCTGTGGTAGCAAATGGAAGTGATAAACTACAGCGCTCAGGGGGGAGAGCAGCCATAATCTGGATCTGCTTGTATATAGTGCAAGCCTTGCATTGAAAAATGGACTTTTTTAATTTTAGGCGAGGAATGAAATATTCCTTCCTCACCATGTGAAGCATGAGACTGACTTTCGACATGGAGGAGCATATTATGGAGAAATTCCAAATATAAAACACAATAGCGAGAATTCTCAGGAATGATGATAGGATGTCGTTCGTTGTAGCTAAGAGCAGTGTGAGCGAGACGACCATTCACTCTGAGAATATTCTCCTTGTCTAGAAAAGGATTTAACACGAGAAGAGTGCTTTTCTTTTCTATTGGTTTTGCATCGAGTAATGATGCCTTTTCTCGCAGATAATATCGGGATTGAGCCAAGGATATGAGTCGGCTCTTGACAAATTGAATTTCGGCGTGAAGGATAGAGCTTGAAGTAGGGACACTAACTCTACGAACCTTTGCCTGCATATTGTGAAAGAACGGAAAAACATATACTAAAATCCTTAGTGCTCAAGAATGTGATAGGACTCTACTTTGCGTTGCTCTAGCAATGTTGAATTTCTGGGAGTGGATTTAGGCCAATAATCTGAAGATTTTTGAAGCCAGTGGATCCATTCCACCAGAGACGACAGGATACTAAATCTCTAGTTCCCAAGTCCGCGGGGTTGTCCTCACTAGAAACATGTCGCCATGAAGTATTTCGAACATTTTGGAGAATCAGGGAATCTTGATTTGCAACGTAAGTCTTCCATGTGTGAGGTGGTTTTTCTAACCATGCCAGCACAATCTGAGAATCGCACCATAAGAATAAGCTAGTTTCGTTAAGTCTAAGGTGGGACCGAACTACAGTTACTAACTTTGAGAGCAGAACAGCTCCACATACTTAACTCTAAGCGTGGTAGGCTTACCGTTCTTATGGGTGCGACCTTTCCTTTAGCAACTAAGAGATGTGCTGAAGAAGAGGTACGGAGATAGAAAGTTGCACAATACGCTTTCTCTGAAGCGTTGCAAAATCAATTAATCTGGATTTGTTGGTTCGGGGAGAATCCGATCCAACGAGGAATTTCAATTTTGGTAATTGCTGGGAGGTTTTCTGCGAACTGAATCCACTGAGTGAACGATCCAGGCTTGATACATTCATCCCAGTCAGTTCCATCTAGCCGAAGCTCTTACAATAACATCTTGGCTTGAATAATAATTGTTGAAAGCCATTCTGCCGGGTCAAAAAGTTTCGCGACTGAAGAGAGAATTAGCCGTTTGGTGACCCCATTCACTGATGAAATTGGTGTAATGGTATATGAAAATGAGCCAGAAATTGCATTCCAACGAATCCCGAGAGTCTTAGTAGAGCTTGTACTTTGAAACCGTAGGAAATCGGAATCTAACAGATCCTCTACTGGGATATTTTCTAATATTGCAGGATGGTTAGCTGTGATTTTTCTCAGAGGAAATCCAGCTGAGCCAAGACAATGAATTACTTGAGATATTGAATCGATAGGTGTGTCTACATCATGGCCTCCAGAAAGTATGTCATCGACATACGTATTTTCGACAAGAATTTTAGCCGGGAGAGGGCATTGTTCTTGCGTATCTTTTGCCAACTGATGGAGAGTTCTGATGGCTAGATACGGTGCGCAATTAACTCCAAATGTTACCGTTTTGAGTTTAAAATCTCGGATACGAGCATTCATGGAGTGGCGAAAGAGAATTCGCTAGAAATCTTGGTCATCCTTATGTACCAAAATTTGTCTGTACATCTTCTGTACATCTCCATTGAAAACGAATTGGAACATTCGCCATTGAAGAATGAGAAGCATTAGGTCTGGTTGAAGAGTGGGACCAGTATAGAGAACATCGTTAAGAGAAATTCCGGAGCTAGTGGCTTTTGAAGCATTGAAAACTACACGGAGTTTGGTAGTAACTTTCTCAGGCTGAATCACCGCATGGTGGGGTGAATAAAATGAGAAGTACTTTCGATCGGAAATAACTTCTTGAAAATGAGTTATTTCCATATGATCGAAACTGAGATATTCTTGTAGTACTTCCTCATAAACGATTTTCAGGTCAACCGCAAACTGCGCTCCATTCCAAGAAATTGTTGAAGTGCAGTGGCCCTTGAATGGCCTAACGCTATAGTTTTGGGAAAACTTTCTTTAAACGGCAATCTGACAACGTAACGATCATCTGAATTTCGTTTCGTAGTAGAACAGTATAAATCCTCACAAGCTTGATATTCAGGCGAGAGTGGAAGAGCTTGTGAGATTTCTTCTTGCTCCCAGAATTGCTTTAATTGGGAGCTAAGCAATTCATTGGAGATTGGTTCTACTTGCGTGGAATGTGCAGCTACGTGTTCTCTAACTGAACCATGAACCACTGATGATCCAGCCAAATATAGTATTCTGTGCCAATAGATTACCACATGTGTTCTTTCGTAATCCTTCTAGAAAGATTTGGGGCAATAAATCATTTCCGATTACTACATCAATTTGAGCAGGAATATGACAATTTGGATCAGCACGATTTAAAGTGGCTAACTGTTGCAAGTTAAACCTTCTGATTGGAAAGCTGGGAAGAAGCTTTGTTAACTGCGAAAGAACTATAGCCCGAGCATATAATCTTTTGTTATTTTTGGGTGTCACAAACGTGAAAGAATTCGATTAGAATTTTGAATAATTCTACCTCCCATACCCGAAATTTCGAACACGGATTGTTCCGTTGGTAAATGACTACGTTTTTGAACTTTTGAGGAAATAAAAGTTCGTTGCGACACTTGGTCAATCAAAGTACGGACTTTGAATAATTCCCCTAAATATTCAATGGAAACCATTGCTGTGGGAAGTAAAACTCTGTTATCATTGTTGAGTAAAGCGCTTGAACTTGCGGTGTATTTTTAGAACAGGCAAGTTCCATGTTTTCTTGCAACTGAGGTGTTGCAATTGTAGCATGAGTTGTAGTTGTTTGAGATATACTAATGGATTTTGGAGTTTGCGTATTTGCTGTTATGTGAAGCACGGAATGACAAAAAAATCCTTTCTCATGTGTGTGAAAGCAAGACAATTTTCACAGAGATTATTATCTCTTACGAAGTTAATTCGTTCGTCTATCAAAACGTTTTTAAATTTAGCACAACTCTTCATGGCATGAGAGACCTTACATAGACGACTTGTATACGTCCTTTTGGGTTCAGCCACAAAGGTGTGAATTTGGCTAACAACCTTCTTTTGGGAAGTGTTTTTACTAAAAACACTTAGCTTTACTTCGTATCTACTCGTCAGGAAATCATCTAGCTGTGACCAAAGAGGTAGGTCTCTTCAGAACTTAAGGGATTGTTCCCACAGCGATAATGTTTCGTGTGGTAGTTTCGTAGAACATATATATACTAGGATAGGATCCCAGTTTTCTGTGGTTACGCCTTGAGAAGCTAAGACGCACAGACAGTTATTAATTGTCATTTGAAGTTTTGGTATCTCTTCACTATTCTCGGAAAGAATAGTGTGCAAATTCAGTAACGTTTGTACTTGATTGTCAACAATGCGTTTATTATCATAACGAGCTTTCAAGACTTCCCATGCTAGAGCGAAATTTTCGTCGCTAGAACGGATGTTGTTTGACGATAGCTCCAGCTTTGCCTTGCGTTTTATACCTGAGATGGTATGTAACTAAGAGCGGAAGTGAGTTATAGATGGTTAATGTAAACGGCGGTGAACATGTCTCGGAAAGACGGCTATTCTTCATAACCACCACAAAAAATTTCTGTATCGCAAGGTGGAACTTGTATGCATGGCATTATACTTGCCTGCTTTTTGAGTTGTTCTTTAGGGACCTCTCTTGAAAGCGCTTGAGGTTGTAGTAATTTCAACTGATCTTCAATTCTAGCCATTGTGTTTTCGTATGTTTCTTGACAACTACAGTATTTACCACTAACTGTCGTCTGTCACTGTCGTCTGTCTCAAACACCACATCATAGACTCTTTGGAGTCGAGTCCAACTTTTCTCTAGACTACTTCGGTTCCCAACCAAAATAGATTCGGTGTGATCTTCTAGAGAAGAATTATTAAATTTATCGCAATATTGTACAAGATTGTCACTTTCGGCAATGAACTTCTGCATTGAAATACTATAAGTTCGCCTTTTTTGGGACTTAGCGAGTTCTTTTTTTCTCTTTGTTGCTCTCGTTGTTTTTGAGCATTCTCTTCGTCTGACATTTTTAAAAGGGGTTTTTTGTTTATCTCAACAGAATCGCTTTGCCTGCGAGGACTTCTATCAACAGGCATTAAATTATTCTAAGAAATTTAGAATTATTTGAACAAATAAAATTGTAATAAGTATCCAGGAAAAGGAAAGAAAAAAAAATGTATATTGAAAATAGTTGTATTTAAATAAGCAACTAAATATTTTTCTGGAAACAAGAAATATTTCCTGTAGTTTTTTTTAATAACCGCAAAAATGCTAAGTGCAACCTTTTGTAGGTAAAAATAATTTCAAATATTCAATGAAAATAAATATATTTATTTTTGTTGTTGTAAAATGTCAACCTGATTATATATATATATATTTATTTTAATGTGAAATAAAAAAAATAAAAATATATATAATATAATAAAGTACTTTAATTCGTCAAAGTGTACCTAAATTTATTGCACAAGGTGTAATAATTTTGTACAGGTTTATCGTTTGGAGGTAAACGAATATAGCACAAAATAATGCAAGAATTTTCTCTAAAGCAATAAGTGTGTATTTGTTGTTGTACTTACTTTACTTTTAATGGCACAACAGCCCATGGAGGGCCTAGGCCGAGCTTTTCGCACCCACTCATGTTGTGCGTGTTATATTTGTACATGAATGGAAGGGACCTACAGTTTAATGCCGAATCCGAACGGCGAAGTTTAAAGCTTTTCATAGCAATTTTTACTCTTGTAGGTTTGCCATTGCCTGCCAAGAGGTGGTGCCGTGTAGAAAAATTATATTTTTTTTTACTTTTTTTGATTTTGCCTGTGCAGAGATTCGAACCCCGGACACTCTGCGCAGCAGTTCAACGCACTACCACTACGCCACAGCGACCACTTTGTTGTTGTTGTTGTACACGGAACTTATTTACTTTATGTACATACAAAAGATATTTTTGTATGTTGGAACCAGTATGTGTGCATATGGAAATATATACATTTTATACACAATATTTTAAATATAGGAAAATTTAAAATATTATGTATATATGAAGTTCACAAGTAAAATTTAGGAAATAAATAAAAGCTTGTACTTACTTTAATACTGGACAAAGGTAGGAAAGTTTTTCCCTGGGGTTTACTTGCTGTGCTGTACTTGTTGGCGAATGTTTCACTTGTTGCACTATTTGTTCTTTTTTTTTGGTTTTATTGTTAGAATGTATTTAATGTTTATGTTTTTTGTGCCACTGCACTAACCTCATAGGGTTCTTAATTTTTTTTTTTTTCACTGGCACTTATCCGGAACGAACAATGTTTAAGCGCTGGTGGCTTGGTGGAAGGGGAATGGGAATTTGAGTGTAAATAATTGAACACACCGGGAAATCGGTTTTAAAACTTAGAAATTAGTTTATCGGAAAAAAGGGGAAAATGAAATTTACAATATATATATGGAGTTAGGATGCAGAGATTACTACTTACTTAGCTGGCACTACAACCAATGATCGGTCTTGGCCGCCTCCACAAAGCTTCGCCAGTCACTTCTGCTATGCGTGCGCTGGCGCCAGTTGATAAGGCTAAGTGCAGTCAGGTTGCCCTGCACCTGGTCTTTCCAACGGAGATTAGGACGTCCCCTTCTGCGTGTTCCTCCACCGTGATTCGAATAAAACACCCTTCTAGCCGGAGCGCTTTCTTCCATTCGCTCAACATGACCCAGCCAGCGAAGCCGCTGGAGTTTTATACGCTTGACTATGTCAGTGTCGGCGTACAGCTCATACAGCTCATCGTTCCATCTTATTCGAAACACGTCGTCCACGCATACTGGACCGTAGATCTTACGGAGGATCTTCCTCTCGAACGCTGCTAACAGCCTCTCATCATTGATGGTCAATATCCACGTCTCTGCGCCATACATTAGGACGGGAAGGATGAGGGATTTATAGAGCATTATTTTCGTCGGTCGAGAGAGGGCTCTACTTCTCAATTGCCTACTGAGCCCGTAGTAACAACTGTTGGCAAGAGTTAGTCTCCGCTTGATCTCAAGGCTGCATTATTGTTGGTGTTTATGCTGGATCCTAGATATAAGAAATCCTTGACGACTTCAAAAGTGTAGTTGTCAACAGTGACATTTTGTCCAAGACGCCGTGACTCTTTGTTTGTTGACACAAGGTATTTCGTTTTGTCCTCGTTCACCACTAGACCCACACGACGAGACTCCCTTTCCAGGTTGGAGAATGCTGAACTGACTGCTCGAGCGTTTTTGCCAATGATGTCAATATCATCAGCGTATGCTAGCAGCATGACACTCTTGTAGAAGATAGTGCCAGAGATGTCGATGTTCGCAGCTCGAATTATTTTCTCCAGCATAAGGTTAAAGAAGTCGCACGATAGGCAGTCACCTTGTCTGAAACCTCTTTTGGTATCAAATGGTGCGGAGAGGTCTGTCCCAATTTTCACTGCACTGGTGGTGTTGGTCAGTGTTATTTTGCAAAGACGAATGAGCTTTGCAGGGATACCAAAATCAGACATTGCGGCGTACAAGTGATCCCTAATCGTGCTGTCGAAGGCGGCTTTATAATCGACAAATAGATGATGGGTGTCGATCTGTTTTTCTCGGGTCTTTTCCAGGATTTGGCGTAGTGTGAATATCTGGTTGATGGTGGATTTACCAGGCCTGAAGCCACACTGATAAGGTCCAATCAGTTTGTTGACGATTGGCTTCAGTCTTTCGCACAGTACGCTCGATAGAACCTTATATGCAATATTAAGAAGGCTTATCCCACGGTAGTTGGCGCAGATCGTGGAATCACCTTTCTTATGGATTGGGCAGAGTACGCTGAGATTCCAATCACTTGGCATGCCTTCATCTGACCATATTCTGCATAGAAGCTCATGCATGCGTTTTTTGAGCTCTTCGCCTCCGATCTTAAACAACCCAGCAGGCAGGCCATCTGCACCTGCAGCCTTATTGTTTTTCAGCCGAGCAATGGCTGTTAAGACCTTCTCATAGTCAGGCGGCGGTACTTCAACGCCGTCAGTGATTGGGGTTTCCGGAGTAGGTTCCGCAGTGGCGGGATTATTGCCGTCATCTCCATTAAGCAGCTGCGAAAAGTGCTCCCTCCATAATCTTATTATGCCCTGGATATCTGTCACCAGATTTCCGTCTTCATCCTTGCAGGAAGAGGCCCCGGTCTTCAAACCAAGAGTCAGGCGTCTTATTCTTTCAAAGAATTTTCGGACCTCGTTCCTGTCCCGCAACATTTCGATATCATTGAACTCGCGTCTTTCTTCATCTCTTTTCTTGCGCCTGAAAAGACGTTTCTCCTCCCTCCTCAACTTTCTGTATCGCTCCTTAGCAGCTCGCGTTGCAACTGACTGCAGGGTGGCTCTGTATACTGCGTTTTTTGCTTCAGTAGCATCGCGACACTCTTGGTCGTACCACATATTTCTCCGTCGACGGTGGTAGCCTAGCACCTCTTCGGCAGCCGTACGCATAGAGCGGGAAATGTGCGACCACTGCGCGCATATATCATCAAGTTAAGGGGTGTTTTGCGAAAGGAGAAGTGCAAGTTTGTTAGCAAAGACTTTGGCTGTCTGTTGTGATTGCAGCTTTTCGACATCCAGCTTTCTCTTTGTACCTATCCGTACGCGTTTTGCTACACATATACGTGTGCAGACCTTGGATGCAACCAAGTCTTTATGTTGGAATCTGGTGCTACTAACTGTCATGTTTCGTGCGGCGGCGAAGTCGATCAGTCTCATACCGTTATCGGTGGCTTCGTCGTGGAGACTGAATTTTCCGATCGTCGGACCAAAGAGACTCTCCTTGCCCACCTTGGCATTAAAGTCGCCTAACACGATTTTAATATCGTGGCGGGAGCAATGCTCATAAGTTTTGTCGAGGAGCTCGTAGAAGTCATCTTTGGTCGTTTCATCCTTCTCATCCGTCGGGGCATGGACACAAATTAGGCTGATGTTGAAGAATTTTGCCTTGATGCGGATAGTGGCTAGGCGCTCGTTCACGGCCGTGAACCTCGAGACTAGATGACGCAGTCTCTTCCCAACCACAAATCCAACACCAAATTCGTGTCTCGACGCATGACAGCTGTAGTAGATATCACAGGATGCTCTTTTGGAGCAACCCTGTGATGCCAGCTCTATATTGTTGGACGACATCCACCAGCTGGATAGAGGCACCTTCCCTGTAGAGGGTTCGGCCAGGTGCATATCGTTGTCCTTTGGGCGTTTACGGGAGTCGTCAACATTAGAGGGGTTCGTTATCCGAGGCTTATTTTGAGGATTCATTGGTGGGTATTTTAAGCGGAGAAGGCTATTCTCGTTTTCTTGATCCGGTGTTCTGTATATATCCTACCCTTCAGCTTGGGATCCAGGATAACGTCTAGGTACCTGGCGCAGGTTGATATTAAAGTTTGACTATTGCGTTGCGAAGGGTCAAAGTTTGGTGAAAATCTGTACTGCTTTACTTGGATTTAGTCCGAGTTCAAATCTTGTGGCCCAGAGACTGAGTTCCTCCAGTCCCAATCTGATCAGAACTTACAGTCAGAGGAGGGATGATACAATTCCTCCTTGGGGAGTTCCCCCCGATTAGCATAGTAGTAATACAGCTGTTGATGCAACTGTTTACCTCTAAACTGGCTAATGACAGTTGAATTTCCTCAGTGCGAACGTTATCGAAGGCACCTTCTATACCCATCGCTCATAGTTATGTATAACTAGAAGCGACATTGTATTTATGGGAAACCACAACAAAAGCTGCAGAGATAAAGTGTAGATATATATAGCTGTGGTTGCTGTGGTGTAGTGGTAGTGCGTTGGACTGCTACTCAGAGTGTCCGGGGTTCGAATCTCGGCACATTCAAAATCAAAAAGTAGAAAAAATAATTTTTCTACACGGCACCACCTCTTGGCAGGCAATGGTAAACCTACAAGAGTAAACATTGCTATGAAAAGCTTTTCACTTCGCCGTTCGGATTCGGCATTAAACTGTAGGTCCTTTCCATTCATGTACAAATATAACACGCACAACAGCCCTCCATGGGCTGTTGTGCCATTAAAAGTAAAGTAAAGTAAATATATAGCTAGCATGTTGTTTAACATCCTTGGTACTCTACCGTTTACTGTAAATAATTAAAGAAGAACACATAGGCAAAAAACGACTAGAAAAGTAATGAGCTAAAAGTTAAAATAAAGTGTTGTATGATGCGCAAGAAGGAGAAATGCTTATGGTTATGTGCTGGAAGGTTACCTCCAGCTGCCACTGCTATTGTGTTGTTTCAATACGAATGACAATACAACGTTCGGTAAAGTTTTTATTGTAATTTGCAGCTTATATCAACTCGAAACGTTGCTTATGCGACTTTACATACACTATTGTTATTTGCAAAAAAAAAAAAAAATTCCTTTACAGTAATCTCCGCTTAATTGCATCAATGAAAATGAACAATTTATGGTTCAATTAACCAGGGAATGCAATTAACCACGTAATTTAATTATATTTTTAACAAAAAACTTAATATTTCTTGGGCAATTAAACGGGAATCGCAATTAAGTGTGATTCAATTAACTGGGGATTACTGTATCAGCGTTATGAAACTGCGATTCATCTCAAGTGCTCAATTACTTCGGTATCCTTAGCAATCGATTTCCTGTTAACCGGTTTCAAAATTTGTTTAAACTTATTTTGCATATTTTGAAGTGATGGCGAAAAAAAATCTAAAAAATTTTAAATAAGAACTAATGTGCTCTAATATACATACAACACATATTTATTACAGACATACATATGTAGGTTTATCTGGAAATTACTATAATTTAATCTCATCCTTAGTGTTGAACCAAATAACCCCAATGCTCCACCTCACGATGATGCTGCAGCAGTAACAGGCTCCGGAATATTACTTAAATCCAAAGAAAGAAAAAAACACGATCGTTTCAATGGCATGTCCGAAGAGGAAGTTGTAAAACGTACATTGCCTGACCATTTATGTGATAATCTAGATATTGTTATAGTGAGTGTAAATTTCTAACACAGCGAATCTACATACATATTTACATAAACATAAATATAAAATTAATGGCGTTTTCGATTCTACCAAAAAATTTTACATTTTTATTGCCGTCTCCTTTTTTCGTGTTCAATTCTAAAATGAATGTAACCCATACTCTGCGTTTTTTTCCTTAAAATGTTGAACTTAAAAAAGCAAAAATGTAAAATTTTTGACCTGGGTGACGTTGTAGAGGGAGATGTTGCCTTGTCGTTTGGAACGACAATACTATGAAATTCATATGTTAGACAAGGATAGATATGTGACGCATTATTTTGCCATTTGGTTTTGGACAATTAATATTTGGCGTAGTTACGACAAAAAATAACAATTTAATTATTTTGGCAAAAAATGCCCTTAATGATTTGCTGGAGTCGTCGTCATCGTCATCAACGAAAGAGGAAATTGGTTTGCTTTCCTAAAAAAGAGAGCGTGTGTAAAAGATTTTGTGGTGGATGTTGTGAATTTATATTCTGAGAGCGAGGTATTGCAAGTCTTTGCCTTTATCATTTGCTTTTAAAAAGGATTTTTGGATTAATTATTAATAAGGATGGATATGTGAAGCATTTTTTTGAGAGAAATAGTATTTGATTGCAAAGTATTCCAGAAGCTCTAGCTACTTAAAAGGACGTACAAAGGCGGGAGAGCGCAATTTGTGGCATGTACTGCAATATTTCAGTGTAATTCTATAACTTGTCTCCTAAATATATATTAAAGGTTTTCTAGCAACAAAACTACCATCCTCTTCAATATGTCGGTTTCAAGTGTACATGCTCTTTTTAAATGCTGCAGAAAAGATACGTTCTTAGGAAGATGGTGGAATCAGAAAGGAAGTTGCTAATCGATTTGAAAATATATGTGGGTTTCCAAATGTTCTAGGTTGCATTGATGGCAGTTATATCACCATCATCCAAAGCGTAAAATCAGATCAGCGTAGGTATATATGGTAAACAGGCACGACTCCATATCTATAACTTCTTCTTCTTCTTCTTCTTTTCGCATCTACCCATGGTGTATTATATTTGTAATTGAATGGAAGGAAAGCTTTTCGTAAGAAATTTTTACTCTTGTAAGTTTGGCATTGCCTGCCAAGATGTGGTACCGTTTAGAAAATAGTTATTCTTGATTTTGCCTTTGCCGAAATTTGAACCCCGGACACACTACGTAGCAATGCAAATTATTTGTGATTTCAATTTGGAATTTTTGGATGTTTGTACATATGTACTCAGCCAAATGCACGATTCGCGAGAGCTAAGGCTGTTATTAATCGGTAAGATATTGCCAAACTCTTTATAAGGTCGGATACCATATTCTTGGAGATTCGGAATATCCGATCCGGAGTTATTTATTGGATCATATAAAAAGAATCCGCGGGATATGAGAACATTTTTGAACAAAAATTGTCTCTATTAAAAATCAATTTTAATCAAGTATACACTCATGGTAATAAATATACTTCCACCAAGAAAAGTTTATTATTTTTAAATTTTTGTTTTAATTTTTTAATTCAGTTTTGTTTGTTCAAATAATTTTAAGTAAAAATATAAAAAGAAAGAAAAACTTGTATTCGATTAAAAAAAAAGTTTTTTAAACATAAATCATTTTTAGTAGTGAGTGTGACCACCTGACACTTAAATAACTTCTTCCAAATGATGAGGCAATGATATTATTACATTTCTAAATTAAGAAGTGGATATTTCAATTCGGCTTGAAGATCACGCAGGATAGAGTACTGGCGTCCATTAGTATGAATTCGATTTTCCATAATCCCCCAGAGGTTTTCGATGGCATTTAAATCCGAACTTAACGCAGGCCACCGCAAAAGCTCAATTTTCGGTTTATTAAACCACTACTTTGACTCTATGGATAGGAGCATTATCGTGCTGAAAAATTGTTTGTGTCACTAATTTCGTCCAAAAATGTAACAAGGACCTCATCTAGAAGTTCGATGTAGCCATCAGCTTTAACTTTATTGCTAATAAAGCATATTGTGGTCTTGCGTTCATAACAGAATCCAGCCCAGACCATGATGGTACCTCCTCCAAAATTTCTGTGCAAACTGATTTCTTTTTCTTTCCTATTGTCGTGCCAATATCGTATAAAGCCATCAGGACCATCTAAAGCAAACTCAAGTCGTGCTTTTTTATGATGGTGTTTTAATGCAGGTTTTCATTTGTTCTGCATTATGCAGAATTTGTCTCAGTCGTCTTGCGGAAACGTTTTATTCGAATTCACGACGAATTTCTCTGCAACTTCGCTGTTTAGAGCTTGCCTCTCTAAAAATTTCGCGGTTTTGCCGAGGAGTTAGTATGGGTGGCCAGCCCGTCCTCTTGTTTTTTGCAAAAAGTGGCCTAGTCTTAAAACATTTGCAACACTGATGTACGATCTTTGAATTCATCTAGCGATTTCTCGATTAGACAATCCACATTCTTTATAAGCAGTGATTTTACCAATTTAAAAAAAGTCGTTTCTCGTGGCATTTGTTCTCAAAATAGATTTTCACATACAACTTATTCTCACTTTAAGGTTTTCTTACTAATTTCCTTGAAATTAACTTATTGACGTATCCAATTTGTAGCTAAATAGCGATTGGAATTATAGTTATTTCCTTCAGCACAAAAATATTTATAGCTACCACAAACATAAAGGGTACTTAATTGATATAACTATAATGGTATCGCGAATGATTAACTAAAGAAGATATAACAAACATATTTTGCAAAGATACATTTTTATTAACTTTTTTGTGTGTGGAAGTATATTTATGGTCGCTATGGTGTAGTGGTAGTGCGTTGGACTGCTACGTAGAGTATCCGGGGTTCGAATCTCGGCACAGGCAAAATGTGCCGAAGTAGAAAAAATAATTTTTCTACACGGCACCACCTCTTGGCAGGCAATGGCAAAACCTACAAGAGTAAAAATTGCTATGAAAAGCTTTTCACTTCGCCGTTCGGATTCGGCATTAAACTGTAGGTCCCTTCCATTCATGTACACATATAACACGCACAACATGAGTGGATACGAAAAAGCTCGGCCTAGGCCCTCCATGGGCTGTTGTGCCATTAAAAGTAAGTAAGTAAGTATATTTATGACCCATGTTATGACCCACTATAGTTGGTTTTACCATGGGCAAATTTATAATTCCGTGCTACACGCTACACGATACATATTGAGAAAAACAATTTTGCTGAAAAAGTGGAAGAAAGCCAAGATGTCGGTTCTTTTCCGACAAAAAAATTGTTCACGATATTAATGTAGCCACTCTTACTGAGCTGGGGAAAACAAAATAAAGTCACTTTTGTATCTTCATTAAAAGAAATACAACTAAAATACGATTTTCAGACTTGAAATAATTAGATTAGGTACATAAGTATGTATTTTATTTTTGACTATTTTAAGTAGGTAGTCTTGGCAGTTACAATGACTTACAAAAGTGTTCAAAAAGACCAGACACAGGTGACTGAAAAACCAAAAAGTTATATCGCTAAAATTTAGTATTCGGTCAGCTCAACATAAGTAGGCCTCGTGAAGCAGTTCCATACAAAAAACGATATGTGGACCAAACTTGTGAATGTGTTTGAGGTTAAAGGTTGGAAGATGAGACCATAAATCATTCATTAAAAGAAAAAAAATGTGTTTCATAATAATACCCGTTTTAACGCCAATTCAAAGAGCTGAACAAATTTTGTAAGTTTACGATTCAATTGAACCAAATTAAAAAATCCCATATTTGTGCAGAAAGCATTGGTTAAAATCACAGCAATAAAATAATATTACAAATTTTGTTTCTTTTGTATCAAGCTGAACGAATACAAACTTTCTATTGAACGAAAGAAGTCTCGTGTAGAAAGAGCAAATTTTCTACTCGGCACCACCCGACCTCTTGGCAGGCAATAGCAAACCTGCAAGAGTAAAAAGAGCTGTTCGGATTCGGTATAAAATTTTAGGTCCCTTCCATTCATGTACAAATATAACACGCACAACATAAGTGGATGCGTAAAGCTCGGCCTACAAGCTACAAGCGGTCATCGACATTGACAAGAAAAAACTGAAGTTCATTGGCATAAAACTTGCCACAATGGCTGTCTATCTCTTTATCGGTGTCCTGTGATTGCACTCTCTCTCTCATTTTCCCTCCCTCTTCCACCCACCTATCAATCTTCCTTCTAATCAACACAATGCTCAGCATTTATAAGAGCGTGTTGTATGTATAAATAAAAAAAAGAAGACATTTTCAAATTCTTGTTGTATGGAATAAAGAAAGAGAATCAGTAAACTTCGGTTAAGTGCCATACCCGTTTTAGTGCCTGTAATTTGCCGCATCTTACGTGCCATTAATTCTATGCTCCTATAAAACAATTGTTTGTAATTTACATCTTTTAAGTGCCACTTTAAAAATATAGATACATATTTATGTAAATAAATTGTAAACATGTGACCAAAACGAAGTACCTTGTGTCAACAAACAAAGAGTCACGGCGTCTTGGACAAAATGTTACTGTTTACAATTATACTTTTCAAGTCGTCAAGTATTTCGTTTACCTGGGGTCCAGCATTAATACCAACAATAATGTCAGTCTTGAGATCAAGCGGAGATTAACTCTTGGCAACAGGTGTTACTACGGGATCAGTGGACAATTGAGAAGCAGAGCCCTCTCTCGACCGACGAAAATATTATATAAGAAAAATTATATAAGTCCCTCATTCTTCCCGTCCTAATATATGGCTCCGAGACGTGGATATTGACCATCAATGACGAGAGGCTGTTAGGAGCGTTCGAGAGGAAGATACTCCGTAAGATCTACGGTCCAACATGCGTAGACGACGTGTACCGAATAAGATGGAACGATGAGCTGTATGAGCTGTACGCCGACACTGACATAGTCAAGCGTATAAAAATCCAGCAGCTTCTCTGGCTGGGTCATGTTGAGCGAATGGAAAAAAGCGCTCCGGCTAGAAGGGTGTTTTATTCGTTTAATTTGTGTCCTGGGCCTGGGGGCGTATCTCTCAAGCCGACACACAGCCTCCTCGTGGCGTCCCCTGGATAGCAATCTGACATCCGTCAGAGAGCTAACTAATGTGTGCTGCGGGCTTCTCCGTGGCCGTGAATGAAAGGTTGTGTTTCAGGCTTTGAACCCACCACGTTGAAATATTCCCAAATGAAGCCTCGGATAAGCAATTCCCTCATTGTTGACGAATCCCACAAACGCCCAAAGGACAACGATTTACGGATATGCACCTGGAATATCCGAACTAGCCTAAATCCAGCTGGCGTATGTCCTCCAAAGATATAGAGCTCACATCACCGCTATACAGGAAATGCGATAGACGGAACAGGGTTGCTCCAGAAGAACATCCTGTGATATCTACTACAGCTGTCATGAGTCGAGACACGAATTTGGTGTTGGATTTGTGGTTGGGAAGAGAATGCGTCATCTACTTTTGAGGTTCAAGCCAGTGAACAACCCTAGCCATATTCGCATCAAGGCAAAATTCTTCAACATCAGCCTAATTTGTGTCCATGCCCCGACGGATGAGAAGGATGAAACGACCAAAGATGACTTCTACGAGCTCCTCGACAAAACTTATGAGCATTGCTCCCGCCACGATATTAAAATCGTGTTGGGCGGCTTTAATGCTAAGGTGCGCAAGGAGAGTCTTTTTGGTCCGACGATCGGAAAATTCAGTCTCCATCGTGAAGCCACCGATAACGGTATGAGACTGATCGACTTCGCCGCCGCACGATGACAGTTAGTAGCACGATATTCCAACATAAGGATATCCATAAGGCCACTTGGCTGTTCCTTGCTCAAAACACACTAAACCAGATTAATCACGTGATCGACGGAAGGCACGCTTCCAATGTACGAGACACACGCACAATACGAGGCGCAAACATCGATTCAGACCACTACTTGGTTGCAACCAAGGTCTGCACACGTGTATGTGTAGCAAGTCGTGTAGGGATAGGTATAAAGAGAAAGCTGGATGTCGAAAAACTGCAATCACAATCATGATATTTATGCGCACAGTGGACGTACGTTTCCCGCTCTATTAGTACGGCTACCATCGTCGACGGAGAAATATGTGGTACGACCAAGAGTTTCGTGATGCTACTAAAACGAAAAACGCAATATATAGCGCCACCCACCATTCAGTAGCAACGCGAGCTGCGAAGAAGCGATACAGAGAGTTGAGGAGGGAGGAGAAACGTCTCTTCGGGCGCAAGAAGAGAAATGCAGAAAGACGTGAGCTTAATGATACAAAATGTTGAGAGACAGGAACGAGATCAGAAAATTCTTCGAAAGAATAAGATGCCTGACTGATGGTTTGAAGACCATCGTCTTCAAAGGGCGGGTTCCTGCAAGGATGAAGATGGAAATCTGGTGACAGATGAGATTATGAAGTTCCAATCACTTGGCATGCTTTCATCCGACCATATTCTGCATAGAAGCTCATGCATGCGCTTTCTGAGCTCTTTGCCTGAGATGATGAGATAATGAGATTGTGGAGGGAGCACTTTTCGCGGCTGCTTAATAGCGATGATAATAATAATTGTTTAAGACTGGAGGCATATACCGTATATATATAAGGAGGCATATAAGGTTCTATCGAGCGTACTGTGCGAAAGACTGAAGCCAATCGTCAACAAACTGATTGGACCTATCAGTGTGGCTTCAGGCCTGGTAAATCCACCATCGACCAGATATTCACACTACGCCTATTCCTGGAAAAGACCCAAGAAAAACAGATCGAAACCCATCACATATTTGTCGATTATAAAGCCGCCTTCGACAGCACGATTAGGGATAAATGGTACGCCGCAATGTCTGATTTTGGTATCCCTGCAAAGCTAATTCGTCTTTGCAAAATGACACTGACCGACACCACCAGCACAGTAAAAATTAGGACAGACATCTCCGCACCATTTGATACCAAAAGAGGTTTCAGACAAGGTAACCCCTATCGTGCGACTTCTTTAACCTTATGCTGGAGAAAATAACTCGAGCTCCGAAAATCGACATCTCTGACACTATTTTCAACAAGATGCATATTTTCTCATGCCTGCATACGCTGAGGCGCGAACAGTCAGTGAAGCATTCGCCAATCTGGAAAGGGGGTCTCGTCGAGGACAAAATGAAATTCTTTGTGCCGACAAACAAAGAGCCACGGCGTCTTGGACAAAATGTCACTGTTGACAATTATATTTTTGAAGTCGTCAAGGATTTCATTTACCTATAATCTAGCATTAATACCAATAGATTAAATCTTGCCAACAGGTGTTACTACGGGCTCAGTAGGCAATTGAGAAGCAGAGCCCTCTCTGGACCGACGAAAATAACATTATATAAAACCCTCATCTTTCACGTCCTAATAAGTGGCTCCGAGACGTGGACATTGACCATCAATGATGAAAAAATCCAAAATCCAGCGGCTGGCTGGGTCATGTTGAGCGAATGGAAGAAAGCGCTCCGGCTAGAATGGTGTTTTATTCCAGCCACGCTTAAAGAACACGCAGAAGAGGACGTCCTAATCTCCGTTGGAAAGACCAAGTAGAGGCTGACTGACTTTTTTGGCCTTTTGGCAAGGCCGATCATCGGCTGTAGTGCCAGCTAAGTAAGTAATTTATTCTAATTGCACCTTTTCTTTCCTTTTCTATTTCTCTATCCTTGCTTCTGTTTGTTCTATTCTTTTCATTCTTCTTTTCCTCTTACTACTTCTCTCGAACATTACACATCGTTCGGTTGGGCAATTAAATTTTAATTATAAACTGAAAAGTCCTATTTTCCTTACAATAAAATAATATTGTAAATATTAAACACGATTTCCTTGTGTTTTAATTGTAACATTTCAATTAAATAACTCAGCACGGAATTATTCATGGTCCTTCCAGTCATGATCCAACGCTTTAACGCACCACAAAAAGTGCAACAATTGGAACAACAACAATAACGAAAAATCAACTACCACAAAAATCACATGCAACAGTACAGCAAGTATGTAGATCTAAAGGAAAAAATTACCTCCCTTTTTTACATATAAGTAAGTACAAGCGCTTTTTTTCATAAATTCAACTTGTTACTTACTATACATAATATTTTAAGTTTTCCCATATTTAAAATATTGTGTATAAATTTTATATATTATCTAATATTGGGTGTAACGTACAAATATCTTTTGTATGTACCTTAAGTAAATAATGTACATTAAGAAAATAATAAATACACACTTATTGCTTTACAGAAAGTTCCTTGCTATTTTCTATTATGCTATATTCGTTTACCTCTGAACGATCAACCTGTACAAAATTATTACACTCTGTGCAATATATTTAGTTACACTTTAACTGATTAAATTGTAGATTTTTACAGATTAAATTGTAGATTTTTACAGCTCATACAGCTCATCAGCTCTGATTGCCAGGCACGGATGAAGTCATATTCCATCCATACAAGAAACAATTTCTTAGAGTATCTTTCCACCATGGACAACAGCGAAATCCCTTAGTTTAGGCAGTTCTCGCAGAGTAATCAAGAAAGAACTTTGTTACGTGTAGATGCTTACTGTGCTTTCCTTTTGGTCTCACTTAAGAGAAGGACAATTCCGATCCCTTCATCTCTTGGTGGCAAAAGGTTAAGCGGCTCTCTGCAAACAATAAGACTTTTGCGGTTATAACTCTGCGTAGGAAAAGCTGGCCTTTTGTTCTCACACTCAGGAGAAGGACAACTATTGTACCTATAAGTCTACTTCGAAAAAAGTTTATCGTGCTTGTCTTTTTATTGCCGGTAAAGCAATAAGCCTTTCGAAGTTAACACTCTTCTTAGCAGTTTCTCACTTGAAGCTTTGAAGCTCTATCAAGACACAACTTTGTGGCGCTTTGTTCCTCCCTGGAACTTTAGGATACATTTTTATACATATATAAGTATATATATATATACCAGGTGAACATGTATGAAACCGATAATTTTTTTTGGAAAATACCCGTTTATTTAAGAAAAATGGTTATACATTCAATCTTCAAAGTAATGGCCATTGCTATTTACAAATTTTTCACATCTCTCTGTGAATGCCTCGCCAAAAAAACTGTTCGATTTTTGAGTCAAACCAGTCATCGAAACCAGTTTTTCACATTTTCGTACGAATCGAAGTGCTGCTCAGCAAGTGCGTGCCCCATTGATGAAAATAAGTGGTAGTCAGATGGAGCCAAGTCTGGTGCGGCCCTCCCCCATGCGGGAAGGTCTTCCCGGCTGTACGAATCTACCAATTCCCGAGTCTGTTTTGTTCGATGTGATGGTGCATTGTCATCAAGCCTAGCTTGATATTCTGGACGTTTTTGGCGCAAAGCACGGATCAAATCGGCCACTTGTTGTTGGTAACGTTGGCCAGGAACTGTTTCCCCTGGTTTCAGAAAGTCAAACTAGATAATTCCTCGCTGATCCCAGAAAACACAGAGCATTGTCTTCTTTCCGAAGCGATTTGGCTTTGCTGTCGATTTGGCCGGGATACGTTTGGGATTCTCGAAATAGAATCATCGCCAGTAACAATTCGATGAAGACATGAATTTCTTTTGTATCTGGCGGGCAACGTTTGGTCGCTGTGGCGTAGTGGTAGTGCATTGGACTGCTACGCAGAGTGTCTGGGGTTCGAATCTCGGCACAGGCAAAATCAAAAAGGTAGAAAAAATAATTTTTCTACACGGCACCACCTCTTGGCAGGCAATGGCAAACCTACAAGAGTAAAAAAAAGCTGTTCACTTCGCCGTTCGGATTCGGCATTAAACTGTAGGTCCCTTCCATTCATGTACAAATATAACACGCACAACATGAGTGGATGCGAAAAGCTCGGCCTAGGCCCTCCATGGGCTGTTGTGCCATTAAAAGTAAGTAAGTAAGGGAAACGTTTCATAGGTGGTTTTTCGATTTTCTTTCTTCTTCTTCTCTTCCCACCTTCAAAATCAATCCCATGGCTTTTAAACGTTCAGAAATGCATTGTTTGATTACACTTAATTGTTCTGCAAGTTGTTCTTGCGTTTGACCATCATCCTTATCGAGTAAAGCTTTCAATTCGGCATCTTCAAACTTTTTCGGTGGTCTTCCACGTTATTCGTTTCTCACATCAAGATCGCCACTTTTAAACTTATTGAACCACTTGAACTGTGTTTTGCCTAGAGCGTGCTGACAGTAAGAACATCATTGATTTTCATTGGTTGGTCATATCAAACATGTGGAACATTCCACTCTCAGTTAACTCATTCCACTCAACAGAAACCGTGATATGGTATTGAACATTTTGGACGACTTTATGACTTTATGAGGTGACGAAGTGTGCAAAAAGGCATAAATACTCATACGTAACATATATGGCAGTAAGTATTCTTGGAGATCAATTTCTATTGAAACATTATTTTAAAAGTTATTATAAATTAAATCTATATGTTTTTTTTTACAAAATTTTCGTCACTTGTATTCTTTATTTCTAAATCAATCTGGTTTAACTTATCCAGATAAATTTCCCATTTCCAATCCAAAATAATTAAATTTACTATTTATTGTAGATTTTCAATAGTAGCAGTATTTCTTTTGAATTTTTCCTCTGAATATTTAACTTGTATGGTAGGAAAGCGTGGTTATTGCCCAATGATGATAATTTTCTTCACAGCTATTCTTGACATTATTTCCAATATGCACCGAATTTGGTTAAATTCGCTTCACTAATTTCTTTGATATTACGTTTTATGTGTTTCATTTGTATGGGAGGTAGGCGTGGCTATTACCGGATGTTAATAATTTTGACAACAGTTATTTTTGAGGATATATTTTTGTAAGTAGTATACCGAATTTAGTTTGGTTCTCTTTAGAATTATTTCAATATCACTCTTGGAAAGTTTCACGTGCATGGGAGGTACCATGTCCACTTGATCGATTTTACCCATTTTAGAATTTATTGTTTTCCTGGATATAAGACATGTTTCACACAAATTTGGTTAAGATTGCACAAGTTTTTCTCGAGTTATCATGTACAAAGGCAGGTGGACATAGCTGTATCGACTTTACTATGTATGCATGCTGATAATTTTATGGGGTCATATAAAAAGCATCCGCGGTTTTTGGTGTTGGTACCCACAAATCTGGCAATAAATCTATGAAGTCAGTTGTATAATTCGTCGCTAGTATAGAAAGTTACATTGATTTGAAAATGAGTGAAATATCTGAATAAATACGGTATATGATGCTTTATTACCATAGAAAAGGTAAAAACAAACATGCCGAAGAATTTGTTCTGTTTACGATGAGGACGCTGTGAGTGCACGCCGGACCCAGGAGTGGTTTGCTCGATTCCGGGCCGGATTCCCCTGCACGGAATCTAAACATCGGAGCGGAGACAGTAAACATTAACCACATGACATAATTGTGGGTACCAACCGGGGATACTTTTTATATGACCCAATATATATACATCCAACGACGCCAAATTATGGGTGTTGAAAACAACCCCAATTGAATTTGGAATGAAATTTTGGTGTTTTGTTCTGTCTAATTTTCGAAATGAATTTTGTGTAACGTTACAAGAAAGAACATATGTACAATAAATGCATAGAAGATGCCTTACGTACAAATTTTCTAGCACAAAAATTTTTTTCTGTGGAGCTTGATCTGACATTATTGTTGATGTTAATGCTGGATCTTAGGTAAACGAAATCCTTGACGACTTGAAAAATATAATTGTCAACAGTTACATTTTTTTCGTGAATCTTTGTTTGTTGACACAAAGTATTTCATTTTCTCCTCGTTCACCACTAGACCCACTAGACGAGACTTACTTTCCTGATTGGAGAATGCTGCCCTGACTGCTCGCGTGTTGATGCCACTGATGTCAATATCATCAGCGCATGCTAACAACATGACACTCTTGTAGAAAATAGTGCCACAGATGTCGATGGTCGCAGCTCGAATTATTTTCTCTAGTATAAGGTTAAAGAAGTCACACGATAGCGAATCACCTTGTCTGAAACCTCTTTTGGTATCAAATAGCGCGAGAGGTCTGTCCGAATTTTGACTGCGGTGATAGTGTCGGTCAGTGTTATTCTGCAAAGACGAATGAGCTCTGCAGAGATACCAAAATCAGACATTGCGGCATGCAAGTGATCCCTAATCGTGCTGTTGAAGGCGACATTATAATCGACAATAGATGTTGGGTGTCTATCTGCATTTCTCATGTCTTGTCCGGGATTTGACGTAGTGCGAATATCTGGTCGATTTACCCAGCCTGAAGCCACTCTGATAAGGTCCAATCAATTTGTTGACGATTAGCGTTTGTGAGCTCTTCGCTTCCAGTCAGAAGGCAGGCCACTTGCACTCCTGCAGCTTTATTGTTTTCCAGCCGAGCGATGTCTGTTATAGCCGGGCGGCGGTACTTAAGCGCCGTCAATGATTGTTGTGAGTGATTTCCGGAGCAGATTCTCCAGTGGCGGGATTAGATTATTGCTGTTATCACCATTAAGCAGAGATAAGCGCTCCCTCCATAACCTTATAGTACCCTAGACATCTGTTACCAGATTTCAGTCTTCGTCCTTGCAGGTAGGGACCCGGTCTGCAAACCGTTTGTTAGGTGTCTTATTCTTTCGAAGAATTTTCGGACCTCGTTACTGTCCCGTAACATTTCTCCTCCCTCCTCAACTCTCTGTATCGCTCCTTAGCTGCTCGCGTTGCAACTGACTGCAAGGTGGCTCCATAAACTGCGTTTTTCGCTTCAGTAGCATCGCGACATTCTTGGTCGTACCACATATTTCTCCGTCGACGGTGGTAACCTAGCACCTCTACGGTAGCCGTACGCATAGAGCAGGAAACGTGCGTCCACTGGCCACTCTCCTTGCCCACCTTGGCAAAATTGAATTTAGTAGCGGGAGCAATGCTCATAAGTCATCTTTGGTCGTTTCATCCTTCTCATCCGTCGGGGCATGGACACAAATTAGGCTGATGTTGAAGAATTTTGCCTTGACGCGGATAGTGTCTAAACGCTCGTTCACTGGCGTGAACCTTGAGAGTAGATGACGTAGTCTCTTCCCAACCAAAAATCCAACACCAAATGCATGTCTCGACTAATGTTAGCTGTAGTAGATAACACAGGATGCTCTTCAGGATTTGAGTGACACACATTCTATGTACTGTGCAATACCATATTCATTGTTCCAGTTCGAACATATTTGTCGCCGTGCACCTAAAAAAATGTTTTTTGGTATAATTACAATTTTAATATTTTCTGTGATACTTTACACTAGAAATAGATCTAGGAACTTTGGAATAATTTCCTAGAAGGACAGATTTTTCTTAAAATGTATGGCAGCCTTCAAATCATTTGCCAAAATTGTAACCTTTTAGCCTGTTTTTGATTTAAGCATCTCTTAGTTCATATCGTGCCATGTTAGAAGTCTTTTATGGGCCATGTGGCACAATTGCGGCTCCAACAAGATGGAGCCACATGCCAATCTTATCAAACAATTCATCAATTGAAGGGGAAGTTCAGTAATCGTGAGAAATGACCCGGTGGAATGGCCACCTCGCTCATGCGTTTTAACGCCGTTACATTTCTTTTTATGGGGCTACGTTAGAGAAGCTAGGGAACAATATCGAGGGCGAAATTGTCAACGTTCCGTCTGCTACGTGTGGAAATTTGGCTCCGAAGAATCGAACGCTGTTAATGTGCTCGCGGTTGTCATGTGTGCGCTATCGAACTCCATACTTAAATGTAACATGTGTAGCACGCAAAAAAAATGCGTGCGAATGTAACGTCCCAGTCCGCGTTTCGGACCCTATATACCAATTATTAGTAAGACTTAAAGCACATAATATATATTGAATATGTCAAATATATATTCGCGAATTTAACTGGATGAAGTCACCTCCGAGGCATAAGGTCAAAATTACATACGTTTTTTTTGAGACTGTAATATTTGTTTATTGATATTTTCCACTAATGTTGATACTTTAAAATTTTACAGCTCTCTGAAATGGCCTTGGAGGCTGCTGACAATAGTGTAAGCATGAACGTCATGGGGATGACTGTCGTGATCACACAAGCATGACAGATTTCTGCAACAATTGCGTTCAAACTTACCATACAAATGAAGGGAAAACATTTTTGCCCAGCTTCGAAAGTTTGAAAAGTTTGGGCAATATCAACGAAAAAACTAAAATGAGTAACGGCACTCGCAATCGATAATCGATGATTACTGTTCAGCTGCGTATATAAAATTTTTTTTTTTTAAACTAGGAAAATTATTTTTCTTAATTATTTAGCAAGTTCATCCATTAGAGTATATTCTATATATGAATTTTACAGGCTTCTATGAACATTTTCGCTATAGAGAGAATAACCTTAATAGTATGCAGTTTTTTGATATTTTGAATGTAAAACTATACACTATTACTTTAAACCTTTGGACCCCAATGTTGCAATTTGTATTGTTTAACGGCCAACGGTAAGCTTTCCTTTTGGTTTTGTCTGCTCATTCTTAATGATAACGGTGCTTTTATGTGTCTACTCAAAATTTGAGGAAAAAAATACACATTTGGAGATCATTTAGCGAAGTTATTTTCAGTAGACTGCGCGTGTGTGGCCGCTGTGGCGTAGTGGTAGTGCGTTGGACTGCTACGCAGAGTGTCCGGGGTTCGAATCTCGGCACAGGCAAAATCAAAAAGTAGAAAAAAATAATTTTTCTACACGGCACCACCTCTTGTCAGGCAATGGCAAACCTACAAGAGTAAAAATTGCTATGAAAAGCTTTTCACTTCGCCGTTCGGATTCGGCTTTAAACTGTAGGTCCCTTCCATTCATGTACAAATATAACACGCACAACATGAGTGGATGCGAAAAGCTCGGCCTAGGCCCTCCATGGGCTGTAGTGCCATCAAAAGTAAGTAAAGCGCGTGTGTCGCAAAAAATATATTTGTGAAATTCGAAAGAGGTGTTAAAGTGAGTGATTTACTTTTATAATAATAAAAAAAAATTAAAAAGTATAAATGAATTATTTTTGAGCAAAGATTTATCTTAACGGTGTTAAAGTTGAATTTGATTAATTTTGAATAATAACCAGGTTAGTAATTTTCAAAGTTATAATGTTGCTTGTGGGCAAACTTGGGCAATAGTGGTAACAAATATATTTATACTTAGATATGAGACCGAAAGAGAAAGGTTTCTCGAATGAAGATATTGAGAGGAGTATTAACTTCGATTGGGATGCTTTCTACTGACGAAGAAAGTGGTGATGACATTTCTGCAGCGCTGGAGAAGAATTTGGAAGCGATCGTGGAAAGAGGAGAAGCGATCGTGGAAAGAGGAGAAACTATCGAGATTGGCCTTCTTGAAAATATGATTGCAGAAGAATGTGAGCAGGAACCGTGTGTTGATGCTGATAATTGCATTGAAAAAGTTGACCCCAAGATACTAAAGTGGAAAACAAGGCCATTTGAATCTCCAGAGAGCAATTGGGAAGAAGAGCATTCTTTGAAAGTCGACGACGTGATGACACCAGTGGAATATTTTTCCACCTTTTGTGATAGCCAAATTATTGATTTGATCACAAAGCAAACTGATTTGTATGGGCTGGAAGGACATGGCATAGAGCTTAAATGTACTGGATGGAGGATATCAAACGTTATATTGGTATTTTGTTGTACTTGGCATGGTCAAAAGAATTAAAGCTTACCGCTATAACAGATTCAATGCCGCGGGGAAGATTTGGAAAAATAAATCAATGTTTGCACTTCAACGAGAATTCTAAACAATGCAAAAAAGGAGATATGAACTATGACAACCTGTACAATATACGCCCTTTACTAAACATTCTCAAAGAAAATTTTGGTAAACTACCTCAAGAAGAACATCAAAGTGTTTTTTTATTTTTTTTTTTATTAATTTCCAATAGTATGTGTACATCTGTCTACATAAGATAATTCATATACAACACTTAATACATTTCCTCACAGCAATTATTTGGATTTTAATCAATACATTGATCAGTATCAATATATCGTTTTTATATTAATTTTTGTATTTTAATTCTACTTTGTTAGATTAAATCTACTGGTCTTGTTTTTTTTTCAGTTGACGCGGTTGTTCGATTTCTCTATTTGGTAATTGCGATACTTCACTGTTGATATGTTGTGTTACTGTTGCGTGGTATTTTTTACTGTAGTTGAAATTTCAGCGGTGATTGTAGGTATTTTTAAATCATGATGAATGATATTGTTTGTGATGTACCAGTCCGCGTTTGCTATGCGTCTCAGTATTGTTGATTGTTGACGTTGTATTTTTAAAATATTGCTTTTCTTTGCTGTTCCCCATAGTTGCAGCCCACATGTTCATATAGGTTTTATTATTGATTTGTAAATTAGTATTTTGTTGTTTAGATTCAAGCTCTCTGTGCAGTAGCCAGTATAACTCCCGCAATTTCATTTTCATTTGCTCACGTTTTTTTTCTATATTATAGTTCCAAGTAAGCTTAAGTACTATCTATGTATTCTCCCAAATATTTGGCGACAGTTTCAATCCTAACATTTGTTCCATTAATGTTAATGGGTTGAGGAATAATAATTTTTCTCGTTGTATATATAACTTGAACAGATTTTTGTTCATTTACTTTTATGTGCCATTTGCAGAACCAATTCGTGATTTCATCAATATTTTCTTGTAGTGTTGCTGTTGCAGTTGTAATATTTTGGTGTGATGCCAAGAGGACTGTGTCATCTACAAATGTAGCTATAAGTGAATTTATGCTGTTAGGCTGTGCTATATCTGCTGTATAAAAAGTATATAAAATTGGTCCTATTACACTTCCTTGCGGGATTCCAGCAGTAATTTTTCGTAGTGTGGATATTTAATTTTTGTGTCTCACATAGAAGTGACGGTCTGTGAGATAGCTTTTTATCAATTGGTACAAGCATTCTGGTAATATTCTTTTGAGTTTGTAGAGAAGTCCTTTAATCCTTTAATGCTTTATCAAACGCTTTCTCCCAGCGCAAAATTATTTTCTCTCTAAATCCGTGAGAATTTTATGCGTTACTCTGTGCACCTGCTGGATTGTGGAGTGTTTGCAGCGAAAGCCAAACTGATGATCTGGTATTGCGTGAGTTCTTTCTAAAATTGGTTGTAGTCTGTCATATATGAGTTTTTCCATTATTTTTGATAGTGTTGGTAAAATGCTGATTTGCCAATGTGATGACGCTTGTGTGGCATCTTTACCTGGTTTCTGTATTGGAATTATCTCTGCCACTTTCCATAGTTTGGGGTAGTATTTTAGTCTGAGGATTGCATTCATTGTGTTTCGAAGGTATTGTAGCGCTTTTAACGGAAGTTCTTTGAGCATTTAGCCTGTTATATTGTCGTAACCTGGTGCTTTCTTGTGGCTTATTCTTTTTTTAATGAAAGTTTCAATTTCATGTATAGAGTGTTGTATTCAATTGTTTGATGCGTTTCTTCAATTTCATTTAGTTGGCTTGTTATTGAGTCGTTTGAGAATATTTTTTCGTAGTAGTTAGCAATTGTTGCTGCTTTTTCCTCATTAGATCTAGCCCAAGTGTCATTTTCTTTTTTTAAAGGCGGCTGGTGAAAAATTTTGTGAGTAAGATTTTTTACAACTTTCCACAATGAATAATTTGTTTCTTCTTGGTGTTAGATTACTAAGATATTTTTTAATTTATTTATTTTCGTTTTCAATTAATGCTTTTTTCAGGTTTTTAACAGCTTTGTTGTATTTTATTTTATCACTTGGTAGGCTTGTAATTTGCCATATTTTTCGTAATTTCCTTTTGCTTTTAATTAGATTTTGAACGGATTGTAGCAAGTTTAATTTATCCGTTGCTAATGTTGGGGCCGGTGTTGATGTTATAGCAGCCTTAGTTAAGGTTTCGTTTTAGAATATCAAGGCACTTTCGATTTCATCTTCATTTTTCAATGGAATATTCAATTCAAGGTTTGCTACTATATTCTCTTTGTACCTATCCCAGCATGTATTTCGATTATGTAAATTGTTTTTATTTACAGTTTTGGTGACCATCGTGTTATATTCAACAAGTATTGGAGAATGGTCAGATGAAAGTTCAAACAACGATTTTATTTTTAGTGCATCTTTTTTTAAATTTTTGATAATTCAAAAATCAATTAAATCCGGTATTTTATTTGAATCGCTAGGCCAATAGGTTGGTTCACCTGTACTTAGGAATTTAGCGTTGCTGTTTTGGATTGCTTTATACAAACTTTTACCTTTTTTATTAGTTAACCTGGATCCCCAGAGAGTATTTTTTACATTTAGGTCCCAACCTATGAGATATCTATTTCCCACTGATTGAAAATAACTGACATATTGGTCAGTTGATATTGAATGTTTTGGGGGGCAATATATTGCTGACACTGTTATGGGTCCATTTTCATCTTTTATTTGAATGTTTGTTGCTTGTATAACAAGTTTCAGTTTTATATGCATTTAATTCGATACAATTGATTTTTTGCCGTATAATAATTGCTGTTCCACCACGACCTGTGCCATCTAAGTGATTAGTATTATAAATTGTGTACCCAGGTATTCTAAGGAAGTGCTTTTCAGTGTAATGAGTTTCAGAAATTAGTGCAATGTCTATGTTATTTTTCTTTAGGAAAATTTTAAGTTCTAGTGAGTGGTTAAACAGACCGTTTGCATTCCATACTACCACTTTTAGGCCGCTATACATTTCGACAACTAAGCTTGGTCACAAGCATTGTTACAGCTTCCATCATCTTGGCAACTTGTTGAATCAATGATATCATCATTTCCTTAAGTTCATTAAGATTATGTTGTTAATTTTGTGTTGTACAGGCAACATCAATGTTAGCTGCTGGAATTGTGTGGTTCAATAGATTTAGCCTTGCTGCATCAACGTAGCTTCTATCTGCTGGGAATGCGTGGCTCGGGAGATTTTGTCTTGCTGCATCAGCGTAGCTTATACCTTCTTGTATTTCTGCCGGTCTTGGTAGTTCATTGTTTATATGTGTTTTTTCACGTAGAGGTGGAAAGCGTTTTATTTTTAAAGTTTTGTATACTTGACATCCCTTATAATTAGCTGTGTGTTCACCACCACATAAAGCGCATTTGGCATTTTGAGCCCCTTTACTTAACTGACAATCGATTGTTTTATGTTTTCCAGCACATTTGACGCATACTGGATCTCTTTTGCAATAATTTTTTGTGTGGCCATATCTCTGGCAGTTACTGCATTGTGATATGATTCTCCTTGGGTACGGAGCTTCAAAATTTATCTTTGTATGTAGAAGAGTATCTATTTTGTATATTTCTTTATTATTTTTATTTGGTAAGAATTCCACATAAAACATTGTTAATGGTTTTTTAGTGTTTTTTTGCTGCATATTATGAATATGGGCTACTTCATGACCTTTCTCTTTTAATTCAAGTTTTATATCTTCAGTATCAACCGAATAGTGCATGTTTCTTAACACGACTCTGAAGTAACGTTCTTCTTTCGGCTTGAATGTGTAAAATTTCGTATTTTTTTCAGTAAGCATTTTTACTGACGCTCTATAGCTATCCGAGTCTGCTACTTGCACTCTGACTTTATTATTAACAAGAGATTGAAGTACAAATTTTTGCCCAATTGTATCTTTAAGCGCATCTGTTAGGACCTTTATTTGTTCTACTCCTTCAATAAAGATAGGTGGTGGTTTATTTGGTTTAGGTGCTTTTTGGTTCATTTGCTGATTTCCAAAATAAATAAAAATAATTGTAAGCTGTTTCCAAAGAAAATTTTTTTTTATATACCACTATTGCCCAACGTTGTTCTCAAGCAACTTTCTGTAGCGCCCAAACCGAAGGGCGTGGCCTAAAATTTTGGCCAAATACTTGTTAAATAAATACAAAAAGATTAAAAGTAGAAAAAAAAATTTTATTCTGCAGGAAAAAAGTTGGGGTCCAAAGTGTTAAATAAAGTTACATATATAGTGGCTGCCAAATTTTCGAACCACCCGGTGAAGTCTAGAAATAACAGTCCAAAAGCATGCTGTATTATTATTATTTTCTAAAGTTTTTTGGTTAATATAGCGAGCTTTGGGGGGAACAAAATTTCCATTTCACTCCCACGTAAAATTTGTTATACCGCCTCTACAGATGTTTACACATCAAAAACAATATGGTTAAACTTTTTACTTCAACCTTGTTTCATTTTGATTTTTCGATATTTACTATTCGTCCACTTCAAATTTATGTCTGGAAGCAAATTCCAAATCAAGCTGCTTAGGATAGGGTTAACATGGTTTAAACATGTTTTACTACATGGCAATTTTTCTACACGGCCCACCTCTTGGCAGGCCCGGAGGTTTGTAACATTTACCTAAGAAAAAGTTTTTCATTCCGTCGTTCGGATTTGGTATAAAACTATAGGTCACTTCCATTCGTGTACAAATATAACGCGCACAACAAAAATTGGTGTGAGAAGTTGGTCTAGGCCCTAAATGAAAGAAAGATGAAGCTCTGAGCACCAAAAATGGTTTAAACCAACTTTTTCTTAAAAATATAATGAAGAAGATTCACTTCAAAAAGATTACTTTAAAAGTATACTGTATTTTCATTGTTATTTTATACGCCCTTATTCAATCCCACCTATGTACATTTTTCCTGTAGTACGAAATTGCCAACTAACGTCTTTGTCCCCAATTTCAGTTTCCGGAGATATACCATACAGCATTAGCATTCTATGGAGGTCCCACGCCCACTCTTTTAAATCTATCCATTTTTCACACAGAAAGCCATTGACAAATATCTCTTTATACCAAATTTTTGAATGATACCATAAATGGTTTCTGAGATATCCTACAATGAAAATTCAGGTTATGTAAGAGATGCAACACCCCTTTTTCAATATCACTTATATTTACGTAGCATGGCATTGTCAATTTGTAGCAAATCTCAGTACTGTACTTGTAAGTTGTTTCGACTTCGGTAAATACCTAAACACCTAAAGACAATAACTTCGGTAAATACCTAAAGTATTCTTCTTCTTTTAATGGCACAACAGCCCATGGAGGCCCTAGGCCGAGCTTTCGCGTGTTGTATATGTACATGAATGGAAGGAACCTTCTGTTTTATGCCGAATCCAAACGAAGAAGTGAAAATCTTGTCATAGGCAATTTTTAGTCTTGTGGGTTTGCCATTGCCTGCCAAGAGGTAGCGTGTAGAAAAATTGTTTTTTCTACTCTTTGATATTGCCTGTGCCGAGATTTGAAGCATGGATACTCTGCATACCAGCCCGATGCACTACTCACTACGCCACAGCGGCCACAGTATTCTAATAAACGCTCAAATTTGCAAATCACCGATCAACTATCATTACGATTAACTTCATTTCATATGTACTTTAGGTTGCAGTTGAAAATATGAAAGATTGAACTTCTTATGAAGATATGAATATGAAGCCACCCTCTCTCAAAAATTAAAGAATGTGGCACTCATACTCTGGTTTTATCTTCTAAATTTAGATTGGAATAAATCCCGGATTATTTGCTGCTTACAAAGGTCATCACTATGCTGGGCCGGGTAATCACTTTTGGAAATGTTTATACCTATCGGGTCTCACGCAAGATCAGATGAGTGCTGATGAAGATTACAAGCTAATGAAATATGGCATTGGTTTTACAAATATGGTGCAACGTGCTACAAAAGGTTCAGCAGATTTGACACGCAAAGAAATCAAAGAAGGAAGCCGCATTTTATTAAAGAAGCTTCAGCGATTTCGTCCAAAGATTGCAGTTTTTAATGGAAAATTAATATTTGAAGTATTTTCGGGGAAAAAAGACTTCAATTTTGGACGTCAGCGGGAATGTGTGGACGGAACAGACACGGTATGTACATATATGCATTTATGGAGTTAAGTACAGTAATTCCCGCTTAATCGCATCGATGAAAATGTACAATTTATGTATCAATTAACCGACTTATATGAGTATATTTTGAACAAAAAACCTAAAATTATGGGGTAATTTAATAGTCGAGTAATTTGACTACATTTTGAACTAAGGACGTAATAAGTAGTTCTGGCACGATTAAACGAGAAAAGCAATAAAGCGTGGTTCAGGGGATTACTGTATGTTTGTCTATGAATATTTATAGTATATTTCAACAAAAAGTATCATTATATCTTGTTGTTATAGTATGTATGGGTGATGCCATCATCTTCTGCGCGGTGTGCACAGCTGCCGCGTGCCGCTGACAAAATTCCGTTTTATGCTGCACTTAAAAAATTTCGTGATTATCTTAACGGTTCAATACCGCATATCGATGATTTCGAGTGCGTTTTTACGGAGCAAAAAATCAAGAAATGTTGTGAGCAAGAGAGCCTCAAATTGAGTTTATCATCATCAAGAGGTGGTACACTTGCTGAACAATCGAGTATATTATACAACAGTGGTAATAGAAGTGGGGATACATCAAATTCAAATCTACCGCCGCCACCATCATCACAGCAACATGATGATTTAAGTCCCGTTCAAAATAATAGTAATATTTTAACGCAGTTTCCAAGTGAACCCAATTCAAGCTATATATATGCCTCGGGTGAGAATCACAATAATAGAAATGTAGCTGCCAACACACCTCGCCCGGGACCGCCTCAAACAATTATGGGTGCTGATGCATTGACGCAACACAATAGTGGATGTGGAGATAATTACATGATCACAACATCGTCTTTTCATGGAGAGCAGCATCCTCCAGAAAAGAAAAAACGTGGACGACCGAAAAAAATTAAGGGACACGATATTTTGGACTCAACCATCAGTAATAAAATGCTAATCAACAGTCATAATTCACAAGGTGAAGCCGGAGCAGCAGGTAGTACTGGTTTTAGCAATATTCTGAATCTTTCGTTGATGGGTTCAGTCGGTGGAGAATTACCTAAAAAGAAACGAGGACGACCGAAGAAAATAAAAGCACCACTTGATATGCTTCAGACGCAAAGTGCAATGCCGCCACATATGCACCAAAAACCGAATGCAATGTCAATACAGACATTGACTGGCGAGCACATTGCGTCACCACAACGGCAGCAGCCGCAACTTTATGGAACGCCACCACCATCGATAAGCGTGCAACAAAGATTATATACTACATCTGCATCGCCAATGCGCTCACCAGCTTTAAACTGTTCTTATGCGGCAAATACACCTCCAAACACTGGGTCGCAACCCACTCCACCAATAAATCAACAGCAGTTAAGCGACAAATTAAGCGACAGCAATGGAGCAATGGGAAGTCCCGCCGATTTAATATCCTCCCAGCAAGGTACAGCATCGCAGATGTGTGGTGGCGACACTAGCAGCAGCAACTATTTCACAGGTAAACTAATGTCGTCCGCAACCGACATCATTTCAAATGAAACAGTTATTGCAACGGCTGAGGATGTAACAGAAGATACAGAAGCGAATGGTCCTCATTTAGGAGAATCACCAGCACCTAGCTCTCCCAATATTTGCGCTGTGGATTTCGAGCCACCCACTGCTATCGTCTCAACAAATGCCACTAATAATGCAGAGCATGAGCAGCATCACCGCCAGATGTCATTGTTGCATCAGCGCATGCAACAACAAAGATCGCGCTATGCCAATACTGCACAGGACGCAGTCTCAAATGAACATACAGGACGCAATTCTTTTCAACAGTGGCTTTCACCACAACATAGTCAACATTTCAATCACCCTCATAATCAGCCACAGCAGCAACATCATCAAACATTGCACTACCAAGAGCAACAAATGCAACTTTTGCAGCTAAAACACAATCAGGAGCAGCAACAGTCCTTGCACAGTCAGTGGCATCGTCATCATCACCATCGTTATGAAGATGCAAGTAATTATCTATTATCGGCACACCATCATCAGCAATTGCAACCACAACCACACACACCAAACGTATCCAATCAACAACAGGCGTCAAACTTTCATTCACAATTATCTTCAGATGTTGCCAGCAAAAGTTTGTCGGGACTGGAATCTCTGGTTGATCAAATCCCTACCATTTCGGAAAATGAATCTTCCGCAAGTGCAATGTCTTCTATTGGCACCGCAAGTGAAACAGCTGTCATTGAGAGTCGTTTGCAATGCCTGCAAAGAAATGGTGTAGCAAATGCAACTGAGCTGGATAACTCAGAGAATTATTGCAGCAGTGCAGCTGCTGGTAGCACACCTAGTGATCACATCTCAGAAACAAACGAGACAGTTACAGGTGCTAATAGCAACAGTGGGAGCAATACACCCCATGCAACGAATAGCTTGTATGGCGCAAATTCACCGGGCAATTACAGCGTACATCATCTCAATTCGGCAACAGGATCAGCTGCATCATCACCGGGTATTATGTCACCGCATCGTCATCAGCAACAACATTCACTACACCAGCAACAGTACGGAAACGCTGGTACAACTACACGCCTAATGGTCGATATGCTGCCACCATCAACATCTACGAATAGCCCATCCGATAGTGTGACCACCGTTGCTGCCATAGAGCAAACAATATCATGTACACCACCTACATCAACCACTGCAGTTGCTAGCAGTAATGCCAGCAGCAATAGCAGTAATTTGTACCCCAGCTCCATATCCAATATACACAATAGCAATTTCTCTGTTAGTAATTTGGCGGCATCATCGGCAGCATCTAGCGCCAACAGTGAAAACAACAATTACGCTACATTAACTCCAAAGAACACTCAAAGCGTGTATCGTCACTCGAGTCTAATGGCAGCAGCTGCCCTGGCCGCTGCTGCAAACTCACCAACAAATCTAGTTACTGCAGAAACATCAACCACAGCCGACGCCGCTGCAGCAGCACATGCGCATCATGTTACACAACATCCACAAATGTACATGGATCTTCACGCTCATATGCCACCACATGTACCTGTTAACCCAATGTATCCACCGCCACCACATCATCACCATAATGATACTGCACATCATCATCACCACGCGGCGGCAGCATATGCAGTGACCCAGCATAGCGTGCCACCCAGCGAGTACAGTAATCTTTACAGTACTGCAAGCGCTTCGGCAGCAGTTGCTGCAGCAGCCAGTCAAACAGCTACCGCTGCTGCAGCAGCATCACACACACTGCATATGCCCAGCCCAAACTATCCATACTGTTATGGTACGCAAGGCAATTATGCAACAGCAGCAGCAATGCATGCAGCTGCAGCACATCAATCCACAGTAACGCCACCACCGCCAGGCGTAGTATCAGCAGCGGCAGCAGCTGCTGCAGTTGTGTATCATACTCATCCACATCATGGGCATCATCCACATCATTTGGCGATGTTCGATCGTCTTAAACCCTCCGACATCGGTGGCTATGGTGGTTTTTGATGGTGCCAACAATCAGCAAATCGTACCACAAATTATATAACGGGCGCATCTCCGAGTGATACAACATTTACACTAACAACAACCACTGCACCCAGATACATGTAGATACATATTTTGCAGTGGACGCATCTGCCGAGTTGTTTTGTTGTGGTTAATTGTAACAACAAAATTTACACATAAGACAACCAAAGACTCCACCTATTGAATTTCGTAAGCATATTCATCACTCTGTTTTTATCTCTCCTCATATACATACATATAGATACATATGTATAAGTATATGTATTTTGCAAAGTTACAAAATTTCAAATGCATTAAGTAAATACTAAGACAATTTGATAAAGAAATTTTTAATTAAAATATAAATAATTAAATTGTGATTTATTTATATTAACTTACAAATTTGGTATTTATACATGTATATGTGCATACAACATTATGCATTAATGTTTACTCTAATATTTATAGTAGTGTTTTTGGTTTGGTTTTTTTGGTATTGTATTACATCTAGTACTGAAAGAAATATAAAATCCTTTGTCCGTTTGTTAGTAATGAATGTTCGCCGGAACCATAAAAGCTATCGAGCTAAGATTTTCACGGTTTGGTTCAAGCTATTCCGTGTTTTTAATTTTTGTTACCCCGCACGTCGAGATATTTTGAACAACTTAATTTATAATCCGATATAGCTAATATTCAGAATATATATTAGTCACGCCGAAATATTTTTACAAAAAATGAACCCGGTAGGTAGCGTTGGCGTAGATATACCAATTTTGAAACACTTTAATTATGGTCTGATATGGCTCATATTCATAATATATTATTATTTTACTTACTTTTAATGGCACAACAGCCCATGGAGGGCCTAGGCCGAGCTTTTCGCATCCATTCATGTTGTGCGTGTTATATTTGTACATGAATGGAACATATTATTATTATAATGCAAAATATTTGTATGTACTATATTATAATAATCAATGTCATTATTCAGGACATGATTGATTCCGAAACGGGTTTCTTCAAATCTATGGATAGTGTTGTTGAAACAACAAGGATTCAAATATCAATCAGAATTTTTGAATTCACTTGATGTGACCGGTCTGCCGCCACATTTATTAAAATTGAAAGTTGGTTCTACAACTATTTTGTTACGTAACCGCAACGCTCCGAGACTATGTAATAGAATCAGGTTAGTTATAACGCCTAATGTTATTTGGGACACAATTCTTAAAGGAACATTTAAAGGAAAACATATTTTACTTCTAAGAATTCCTATAATTTCTACCGACGCACCTATAAAGTTCAAACGATTACAATTAGGTTGGCCTTTGCCATGACCTTAAACAAATTTCAAGGACCATCATTGAAAATGTGTAGTTGGACCTCGAAAACTCTTGCTTCTCCCACGGTCAGTTACATGTGGCATGCTCCCGTGTCGGGAAGCCAGCAGATTTATTCATTTACTGCGAGGATAATGAAACAAAAAACAGTGTTACTCTTTGGAATTACAATAACAAAAAATATTGTTCATTTTATTGTTTTTAATTAGCATTAAAAATGCACTGTATGACTGATTTTTATTCATTTTAGCTTGAGTCAAGATCTCTGAGAATCACAAAGTATTATGTTATGTATTTACCGATCTAAATTAAAAGCTTATATCCATGAGATTTTATATACCAAAACTATTTTGGGGAACTGGCGAATGGCCTGCGGCTTCCATAAACAAACGAAGAAGAGTGTCGTAAAGATTTAGAACATAGCTGCACTTTTTAAGTTTAAAATTAAACTTTTTAATTTACCTAGGAGAACAAATTGTGTTATACACTTAGTATCGAGGCCACTCGAGTAGGTCTGTGCTATCAGGCTTGGTTCTCCTAATAGCTCTTGATTCTTGCTGCTCTTCAGCACCGTTTTTGGCAATCATTTTTTTTATAATTTATTTATAAAAAGGTTTTCCCGGGAGAAATATATTCTGTGTGGGAAAAATTAATAGGACTATTTCTGACTAGATCTGCCTGCCGTTATAGCGACATCGCATACCATTCTCAGATAAAACTCCGTTACTTATTAGAAGTCAACCGAGGGAGATGTGAATCCTTGCCCTCGTCAGGTAGAGTCAACATAGTTAGTGTCCACCAAAATTCAGGTTTCTGATCGAGACGAACCATTTTTAATATTCAGTAGTAACCAAAACTGCAACTTTTGCAACTATTCTTACTGTGAAATAAAAGTTGGTTTTACCTAGAAAACTATAGAAAAGGATTTCTCAGACGATTTTTCTCCAACGACATATTGAATAACATTCCGTGTTGTACTCGAAATTTGATGGTATTCAAAAAAAGCTCTTAAAAAACACCTCTGAAAGGAGGAAGGAGTAGAAAGTATTGTGAAGTTTCCTCCCATAGCTGATCGCGTTAATTGGTAACATACTGAATTCGCTTATATCTGTTATTTTTGGACCTAAGAAGCTCTTCACCTTTTCTGCCCATTTTTCGGCAATGAGATTCTTCTTACGCGAACCAAATAGAAATTTATATTATAACGAAACAACAGAGATGAAAAACAAAACAAATAGAAATGATCAAATTCATTTCAATATTTATTGCAGTAATGAATTCGTTAAATTTTTGGTTAATGATTAACTTTTACCTTAATTTCAAAAACCATTAACGTTTTGATTAACTTACGTTAAATTTTTCCGGTAACTCTAAGCAGGAATGTTTGCCTTCTACCCCAAGTATCGGCTCATGTGGTTGGTTCATTATAAGTACAATATTGCCAAGGTCGGTGCGTAATGTCAAGGAATCCATGATCTTGATGGGAAATGAGACCGATATTTACGTCAGCACAAGCAGCAATAACGAGGATTCTGATAATTTTCTTATTTGAATTCATGATTTATCTGCACGGAATTGGTGTCAGATGCAGCCTTTTCGAGCGAGAAAGTGTTGGTTTACCTATTTATAAAATATAAAACAGCCATACAGTACATACAATGCTGCAGTTGAACGTTTGTTCTCTATACATAGTCGTAAAACTTTG
Source organism: Palloptera scutellata (assembly GCA_958295655.1). Lineage (NCBI taxonomy): Eukaryota > Metazoa > Arthropoda > Insecta > Diptera > Pallopteridae > Palloptera > Palloptera scutellata. Next base: position 4,821,504 of record OY282453.1, on the reverse strand, counting down.
TGATTAAGTGCTTTTGGAGAAAAAAAAAAAAATTTTATTTTTCTATACAAAAGTTTACTTAATTACTTACTTTTAATAGCACAACAGCCCATGGAGGGCCTAGGCCGAGCTTTTCGCATCCACTCATGTTGTGCGTGTTATATTTGTACATGAATGGAAGGGACCTACAGTTTAATGCCGAATCCGAACGGCGAAGTGAAAAGCTTGTCATAGCAATTTTTACTCTTGTAGGTTTGCCATTGCTTGCCAAGAGGTGGTGCCGTGTAGAAAAATTATTTTTTCTACTTTTTGATTTTGCCTGTTCCGAGATTCGAACCCCAGACACTCTGCGTAGCAGTCCAACGCACTACCACTACGCCACAGCGACCGCAATTTGAGTTAACAATTGACAATTTAACGATGAAAGTTAATTTTTTTGGAATTAACTTTAACAACGTTTTTTTTGATAGGAACCCTTTCCAATGTTCAAATATCGTTGAGATATTAATGTGTAGTAAAGTGAAAAACAAAATTTGAAGATAAAAGGCGGTTTCCATTTTCAGTCCAGATTGAATCATTTGGCTCTCCGGATGAAAGTCACTTTCATTTTCTCTAAGAGTTTTGAGAAACATGACACCAAGCATTGGAGTCTGCTCGTCTGTAGCCTTGAGCTGAAGAACCGATTCTTCCTCTTTTTCTTCGTGGTAAGTTGGAGCATTAGTGCAATGCCCAGTTATGACTCCTGTCAGCTGCTGTATTGCAGATTTGGTGTGCCCTTTAAACTGTATAACGCACAGAGAAAAAACACACGTTGATGGTTAAGTTAATTCTGAATCTTTATTGATAACTGCAATTAATTTGTAGTAAACTAAATAAAGTAAAGTATTGGCAAATATGTATGTATGTAAATATAAATAAGTTGTGATCGCGAAATAGGTAGATATGCTGAATAAGTAAATGTGAGTAAACAATATAGACATAGGAAAATTTATGCATTAAAATATATAACTAAAAGTTACGAATTATACTAAATGTGCAAAAAGTATAGAAATATAGCAAACACAATTAATATTGGTGCAATGAACTGCAGGTGCATATGCTGAGTCGCGTAAACCTGACATAGCGACATGCAGGTGAATGAGCTAAGACTTGTTGACATTGTGGTTTGGTTCTGACTGACAACAACAGTGTTGTGCAGACGAACAGTTACTTTTGTACATTTTCCTTAATTGTTGCTCAACTATTTACTAAATTGACGGTAAATTGTGACGGTTGCTGTCGAGGCATTGGTTAAGGCTTGTATTGGTGTGGTTTCTTCAATTTCGTTATTAGACACAGGAAGTGTTGACGACAAAATGAGGGCTGTATAGCGACTGCTTGGTGATATTAATTATAAAACATATGTCTATGTTATGAGAACTAAATGGCAGGTACTGGACTGGATTATTGCTAAATAAGAAGTTTCTGGTGTTATAGTGTACATGGTCACGTTTGTCGCAATTGGAATTGGTATAAGTTGGAAAAGGTCTAACTGTTGTTGATCGGTTAAGGGTAGTCTGATTGTAAATATGACTATGCTCTTGGATATCGCTCCCTTTGCCTTCATTATTTTGTATAATTTTATCATATTTGATTGATCAATCGGCAATTGTCGAGATACCGGAAGGTGTGCCTTGATGATGTTGATCTGGTTTTGCAGTTGTTGAGGTGTAATTAGTAACGGGCTGATTCTGCCATCATGAGTGTCTGTAAGCACATTTATTATTTCTTATTGAATCCATTATAGGTTGGCTGCCATTAGTGCTAACTGGGTTGATAAGGGTGAAAATATTTCAAAAACACCTTTATATGATTTGTGTTGTTGGTTATGTTGTTCTCTAATAATGCAGTTGAAAATAACTGTTGTAGTTCTGAAATTTGGTGGTCGCTGTGGTGTAGTGGTAGTGCGTTGGACTGCTACGCAGAGTGTCCGGGGTTCGAATCTCGGCACAGGCAAAATCAAAAATAGTAGAAAAAATAATTTTTCTACACGGCACCACCTCTTGGCAGGCAATGGCAAACCTACAAGAGTAAAAATTGCTATGAAAAGCTTTTCACTTCGCCGTTCGGATTCGGCATTAAACTGTAGGTCCCTTCCATTCATGTACAAATTTAACACGCACAACATGAGTGAATGCGAAAAGCTCGGCCTAGGCCCTCCATGTGTTGTTGTGCCATTAAAAGTAAGTAAAGTAAGTTCTGAAATTTGTGACCTTGTGATAGTTCTTCTTCTAATGACCCAACAGCCCATTTAGGGCCTAGACTTCCCTTTTCGCACCACTCGTGTTATTAGTGTTATATTTTTACATGAATGGAAGGGAACTTTAGTTTTATGCCAAAGTGAAAAGCTTTTCATAGGCAATTTTTACTCTTGTAGGTTTGCCATTGCCTACCAAGAGGTAGTGCCGTGTAGAAAAATTGTTTTTTCCACTTTTTGATTCTGGCTCTGCCTGCGTGATAGTTGTTTCTGCTCAATAACGTTAATGGTGGAATCAATGTTGGATGTACGATTTCGAATTAGACATAGAATGTGATCTTCGCTGGTTCTTACTATCTTCTACGTAGTCAGAGTAGAGGACGCCCAACCATACTCTCCGTACACGCCCAACCGATAGCATAACCTTAAATTGTAATAATTCACCCTTTGTCTGCTTGAAATTGTCAATTAGAGCATTACAAGTGGTTTTTTGTTGTGACCTTGATCAAAATGTGTTATGTACTGTTATTCCGGACGAGAAAGTATCGATTTCTGCCCAAAGTCGTGGTACACCAGCATTTTCCATTCGGGCTTTGGTTGGTGCTTTCCGTCGTTTTGTAGGTATGTCATTCAAGCTATCAATGGTCGCCAATCTCTGTTATTACTTTGAGTGTGTTCTTTGTATTTATTCTTGATCCTTTTCTGTGATTTCCTCGACATCTTGACCTTTGTTGAGTAAAGGTGTTAGTCGTTGACATAGGCATTTCCATACCCCTGTTGCTGTTTTTACGTCGACTACTCGGACTTTTCCTTCGTCTCCCTTGTCTATTGCACTCTTCAAAGTTACTACTGTAGTACGGGAACATTGTCTTCTTTGTGATTGGCATATGCAATTGTGTTTTTACTGTAGTTGATTGAGGTATTCTTGTGACCAACGTCTGCAGAAGTCATGCTTGAGCGGCGCTACTAATTTTTATCTCGTTGGTAAAGAAGTTGTAGCTTGAGGTGTGACTCTATCGATTTGTGCAATCAATGGCTTGCCAATTAGGAAATGCCCGGATGTTTACGTTTAGATCATTAATTACTTATTAAATTATTTGATATTGGAGTTATTGGTCGTGAATTTAGAATGGCTTCGATCTAAATTATGATGGTTTCGACCTCCTCATAAATGAGCGATGCGAAATAAGTTTTTAGCTGAATTAACTGCAGCTACACATAGAAATGTGGAGGCCTAAGGAGTATAAGTTGAAATAAAATGCGTTATTATTTTATTTAAACAATTTTTATTTTTAGGAACAGAAACTCCGTTCACCGTGAGTGGTACTTTACAACTAACTTTTCAATACCTGTAGCTTAAAGCTATAACCCTTTTCTTTCGCCTAATTTCGCTGATGCTGCATTTCACACGGGAACGTCACAGTAGTGCACTTGCGCAAGCGGATAAGCGGTAGACGTAGCGTCAGCATTTGTGATGTTGCGCGTGTAGATTCGGGTGTCAATAACTGCAGTGTTAACTCTCCCACCTTTAAATTCAACGGCGTCCTCGCTGTTGCGGTCTGAAGAAACGGATATTTTGTCATTCGCTGTGTCCTTGTTTGTCGCAACGGTCACTTCATATTTCCTTTTTGCGGTACATGTTTTGTAGCATATTAGACCAACGATTGCAACGAAAATTATAAAGTTGATTGTTAAACTTGCGTCATATTTGTATTTGAATTTTTGCATTTCTTCGGTATTGGTAACGTGCAATTCTTTGAGCATTTGTAGTGACAGAGATTCCTCAAATATACCGGTGGCATTAGCGGATTTGGCTATTGCTGGCATCGGTTTGGCTGCCGAGAGTTCGCGGCTCCAATATGCCTGGTTTTGAATGACGATCGTGGAGTTCTCGTGGTGAATCAACAATGTTCCTTTCAATGTCATGGTTTGGTTGTCAACTTGAATGTCTCCGTGGTAGTTGTTAAGTAGCAGTATGTTGGGGGTTATCTCTTCGATGAGGGGTATGTGTTGATTATTTGTGATTTTGCACTTTGATGGCGAGCTTTTGAGCAGGTTTGGGATGCAGTGGGAAGCAGTGATATTAACAATGTTTGAAGGTTTACATATTGATACATTATTTAGGGTTTTACAATTGTTTCTTATTCCTAATAATGTGTCCCTACACATGATAACATTTTCAAAGTCTAATTTTATACTAACATTTGCTTTCTTTACAGATTTGATTAACAATTTTTGGAAATTTTCTTTGTTTGTGTTTGGTAATGTCACAATATAGAGCAATGTCGTTTCATTCGATGCAATCTTGACTTCACTAAATTCTAAGGCTTCAATGAAGTTTACAAACGGTATATCTTGTTCGTCAAAAAAGTTTTTTGTTACATTTATTTCAAAGTTTGACAAAATAAAGGAATTTATAATATTGGCTTTTGCCCACTGTATCGAGTAATCTATTTGAGTTAATTCGTCCTTTATTACTTTTAGTTCGTTCTATGCTCCTTAATATTTCGTTTTTTGCAATTTCGCTTGATTGTACTGTATTTAGTAGGGTATTAGTCATTTTTGAAATTTCTTCCAGTCTCTGTATCGTCAATTTGTTAATCACTACCTGTTTGTCATTGTTGATCAGTAAATTATTAGTCTTGTAATTATTAGTTCAGGTCGATTATATGTATCAATTTAAAGTTTCCAATTTGAAGTCGAGCAATGCCATTCTGAATTGCTATTATTTGAGAATTACTGTAGTCCAAGATTTGGGTTTCTGTTGAAATACTTGTCCAGCAGGTCGATAGCGTCAGTAAAAAGGTAATTTGTAGCGGTCCCATTTCATGCCTGAAAATAATAAAAATTTTGGTAGCATAGGGTTGTCAAATGTTTAAAGGGGTTTAAGATTTTATGTGACTTTTGTGAATTATTTTGCCGGATTTAGCCAGTACCGTGTTTCCCTGATCTTCTTCAACGATTTCTGCTTGATAGCGCGGAGAGAGCTTATTTCCGAGCCTTTTGTTAATACCTGCATAGATAGTTTGTCCCTTTTGAAATATTTTAAATTGTTTTCTTTTTTGGTTATGGAATTTTAAATCCTTTTCTTGCTTATCTGTTAAATTTTTTATATTTTCTAATCTGTGGTGTTCCAGCTGTGTCGGATCGGTTGTTACTGTCCTTCCGAAGAAAACTTCGACAGGTTTTCTTTTTATTGTTGAGTGGATGGAGTAATTGTATTTGAAAATGGATCTATTCAGCAGATCATCGAATGAGTCATGGATGTTTTCTGCCTTAACGCAGTGAATGATTTCTGATAAAGTTGAGTGAAAACGTTCTATTTGGCCATTTACCGTACTCATGTAGGGTGGAGCTTTGAATATTTCTATGTTGTATTGGTTCTGTAGCATGTGAGTTATGGGGGCTGAATTGAGGGATTTCTCGTTGTCTATCACAATTTTTTCTGGGATGCCAAAGGACATGAGCATGTCCCTTAGTGGTTCTTTAATATCCTGTGTTGCCCTTGAGTTGATTATTCGTGCCATCGCATATTTTGAAAATTTGTCTATTGCGGTTAAAATAACCTTTTTGTTCGTATGGTATATGTCTATGTGGACAATATGGCCTGGATATTTAGGAATTGGTGTAGCCTGCAATATAGTTTTATCAGGGTGCCTTTCGTACTTGTTTAATTTGCATATCCTGCAATGTTTTACTATCCTGCTAATTTTTGTACTCATCCGTGGAAAGTAGAAATTTTCTAATAACTGGATTTTATTTTCTTGTGCGTTTCTATGGGCGCGATTATGCTCTTCAAGGATTTCCTTTTCTTGATCGATCTCATTGATTAGGTCTGTAACTATTTTACGGGAATATTTTATTTTGTATTGAGAAAAATGGAGGGGATACAATTCTTGAATTTTTCCGAGGATGCTGTCCTCTGTCTTTATGGCATTTGTGACTGAAGGGTTTAGATATTTTTTTAGGATTTTTATTAAGCTGTCGTTGTCGTACTCGTATTCTGTTATCGTGTGGCGATGGTATGTGGGAAAAATAATATTGAAATTATAAGAAGCGCTTTCTCCCTTTGTGAGAATTATTTGGTTTTTAAATGCGTTTATTGGGGCGTCTGTAAAGGGTATTAAATTTTGAGAAGAACTCTTGTCGCTGTGTTGTGTGGCGGTCATGGAATTAATCTGTATGTCCTGTGCCGGTCTCGATAGAGCGTCCGCAACTACGTTGGAACTTCCTGGTTTATATTTCATTTCGTAATTATACTCTTCGAGTATTGCCTTCCATCTTTTGAGTTTACTATTAGTGTTTTTGTTACTGAGCGCGTATGTTAGCGGCCGGTGGTCAGTGAAGATTTTTATGGAAGCCGATCCATAAAGATAGTTCCTTAAGGATTTAAGAGCCCATACTATAGCGAGCATCTCCTTCTCGTTAGTAGCATAGTGTTCTTCGGCTTTACTTAAAGTTCTTGATATAAAAATTATGGGTTTTTTATCTTGTTCCAAAACGGCACCTAAGGCGTAATTGGACGCATCGGTGGTGAGGTGGAAATCTTTCTTGTAATCCGGATATTGTAGCATGACTTCGGCGGATGCGAGTGTGTTTTTTATTTTATCAAATGCTTCAATGGCTTCAGGGTTAAGTGTAATCAGAATTTTTGCAGATAGGTTTTTGGACATTCGTCCCTCTTCCCCTCTCAACAGGGCGGTGAGCGGTTTTGCGAGTTTTGCATAATCCTTGATGAAACGTCTATAGAAACCAGACATTCCCAGGAATGATCTTAAATCTTTCAAGGTTCTTGGATAGGGAAAATTTATTATTGTTTCTACTTTTTTGGGGTTGGTCTTAATTCCTTCTGATGACACAATGAATCCCAAATATTCGACTTCTTTTTTAAGGAACTCACACTTATCAAGTTGCACTTTCATATTCGCTTTTTCTAGTATCCCAAATACTGTTTCTATGTTTTCCAAATGTTTTTCATCATTTTCTCCAAAAATGATAATGTCATCTATGTAAACATAGCAACATTTTCCAATTTGATCTCTAAGAATATTGTCTAAAGTCCTTTGAAAAATAGCCGGTGCGTTTTTTAGCCCAAACGGCAGTCGAGTAAACTCGTACTTGCCATTATTTATTGAAAATGCGGTTTTTGGAATGTCGTTTTCATTGAGTGGAATCTGATGAAAACCACTTTTAAGGTCTAAGACCGTGAAGAATTTTTGATATTTCATTTGTGCTAGAACTTCATTTATTTCTGGAATGGGGTATCGATCCGGGATGGTAACTGAATTGAGCTTCCTATAGTCTACTACCATACGATATTTTTTTTCGTTGGAAGCGTCAAGCTTCTTTGGGACTATCCATACTGGTGAATTGTATGGTGATTCTGAGTGCCTTATGATCCCTTGGTCTAAAAGTTCCTTGACTTGTTTTTCTACTTCGTCCTTCATTGCTATGGGATATGGGTAGTATCTTGAGTAGATGGGGGTGTCCGTTGATGTTCTTATTTCCGCTTTAATTGTAGTAGTGTACGTTAGTTTTTCGTCGGGTTCCATAAATAAATTTGGGTATTTTTCGCACAGTGTACGAATTTTTCCTGCCTGTGAATGTGGTAAATGGCTAGTTCGGATTTCGAGTGCATTGACCGATTGGGAAGTTTGTTGTAAAATTTTGACTTTAGTAGAATTTTTAATTGTCATAAAATTTTCTGCGGTGTGAATGACTGCGTCTAATGTTTTTAGGCTATCATTGCCAAGTATGCCATGAAAGGATTTTAATTGTGGCAAAAGGAAAAATTTAAGGTCAATTTTTGTTCCGAAAAGGTTAAGATTGGTATGCTGTGTTATCAGCATTTTACCTCCAACTGAGTCTGCATAAAAGTTTGTTTCATTGGGAATAGGATTTTTCACTAAAGAGGGTTGGATATAATTTTTATTCGAACCTGTATCTATCAAAAATTTTAAGATATTGCCCTCTCCTGTCTTACATTGAAAGTAAGGTAGGGAGGATTGCGTTAACCTAAAAAATGGATGTCAGAAAAGTCTAATTCTTTATGTTCTTCTTCGTTTTCCTCAAAGTATTCCTGAACGTACTGTTGCATAGTTTGTAGCTCCTGATTTTCGCTATTCATTTCGGAATAATACTCATCGAAAGACTGCTGTTCTTCGCAAACGTTTGCGCTATCAATTTGATTTATTCTTTGCAGCTTTTGTGGTGGCTGATGAAATTGATTCGAAACTGGAGCCTGTCTCCTGATTGTCTGTCTCATTTCCTGTGGTATGTTTCCATAATTGATCGCTCTGGTTTGTAAGGATCTGTCCACGTCCATCGGGACTGGTGGTTTTTGCTGAAATGGTCGTGGTGGTGGATTTGGATATTGTTGCTGGGTTGGATAGCTGTTTTGTGGCCTAAAGTATTGCTGTTGCGGTAAAGACAAATTATGCTGTCTAGGTGGTGGAAAAGAGTATTGTTGATTTCTTGAGTTGAAATTTTGTTGAAATTGTGGTCTTCGATAGTTTTGTGGGAAGTGAGCCAAGTGCGGATAAAATTGAGTTTGAGCGTTATGTGCATTTTTTCTGGGCGGAAGCGGTGGTGCAATTTTATTGGAGCTGTATGCCTGGTGAGTGCGAAAATTTTGGTTTTCCATTTTGAGACATAAATTGAGTGCTTGTGGAAGGTCGGTCGGTTCACGTATTCCTAAAAGTCGAGATAGATCACCTCTCAGACCTCTAACAAATGTATCCAACGTTTTGTCGCGATGCGTTTTTGTTAAAAGCTGAAGAGCTTCTGCACCCACATTCATGCAACTTATTTTGTTAAGAATAAGTGTTAACTGCGAGTAAACCTCCTGATAGAAATGCTGAACTGTATTATTACCCTGTATGAGGGCGGACATTTGGTACTCCAATGTTCCTAAATCGCGTTTATCTGCATAGTGTGTGGTGAAGCATATCGAAATAGCCTCCCAATTTAAGGGCGTATTGTATGATTCTAACGCCGTAGACCGCATTTCCTACTATTTTATTCCTTACGACATTTAGGATTCCGAAGTATTTCGGTGTTCCTTTAATAGGATCATACAATGTCATTATGCGATCTACGCTTTTCTTCCATGAGGCGTATTCCTTGGGATCGCCTGAAAATTCCCGAAGGCATCTGACTACATCAGGAACCTTGTCCAAATCTCCTAGATTTGCTCTATGAGCTTCGTCTATGCCCTGGTCTATAAAGTTGTTTTCTCTCGGATTTACGAGTGCTGGCACAATTGCTGCGCATTCTTCCAAGCAAAGCCTACGTACTGCCTGACTAATAACTCTTTCTAGCTCCGGATTAATGGCTGCCTGGTTAGCAGGTGGATTGAGTGGCTGGTTATTGTTATTATTTAAGACGGGTGGTCTAACTAAGTTATTTGGATTCATGGTGTTTTGAGAGAAAGAGAAAAACCTTACGAATGTGTTCTAAAAAAAAATATTCCCTTAATTAGGCCTACTTCGTAAATGTTAAAAAAAAAAAAAAAATTGAATTAACGTCAGCTAGATATTCGATACGTGGATCACTTTCTTAAATTTGAAGTTTTAATTCTTCACAAAATCAATATTCAAATTTTAATTAAGATTTTCCATACTTTTTATTTTCTAGAAAGGTTTCTCAGAATTGAATTATTTTAATTATTAATTTTACTTTTTGGCTCTTAGATTCACGTAAATTCTTCACAATATTTAAATTTTTATTAAGATTTTGTGCTTTTTATTTTTTAGAAAAGTTTCTCGAAATTAATTTGTTTTAATTATTGATTTTAATTCTTAGCTATTAAATTCACACAAATTCTTCACAATATTTTGATTTTAGTTAATATTTTGTCTTTTTTTTCATGAATTTCAATTTTATAAAATTAAAGTTTGCCTTAATAAATACCTTAATACTTATACGCAGCACCGGACTGGAGCAGTTCTCCCTTTTGCGACTGCTACTTAGGCTGCCTCCTCAGATCACTAAATGCTGTATCCTGCGAACTGGTACTACAGGATTAACGGCTGCAATTTTTTGCGCGTTCACTTCTTAAGTGATTTGATGTGTGTCTTAAAAGTTTTTCTCTACACAACGCACGTTTGCGGGCGATTTACGTGTTTAGTTTATTTTGTGTGCTTTTTACACGGCACTATATTGTGGGCGATTTAATTTTACGATTTTTATTTCGCGACGTACGTTTGCGGGCGATTTACGCGTTTTTATTCGTTCACACTTTTTAAGTTTCACACAGCGCGTTGTTGCGGCCCTTTTTTACGTTGGGCGCCAGTTGAAATAAAATGCGTTATTATTTTATTTAAACAATTTTTATTTTTAGGAACAGAAACTCCGTTCACCGTGAGTGGTACTTTACAACTAACTTTTCAATACCTGTAGCTTAAAGCTATAACCCTTTTCTTTCGCCTAATTTCGCTGATGCTGCATTTCACACGGGAACGTCACAGTAGTGCACTTGCGCAAGCGGATAAGCGGTAGACGTAGCGTCAGCATTTGTCATGTTGCGCGTGTAGATTCGGGTGTCAATAACTGCAGTGTTAACTTATACACTTAAAGTTTATTCCACGATCACTGCATGCCCTGATGATTTTTTCTTGTGAGCATTTGCAAAGATGGTGTCGTTTAAGTCCTCCAGCTTGTTCCTTGCTCCTACAAAATTTTATGCATTATCGCAATACCATATATGGTGTTGCAGCATCCGTCTTGAGATGTAAAATGTTTATGCGCCAATAAATGCCTCGGTTGTTAATTTACTCACGACTTCTAAATGGATTGCCTTCGTAGCGAAACAGTAGAACACTGCACTGTAAAATCTACAGTCAATTTTGTAATGTACACCGAGATTGGTCTACAATAACATATGCCAGCGTTCAGGAAAGGTCGTATTGGGGTGACTTTGGTTTGCGGGAGGTATCTCACTACTTGGTGATATAGGTTTAGTTTTGCTCTGGTACAATGAACGCAGTTTTGTGCTATGCTCCGTGTCATTGTTTTTGCTTTGATTACCCATTATGGTCGCTGTAGCGTAATGGAAGTGCGTTGGACTGTTACTCACAGCGTCCGTGGTTCGAATCTCGGCACAAGCAAAATAAAAAGTAAAAAAATAAATTTTTCTACTCGGCACCACCCGAACTCTTGCCAGGCAATGGCAAACTTACCAGATTAAAAATTGCCTATGAAAAGCTTTTCACTTCGCTGTTCGGATTCGGCATAAAACTGAAGGTCCTTCCATTCATGTACATAAGAGCGGGTCGATCCCCATACAAAAAAAAAGTATGAAAAAGCCACCCCCTATCTAAAAGCTTATGTTGAGAGTATTTCAAATCTAATTTTTTTTTGGACCACCCTAAAAACCGCTTAAATGAATTTTTGTTTATAACTTTGGCAGTTGATGTCCGATATTTATAAATGATATATTGGTGTAAAAGGCTCAACGATTGCTACATTTTGTTATTGTGTTATTCATCTCCGAAGTCATTTGTAATAGTTAGGACGCGTACTCAGAGTAGTACCCCCTAAAGGTATTTTCGTTTTAAAAAATTTGGGGGTCTCAGAAAATCATTAAATTCTTGCCCAAGAAGTGTTCCATTAGGTTAATAAACGAAAAAGTTATAGCTGCTTGGTGCAACTCTTATTGTAAGTACTTTCATACATTGTTTTTTATAATATAATATTTTTAGTACAACTTACTAAAAATAAAAATATTCCGTTATTTATATGTTTATATTATGTTTATAAAAATTTTAGTAAACACTTTCGCCTAAAAGCTTATACATTTTGGTCAGTGTCTCATCAAAATTGTGAGATTTAATAAGTACAAGTTTTTAAGTGAGTGTTCAAAATGTTTTTTGAAAAGCGTGAAATAAATAACACCAAATTGCAGGCGAAACGCGAAGTTATCGAATATTTGCTTTTTTTTAAATGTGACGGTATTTTAAGTCTCCCAAAACATCGTAAACTAAATTATGATCTACCAACAGTTGTAAAGACTATTTGTGAATTGTGGCAACGTGCAAACATTCCAATAGTTGTAAACACTACACTTCGAAGATACATGAATAGCCTTGTTGAAAAACATTATGATATAACATAGCATCCTTCTAAATACGATGAAGCAGAATGGAATAAGCTATTTCTTATTTCTCAATGCAAGTGCGGCATAGAATCCAATGTTCTATGTAGTCTAATTCCTCTAAAATTCCCGCCAATGCCATACATTTTTTTATTGATCAGTGCGGACCAAGATTATTGTCGTTGGACACTTTCATACAAGTTGACGATGCTGAAATGGAAATGGAGCCTGAATATCATGTTTTTTCAGACATGCCACAAAAATCCCTGCATCCCTCCAAAAATCCCTACTTCGTTTGTATGTTTCTAAAACAACGTTATTACGAAATCTGGTAGAGTTCGTAATTAAAGTATACACACCATTTTGGTTTCTTGTGAAGAGCCAGCCACAAGCCATTCACGCAAGTCGGCATGTTTTTGAATATATTTGCTGGATGCGTCAGTTACAAATTGAAGTTCAGTTGATTATTCGTCCGACTATCGAATATAATGCATATTATTTTCACCCAGAAAACATACTGTTGGCAATGATAACTGATCCGGATCAAGAAATACGTTCAGAAGCATATGAAAGAACCAGAACCGCACGCCAAAATCCACCCGCATCGCTTCGTACGTTTAATGTGCCAAAACATGGGATAATAAATTTCAATAGTAATTTTCACAGAATTTAAATGTCATTCGCACAACACCGACCGTTTTGTTCGTTTTGTAAGCAAATCTGCACTTGCAGTCTCAGATGAGAAGCGTATGGGTCTTATACTAAGTAAATTGGAACGTCGTGAGCATTACAGCCATCTGGAATCACGTCAAAATTGATCTCAATAAAAAAAATATTTATTGGTTAGTTAATAGTTAGTTAATCATATAGTGGTCGCTGTGGCGTAGTGGTAGTGCGTTGGACTGCTACGCAGAGTGTTCGGGGTTCGAATCTCGGCACAGGCAAAATCAAAAAAAAAAGTAGAAAAAATAATTTTTCTACACGGCACCACCTCTTGTCAGGCAATGGCAAACCTACAAGAGTAAAAATTGCTATGAAAAGCTTTTCCTTCGCCGTTCGGATTCGGCTTTAAACTGTAGGTCCCTTCCATTCATGTACAAATATAACACGCACAACATGAGTGGATGCGAAAAGCTCGGCCTAGGCCCTCCATGGGCTGTTGTGCCATCAAAAGTAAAGTAAGTAAGTAATCATATAGTTTACGTTTTTTTTTTTAACTGTTAATGTATAATTTTTAAATAACAATAAATATTGAATATATTAATTGGCTTAATTAATTCTTTTGGTTTTTGGTTTGAGCTACAACAAAAAATATAAATTATTTAAGTACTTACAATAAGAATTGCACCAAAATTTAAGCAGCTATTACTCTTTCGTTTATTAACCTAATGGAACACTTCTTGGACAAGAATTTAATGATTTTCTAAGAGCTTCAAATCTTTGGAAAAAAAATTTGCCTTTAAGGAGGTACAACTCTGAGTACGCGACCTAACTATTACAAATGACTGGAGATGAATAACAACATAACAAGCAATCGTTGAGCCTTTTACACCAATATATCATTTATAAATATCGGACATCAACTGCCAAAGTTATAAACAAAAATTCATTTAAGCGGTTTTTAGGGTGGTCCAAAAAAAAATTGTTTTGAAATACTCTCAATATAAGCTTTCAGATAGGGGGTGGTTTTTTCAAACTTTTTTTTGTGACCCGCTCTAATGTACATATATAACACGCACAATATAAGTGATGTCATAGTCGACATTGATAAACTGAAGTTCATTGTGGTAAAGGCATAACACTTGCCACAATGGCGGTATATCTCTTAATCGGTGCCCTGTGATTGCATTCCTTCACTCATTCTCCCTCTTTCTTCCTCCCACTTACCAATCATCATCAACACAATGCTCTGCATTTATGGGGTTACACCCTGTGTGTTGAATATATAAAAAAAATCGTTGCCTAGATGTTGGTAGTAAATTCTTTGGATCGCAGTGCAGGTTCTCGTTGTGCATCGTTGAATCGCAGCAACATAGAATGTTAGGCATCAAATGATACCGTTGATGTTAACAATAGTCCACCAACTCGGAGAATGGCTCTGCTATCAATAAAGGAAGATAGTCTGCTGTGTGGGCTTGCTTTATCAATTCCATGCTATGCTTTTAATTTATTAATATCGGACCCGAAATCGACGGTTTGTATGTTTCTTGCTATGACCATTAGTGCTGAGTCCAGATCTTCGGTACTTAGTGTCTTGGCCGCTCCTCCAATGGAAACTCTACTATCTCCTATTAGCTTTATCGCTCGATGTTGGATACGGGCCAGGAGACCCAGTCCTTAGGTGCGAATTAAACTCCAATTTAAGATCATGTAGAACATGCGAAGATCAGTGGTAGTGAAATATTTTTCACCCCGCCTACCAAAGCCGAGACACTTGGCTGCTTCTTTCAACACGTAAAAAATATTTTTGATCCAACGAACATCACAATGGATGGACATGCTCAGGTTAACGGTAGGGAAACTCGTTTGTGAGATAACAGACAAAATTGGGTCTTACGCGCATTGAACTCAACACTATTAGTGAAACCCTACTCGGAGATTGACTGGAGATCTTTATTGAGTGAGTCATTCATAACATGTTAGGGCGTTTTTAAAAGGTATATGAATAAGAAATGGTGCTGTCATCTGCAAACGAGTAAATGGGATTCTTCGTTAATGACAAAAAGTCATTAATGAAGACAAGCAAAAGGGTAGGGGAGAGGACCGAACCCTGCGGCACTCAAGCATTAATGTCAAGATCTTCCAAAACAAACGGGTCCCGAATCCTTGTTTATGTTAAGATTTGGGATTTGGAAGAACTCTTTTAACTACTCGCGTTCGAAAATATAGATACAGATTCGACAACGGGCAGTGGTTGAAATGTTAGCAAAAATTTTCGCATTAACAACCGAGCTGGTTCTTTACTCTCTTTACAAGTGACCAAAACTACTTACCGCTCCTATGGAATTGTAAGACTTTATGCTTCTGGGGTTGTTCGCGTAGAAACTTTTCGTGCTTCAGAGTAGCATTACAGAGATTTCTTCCCTGCTTTCGCAACTGTTGAGTATTGGCATTCTTATTAAATTGCCAGTTCCTTAAAGCAACCTCTTTGGACCTGACCAATGATCTGCAAGTTGCATTAAACCATGAATTTACTTTCAGTTTAACGCTAATCATTTTATTAGGAATGAAAGCCCGCATTCCTAATAAAATTATTTCTTCTACCATTTTAGCACTGGTTTCTATGCTTTTGTCGGTAAAACACAATTTCCAATTAAAATAAAAAAAAAAATTATTGAGACCATTCCAATTTGCCTTTTCGTAAAGCCACGTTAATAGCTTAAAGGGTTATGGATTCGAAAATACGGAAAGGATGCTAAAATGGTACAGCGGTCCGAGATTTCAAGAGGTGCATGGACACTTACATAATATTTGCCATGATGGGACGTAAGAAAAAGGTCAACGAAGTTTTGAGCTTGCCCTGCGATACACGAAATGTGTGTCGGTTCGGTCACTAATTGGTTAGGTCGTCCGACTTGGCAAATAGCTCTAAATATAGATCTTCGGGTGTTGTGTGACTTGAGTGGCACAATCAATCCGAATAGTGAACATTGAAGTCACCAGCAACCACGATTTCACTCCACGGATATGTTTCCAAACTAGCAATCGAATCAGAAAGGGTATATAACTTATTAAAAGAAAAATCCCTCTCAGAATTAGGGCTTCAATAAAGAAAACAGAAGTGCAGTAAATGAGACTGGTTGCTGAACCTGGCCCACATGGAGCTGAACTCAGCCTGTGTCATATAAAGTCCTCATTAATAAAAAGGGCAAGACCCCTGTGGGGAGAGAACAAAGGCACCAGCCTGGTGACAGTTCGTTTTGTGATATGATTTTTCTTGCAGATGTTAGACTTGAAGAAAAAATTTATCACTTTTAGTTAATGTTAGCTCCATAGCCTTTATTGAACTGATTCATCACTGTTAATATCTAGTACCATTTTCTTAGGTTGAACCAAGCGGATTTCAACTGATAATCCACGCTGGTTTCCGGGTTGCTGTTGATAAGGTTTCGGCACCTGCTAACCCACCATCAACATAAAAATTATTGAGAAGAGTAGTACCCTCCAATGGGTAGTAAAGGAGTTAATTTCTGTGAGATGCCCAAGTTGTTCATATCATTCCATTAACTCTGTATATTTGGTCTTGAGATTATTGTTCCTTACCAATTGCCTGGTTAGACTGGAGAGCTTTGTTTTGTAGTGTCCATTGTCAGCGCAGACACTCCGCTACCGTAGGTGATACTTTAGTTGGGATGTATTGAACAATTTTTTTTGCGGTTCTGGCAGGTTCGCAATTATCATTCTGCTCCGGAAAATACCATACTTTTGTTTATGACGAGTCGATGGTGTTACTTGAGGCCTCTGGGTTTGCCTAGTGGTTATGGCCATCAACGCCTGCTCGAAGTGCTCGGTCCATGTAGTAACAATGGTCAGCAATATCTGTGGCCCATTGGAAGATCTGGTAATAAACTTAATTGATAGTCGGTTACTTCGAACTGTGATGGATTGTTTTATAATTTGCATATTGCTGTATGACCTGTACGGTTAAGTTAATTCTGAAACTTTGTTGATAACTGCACTTAATTTGTAGTTAACTAAATAGAGTAAAGTATTGGCAATTATATATGTATGTAAATATAAATAAGTTGTGATCGCGAAATAAGTAGATATGCTGAATAAGTAAATGTGAGTAAACAATATAGACATAGGAAAATTTATGCATTAAAATATATAACTAAAAGTTGCGAATTATACTAAATGTGCAAAAAGTATAGAAATATAGCAAACACAATTAATATTGGTGCAATGAACTGCAGGTGCATATGCTGAGTCGCGTAAACCTGACATAGCGACATGCAGGTGAATGAGCTAAGACTTGTTGACATTGTGGTTTGGTTCTGACTGACAACAACAGTGTTGTGCAGACGAACAGTTACTTTTGTACATTTTCCTTAATTGTTGTTCAACTATTTACTAAATTGACGGTAAATTGTGACGGTTGCTGTCGAGGCATTGGTTAAGGCTTGTATTGGTGTGGTTTCTTCAATTTCGTTATTAGACACAGGGAGTGTTGACGACAAAATGAGGGCTGTATAGCGACTGCTTGGTGATGTTAATTATAAAACATATGTCTATGTTATGAGAACTAAATGGCAGGTACTGGACTGGATTATTGCTAAATAAGAAGTTTCTGGTGTTATAGTGTACATGGTCACGTTTGTCGCAATTGGAATTGGTATAAGTTGGAAAAGGTCTAACTGTTGTTGATCGGTTAAGGGTAGTCTGATTATAAATATGACTATGCTCTTGGATATCGCTCCCTTTGCCTTCATTATTTTGTATAATTTTATCATATTTGATTGATCAATCGGCAATTGTCGAGATACCGGAAGGTGTGCCTTGATGATGTTGATCTGGTTTTGCAGTTGTTGAGGTGTAATTAGTAACGGGCTGATTCTGCCATCATGAGTGTCTGTAAGCACATTTATTATTTCTTATTGAATCCATTATAGGTTGGCTGCCATTAGTGCTAACTGGGTTGATAAGGGTGAAAATATTTCAAAAACACCTTTATATGATTTGTGTTGTTGGTTATGTTGTTCTCTAATAATGCAGTTGAAAATAACTGTTGTAGTTCTGAAATTTGGTGGTCGCTGCGGTGTAGTGGTAGTGCGTTGGACTGCTACGCAGAGTGTCCGGGGTTCGAATCTCGGCACAGGCAAAATCAAAAATAGTAGAAAAAATAATTATTCTACACGGCACCACCTCTTGGCAGGCAATGGCAAACCTACAAGAGTAAAAATTGCTATGAAAAGCTTTTCACTTCGCCGTTCGGATTCGGCATTAAACTGTAGGTCCCTTCCATTCATGTACAAATTTAACACGCACAACATGAGTGAATGCGAAAAGCTCGGCCTAGGCCCTCCATGGGTTGTTGTGCCATTAAAAGTAAGTAAAGTAAGTTCTGAAATTTGTGACCTTGTGATAGTTCTTCTTCTAATGACACAACAGCCCATTTAGGGCCTAGACTTCCCTTTTCGCACCACTCGTGTTATTAGTGTTATATTTTTACATGAATGGAAGGGAACTTTAGTTTTATGCCAAAGTGAAAAGCTTTTCATAGGCAATTTTTACTCTTGTAGGTTTGCCATTGCCTACCAAGAGGTAGTGCCGTGTAGAAAAATTGTTTTTTCCACTTTTTGATTCTGGCTCTGCCTGCGTGATAGTTGTTTCTGCTCAATAACGTTAATGGTGGAATCAATGTTGGATGTACGATTTCGAATTAGACATAGAATGTGATCTTCGCTGGTTCTTACTATCTTCTACGTAGTCAGAGTAGAGGACGCCCAACCATACTCTCCGTACACGCCCAACCGATAGCATAACCTTAAATTGTAATAATTCACCCTTTGTCTGCTTGAAATTGTCAATTAGAGCATTACAAGTGGTTTTTTGTTGTGACCTTGATCAAAATGTGTTATGTACTGTTATTCCGGACGAGAAAGTATCGATTTCTGCCCAAAGTCGTGGTACACCAGCATTTTCCATTCGGGCTTTGGTTGGTGCTTTCCGTCGTTTTGTAGGTATGTCATTCAAGCTATCAATGGTCGCCAATCTCTGTTATTACTTTGAGTGTGTTCTTTGTATTTATTCTTGATCCTTTTCTGTGATTTCCTCGACATCTTGACCTTTGTTGAGTAAAGGTGTTAGTCGTTGACATAGGCATTTCCATACCCCTGTTGCTGTTTTTACGTCGACTACTCGGACTTTTCCTTCGTCTCCCTTGTCTATTGCACTCTTCAAAGTTACTACTGTAGTACGGGAACATTGTCTTCTTTGTGATTGGCATATGCAATTGTGTTTTTACTGTAGTTGATTGAGGTATTCTTGTGACCAACGTCTGCAGAAGTCATGCTTGAGCGGCGCTACTAATTTTTATCTCGTTGGTAAAGAAGTTGTAGCTTGAGGTGTGACTCTATCGATTTGTGCAATCAATGGCTTGCCAATTAGGAAATGCCCGGATGTTTACGTTTAGATCATTAATTACTTATTAAATTATTTGATATTGGAGTTATTGGTCGTGAATTTAGAATGGCTTCGATCTAAATTATGATGGTTTCGACCTCCTCATAAATGAGCGATGCGAAATAAGTTTTTAGCTGAATTAACTGCAGCTACACATAGAAATGTGGAGGCCTAAGGAGTATACACTTAAAGTTTATTCCACGATCACTGCATGCCCTGATGATTTTTTCTTGTGAGCATTTGCAAAGATGGTGTCGTTTAAGTCCTCCAGCTTGTTCCTTGCTCCTACAAAATTTTATGCATTATCGCAATACCATATATGGTGTTGCAGCATCCGTCTTGAGATGTAAAATGTTTATGCGCCAATAAATGCCTCGGTTGTTAATTTACTCACGACTTCTAAATGGATTGCCTTCGTAGCGAAACAGTAGAACACTGCACTGTAAAATCTACAGTCAATTTTGTAATGTACACCGAGATTGGTCTACAATAACATATGCCAGCGTTCAGGAAAGGTCGTATTGGGGTGACTTTGGTTTGCGGGAGGTATCTCACTACTTGGTGATATAGGTTTAGTTTTGCTCTGGTACAATGAACGCAGTTTTGTGCTATGCTCCGTGTCATTGTTTTTGCTTTGATTACCCATTATGGTCGCTGTAGCGTAATGGAAGTGCGTTGGACTGTTACTCACAGCGTCCGTGGTTCGAATCTCGGCACAAGCAAAATAAAAAGTAAAAAAATAAATTTTTCTACTCGGCACCACCCGAACTCTTGCCAGGCAATGGCAAACTTACCAGATTAAAAATTGCCTATGAAAAGCTTTTCACTTCGCTGTTCGGATTCGGCATAAAACTGAAGGTCCTTCCATTCATGTACATAAGAGCGGGTCGATCCCCATACAAAAAAAAAGTATGAAAAAGCCACCCCCTATCTAAAAGCTTATGTTGAGAGTATTTCAAATCTAATTTTTTTTTGGACCACCCTAAAAACCGCTTAAATGAATTTTTGTTTATAACTTTGGCAGTTGATGTCCGATATTTATAAATGATATATTGGTGTAAAAGGCTCAACGATTGCTACATTTTGTTATTGTGTTATTCATCTCCGAAGTCATTTGTAATAGTTAGGACGCGTACTCAGAGTAGTACCCCCTAAAGGTATTTTCGTTTTAAAAAATTTGGGGGTCTCAGAAAATCATTAAATTCTTGCCCAAGAAGTGTTCCATTAGGTTAATAAACGAAAAAGTTATAGCTGCTTGGTGCAACTCTTATTGTAAGTACTTTCATACATTGTTTTTTATAATATAATATTTTTAGTACAACTTACTAAAAATAAAAATATTCCGTTATTTATATGTTTATATTATGTTTATAAAAATTTTAGTAAACACTTTCGCCTAAAAGCTTATACATTTTGGTCAGTGTCTCATCAAAATTGTGAGATTTAATAAGTACAAGTTTTTAAGTGAGTGTTCAAAATGTTTTTTGAAAAGCGTGAAATAAATAACACCAAATTGCAGGCGAAACGCGAAGTTATCGAATATTTGCTTTTTTTAAATGTGACGGTATTTTAAGTCTCCCAAAACATCGTAAACTAAATTATGATCTACCAACAGTTGTAAAGACTATTTGTGAATTGTGGCAACGTGCAAACATTCCAATAGTTGTAAACACTACACTTCGAAGATACATGAATAGCCTTGTTGAAAAACATTATGATATAACATAGCATCCTTCTAAATACGATGAAGCAGAATGGAATAAGCTATTTCTTATTTCTCAATGCAAGTGCGGCATAGAATCCAATGTTCTATGTAGTCTAATTCCTCTAAAATTCCCGCCAATGCCATACATTTTTTTATTGATCAGTGCGGACCAAGATTATTGTCGTTGGACACTTTCATACAAGTTGACGATGCTGAAATGGAAATGGAGCCTGAATATCATGTTTTTTCAGACATGCCACAAAAATCCCTGCATCCCTCCAAAAATCCCTACTTCGTTTGTATGTTTCTAAAACAACGTTATTACGAAATCTGGTAGAGTTCGTAATTAAAGTATACACACCATTTTGGTTTCTTGTGAAGAGCCAGCCACAAGCCATTCACGCAAGTCGGCATGTTTTTGAATATATTTGCTGGATGCGTCAGTTACAAATTGAAGTTCAGTTGATTATTCGTCCGACTATCGAATATAATGCATATTATTTTCACCCAGAAAACATACTGTTGGCAATGATAACTGATCCGGATCAAGAAATACGTTCAGAAGCATATGAAAGAACCAGAACCGCACGCCAAAATCCACCCGCATCGCTTCGTACGTTTAATGTGCCAAAACATGGGATAATAAATTTCAATAGTAATTTTCACAGAATTTAAATGTCATTCGCACAACACCGACCGTTTTGTTCGTTTTGTAAGCAAATCTGCACTTGCAGTCTCAGATGAGAAGCGTATGGGTCATATACTAAGTAAATTGGAACGTCGTGAGCATTACAGCCATCTGGAATCACGTCAACATTGATCTCAATAAAAAAAATATTTATTGGTTAGTTAATAGTTAGTTAATCATATAGTTTACGTTTTTTTTTTTAACTGTTAATGTATAATTTTTAAATAACAATAAATATTGAATATATTAATTGGCTTAATTAATTCTTTTGGTTTTTGGTTTGAGCTACAACAAAAAATATAAATTATTTAAGTACTTACAATAAGAATTGCACCAAAATTTAAGCAGCTATTACTCTTTCGTTTATTAACCTAATGGAACACTTCTTGGACAAGAATTTAATGATTTTCTAAGAGCTTCAAATCTTTGGAAAAAAAATTTGCCTTTAGAGAGGTACAACTCTGAGTACGCGACCTAACTATTACAAATGACTGGAGATGAATAACAACATAACAAGCAATCGTTGAGCCTTTTACACCAATATATCATTTATAAATATCGGACATCAACTGCCAAAGTTATAAACAAAAATTCATTTAAGCGGTTTTTAGGGTGGTCCAAAAAAAATTGTTTTGAAATACTCTCAATATAAGCTTTCAGATAGGGGGTGGTTTTTTCAAACTTTTTTTTGTGACCCGCTCTAATGTACATATATAACACGCACAATATAAGTGATGTCATAGTCGACATTGATAAACTGAAGTTCATTGTGGTAAAGGCATAACACTTGCCACAATGGCTGTATATCTCTTAATCGGTGCCCTGTGATTGCATTCCTTCACTCATTCTCCCTCTTTCTTCCTCCCACTTACCAATCATCATCAACACAATGCTCTGCATTTATGGGGTTACACCCTGTGTGTTGAATATATAAAAAAAATCGTTGCCTAGATGTTGGTAGTAAATTCTTTGGATCGCAGTGCAGGTTCTCGTTGTGCATCGTTGAATCGCAGCAACATAGAATGTTAGGCATCAAATGATACCGTTGATGTTAACAATAGTCCACCAACTCGGAGAATGGCTCTGCTATCAATAAAGGAAGATAGTCTGCTGTGTGGGCTTGCTTTATCAATTCCATGCTATGCTTTTAATTTATTAATATCGGACCCGAAATCGACGGTTTGTATGTTTCTTGCTATGACCATTAGTGCTGAGTCCAGATCTTCGGTACTTAGTGTCTTGGCCGCTCCTCCAATGGAAACTCTACTATCTCCTATTAGCTTTATCGCTCGATGTTGGATACGGGCCAGGAGACCCAGTCCTTAGGTGCGAATTAAACTCCAATTTAAGATCATGTAGAACATGCGAAGATCAGTGGTAGTGAAATATTTTTCACCCCGCCTACCAAAGCCGAGACACTTGGCTGCTTCTTTCAACACGTAAAAAATATTTTTGATCCAACGAACATCACAATGGATGGACATGCTCAGGTTAACGGTAGGGAAACTCGTTTGTGAGATAACAGACAAAATTGGGTCTTACGCGCATTGAACTCAACACTATTAGTGAAACCCTACTCGGAGATTGACTGGAGATCTTTATTGAGTGAGTCATTCATAACATGTTAGGGCGTTTTGAAAAGGTATATGAATAAGAAATGGTGCTGTCATCTGCAAACGAGTAAATGGGATTCTTCGTTAATGACAAAAAGTCATTAATGAAGACAAGCAAAAGGGTAGGGGAGAGGACCGAACCCTGCGGCACTCAAGCATTAATGGCAAGATCTTCCAAAACAAACGGGTCCCGAATCCTTGTTTATGTTAAGATTTGGGATTTGGAAGAACTCTTTTAACTACTCGCGTTCGAAAATATAGATACAGATTCGACAACGGGCAGTGGTTGAAATGTTAGCAAAAATTTTCGCATTAACAACCGAGCTGGTTCTTTACTCTCTTTACAAGTGACCAAAACTACTTACCGCTCCTATGGAATTGTAAGACTTTATGCTTCTGGGGTTGTTCGCGTAGAAACTTTTCGTGCTTCAGAGTAGCATTACAGAGATTTCTTCCCTGCTTTCGAGACTGTTGAGTATTGGCATTCTTATTAAATTGCCAGTTCCTTAAAGCAACCTCTTTGGACCTGACCAATGATCTGCAAGTTGCATTAAACCATGAATTTACTTTCAGTTTAACGCTAATCATTTTATTAGGAATGAAAGCCCGCATTCCTAATAAAATTATTTCTTCTACCATTTTAGCACTGGTTTCTATGCTTTTGTCGGTAAAACACAATTTCCAATTAAAATAAAAAAAATAATTATTGAGACCATTCCAATTTGCCTTTTCGTAAAGCCACGTTAATAGCTTAAAGGGTTATGGATTCGAAAATACGGAAAGGATGCTAAAATGGTACAGCGGTCCGAGATTTCAAGAGGTGCATGGACACTTACATAATATTTGCCATGATGGGACGTAAGAAAAAGGTCAACGAAGTTTTGAGCTTGCCCTGCGATACACGAAATGTGTGTCGGTTCGGTCACTAATTGGTTAGGTCGTCCGACTTGGCAAATAGCTCTAAATATAGATCTTCGGGTGTTGTGTGACTTGAGTGGCACAATCAATCCGAATAGTGAACATTGAAGTCACCAGCAACCACGATTTCACTCCACGGATATGTTTCCAAACTAGCAATCGAATCAGAAAGGGTATATAACTTATTAAAAGAAAAATCCCTCTCAGAATTAGGGCTTCAATAAAGAAAACAGAAGTGCAGTAAATGAGACTGGTTGCTGAACCTGGCCCACATGGAGCTGAACTCAGCCTGTGTCATATAAAGTCCTCATTAATAAAAAGGGCAAGACCCCTGTGGGGAGAGAACAAAGGCACCAGCCTGGTGACAGTTCGTTTTGTGATATGATTTTTCTTGCAGATGTTAGACTTGAAGAAAAAATTTATCACTTTTAGTTAATGTTAGCTCCATAGCCTTTATTGAACTGATTCATCACTGTTAATATCTAGTACCATTTTCTTAGGTTGAACCAAGCGGATTTCAACTGATAATCCACGCTGGTTTCCGGGTTGCTGTTGATAAGGTTTCGGCACCTGCTAACCCACCATCAACATAAAAATTATTGAGAAGAGTAGTACCCTCCAATGGGTAGTAAAGGAGTTAATTTCTGTGAGATGCCCAAGTTGTTCATATCATTCCATTAACTCTGTATATTTGGTCTTGAGATTATTGTTCCTTACCAATTGCCTGGTTAGACTGGAGAGCTTTGTTTTGTAGTGTCCATTGTCAGCGCAGACACTCCGCTACCGTAGGTGATACTTTAGTTGGGATGTATTGAACAATTTTTTTTGCGGTTCTGGCAGGTTCGCAATTATCATTCTGCTCCGGAAAATACCATACTTTTGTTTATGACGAGTCGATGGTGTTACTTGAGGCCTCTGGGTTTGCCTAGTGGTTATGGCCATCAACGCCTGCTCGAAGTGCTCGGTCCATGTAGTAACAATGGTCAGCAATATCTGTGGCCCATTGGAAGATCTGGTAATAAACTTAATTGATAGTCGGTTACTTCGAACTGTGATGGATTGTTTTATAATTTGCATATTGCTGTATGACCTGTACGGTTAAGTTAATTCTGAAACT
This sequence comes from Palloptera scutellata, assembly GCA_958295655.1. NCBI lineage: Eukaryota > Metazoa > Arthropoda > Insecta > Diptera > Pallopteridae > Palloptera > Palloptera scutellata. The sequence goes on along the minus strand of OY282453.1, from coordinate 4,796,030 downwards.
TTGTTGATAACTGCACTTAATTTGTAGTTAACTAAATAGAGTAAAGTATTGGCAATTATATATGTATGTAAATATAAATAAGTTGTGATCGCGAAATAAGTAGATATGCTGAATAAGTAAATGTGAGTAAACAATATAGACATAGGAAAATTTATGCATTAAAATATATAACTAAAAGTTGCGAATTATACTAAATGTGCAAAAAGTATAGAAATATAGCAAACACAATTAATATTGGTGCAATGAACTGCAGGTGCATATGCTGAGTCGCGTAAACCTGACATAGCGACATGCAGGTGAATGAGCTAAGACTTGTTGACATTGTGGTTTGGTTCTGACTGACAACAACAGTGTTGTGCAGACGAACAGTTACTTTTGTACATTTTCCTTAATTGTTGTTCAACTATTTACTAAATTGACGGTAAATTGTGACGGTTGCTGTCGAGGCATTGGTTAAGGCTTGTATTGGTGTGGTTTCTTCAATTTCGTTATTAGACACAGGGAGTGTTGACGACAAAATGAGGGCTGTATAGCGACTGCTTGGTGATGTTAATTATAAAACATATGTCTATGTTATGAGAACTAAATGGCAGGTACTGGACTGGATTATTGCTAAATAAGAAGTTTCTGGTGTTATAGTGTACATGGTCACGTTTGTCGCAATTGGAATTGGTATAAGTTGGAAAAGGTCTAACTGTTGTTGATCGGTTAAGGGTAGTCTGATTATAAATATGACTATGCTCTTGGATATCGCTCCCTTTGCCTTCATTATTTTGTATAATTTTATCATATTTGATTGATCAATCGGCAATTGTCGAGATACCGGAAGGTGTGCCTTGATGATGTTGATCTGGTTTTGCAGTTGTTGAGGTGTAATTAGTAACGGGCTGATTCTGCCATCATGAGTGTCTGTAAGCACATTTATTATTTCTTATTGAATCCATTATAGGTTGGCTGCCATTAGTGCTAACTGGGTTGATAAGGGTGAAAATATTTCAAAAACACCTTTATATGATTTGTGTTGTTGGTTATGTTGTTCTCTAATAATGCAGTTGAAAATAACTGTTGTAGTTCTGAAATTTGGTGGTCGCTGCGGTGTAGTGGTAGTGCGTTGGACTGCTACGCAGAGTGTCCGGGGTTCGAATCTCGGCACAGGCAAAATCAAAAATAGTAGAAAAAATAATTATTCTACACGGCACCACCTCTTGGCAGGCAATGGCAAACCTACAAGAGTAAAAATTGCTATGAAAAGCTTTTCACTTCGCCGTTCGGATTCGGCATTAAACTGTAGGTCCCTTCCATTCATGTACAAATTTAACACGCACAACATGAGTGAATGCGAAAAGCTCGGCCTAGGCCCTCCATGGGTTGTTGTGCCATTAAAAGTAAGTAAAGTAAGTTCTGAAATTTGTGACCTTGTGATAGTTCTTCTTCTAATGACACAACAGCCCATTTAGGGCCTAGACTTCCCTTTTCGCACCACTCGTGTTATTAGTGTTATATTTTTACATGAATGGAAGGGAACTTTAGTTTTATGCCAAAGTGAAAAGCTTTTCATAGGCAATTTTTACTCTTGTAGGTTTGCCATTGCCTACCAAGAGGTAGTGCCGTGTAGAAAAATTGTTTTTTCCACTTTTTGATTCTGGCTCTGCCTGCGTGATAGTTGTTTCTGCTCAATAACGTTAATGGTGGAATCAATGTTTTATGTACGATTTCGAATTAGACATAGAATGTGATCTTCGCTGGTTCTTACTATCTTCTACGTAGTCAGAGTAGAGGACGCCCAACCATACTCTCCGTACACGCCCAACCGATAGCATAACCTTAAATTGTAATAATTCACCCTTTGTCTGCTTGAAATTGTCAATTAGAGCATTACAAGTGGTTTTTTGTTGTGACCTTGATCAAAATGTGTTATGTACTGTTATTCCGGACGAGAAAGTATCGATTTCTGCCCAAAGTCGTGGTACACCAGCATTTTCCATTCGGGCTTTGGTTGGTGCTTTCCGTCGTTTTGTAGGTATGTCATTCAAGCTATCAATGGTCGCCAATCTCTGTTATTACTTTGAGTGTGTTCTTTGTATTTATTCTTGATCCTTTTCTGTGATTTCCTCGACATCTTGACCTTTGTTGAGTAAAGGTGTTAGTCGTTGACATAGGCATTTCCATACCCCTGTTGCTGTTTTTACGTCGACTACTCGGACTTTTCCTTCGTCTCCCTTGTCTATTGCACTCTTCAAAGTGGCTACTGTAGTACGGGAACATTGTCTTCTTTGTGATTGGCATATGCAATTGTGTTTTTACTGTAGTTGATTGAGGTATTCTTGTGACCAACGTCTGCAGAAGTCATGCTTGAGCGGCGCTACTAATTTTTATCTCGTTGGTAAAGAAGTTGTAGCTTGAGGTGTGACTCTATCGATTTGTGCAATCAATGGCTTGCCAATTAGGAAATGCCCGGATGTTTACGTTTAGATCATTAATTACTTATTAAATTATTTGATATTGGAGTTATTGGTCGTGAATTTAGAATGGCTTCGATCTAAATTATGATGGTTTCGACCTCCTCATAAATGAGCGATGCGAAATAAGTTTTTAGCTGAATTAACTGCAGCTACACATAGAAATGTGGAGGCCTAAGGAGTATACACTTAAAGTTTATTCCACGATCACTGCATGCCCTGATGATTTTTTCTTGTGAGCATTTGCAAAGATGGTGTCGTTTAAGTCCTCCAGCTTGTTCCTTGCTCCTACAAAATTTTATGCATTATCGCAATACCATATATGGTGTTGCAGCATCCGTCTTGAGATGTAAAATGTTTATGCGCCAATAAATGCCTCGGTTGTTAATTTACTCACGACTTCTAAATGGATTGCCTTCGTAGCGAAACAGTAGAACACTGCACTGTAAAATCTACAGTCAATTTTGTAATGTACACCGAGATTGGTCTACAATAACATATGCCAGCGTTCAGGAAAGGTCGTATTGGGGTGACTTTGGTTTGCGGGAGGTATCTCACTACTTGGTGATATAGGTTTAGTTTTGCTCTGGTACAATGAACGCAGTTTTGTGCTATGCTCCGTGTCATTGTTTTTGCTTTGATTACCCATTATGGTCGCTGTAGCGTAATGGAAGTGCGTTGGACTGTTACTCACAGCGTCCGTGGTTCGAATCTCGGCACAAGCAAAATAAAAAGTAAAAAAATAAATTTTTCTACTCGGCACCACCCGAACTCTTGCCAGGCAATGGCAAACTTACCAGATTAAAAATTGCCTATGAAAAGCTTTTCACTTCGCTGTTCGGATTCGGCATAAAACTGAAGGTCCTTCCATTCATGTACATAAGAGCGGGTCGATCCCCATACAAAAAAAAAGTATGAAAAAGCCACCCCCTATCTAAAAGCTTATGTTGAGAGTATTTCAAATCTAATTTTTTTTTGGACCACCCTAAAAACCGCTTAAATGAATTTTTGTTTATAACTTTGGCAGTTGATGTCCGATATTTATAAATGATATATTGGTGTAAAAGGCTCAACGATTGCTACATTTTGTTATTGTGTTATTCATCTCCGAAGTCATTTGTAATAGTTAGGACGCGTACTCAGAGTAGTACCCCCTAAAGGTATTTTCGTTTTAAAAAATTTGGGGGTCTCAGAAAATCATTAAATTCTTGCCCAAGAAGTGTTCCATTAGGTTAATAAACGAAAAAGTTATAGCTGCTTGGTGCAACTCTTATTGTAAGTACTTTCATACATTGTTTTTTATAATATAATATTTTTAGTACAACTTACTAAAAATAAAAATATTCCGTTATTTATATGTTTATATTATGTTTATAAAAATTTTAGTAAACACTTTCGCCTAAAAGCTTATACATTTTGGTCAGTGTCTCATCAAAATTGTGAGATTTAATAAGTACAAGTTTTTAAGTGAGTGTTCAAAATGTTTTTTGAAAAGCGTGAAATAAATAACACCAAATTGCAGGCGAAACGCGAAGTTATCGAATATTTGCTTTTTTTTAAATGTGACGGTATTTTAAGTCTCCCAAAACATCGTAAACTAAATTATGATCTACCAACAGTTGTAAAGACTATTTGTGAATTGTGGCAACGTGCAAACATTCCAATAGTTGTAAACACTACACTTCGAAGATACATGAATAGCCTTGTTGAAAAACATTATGATATAACATAGCATCCTTCTAAATACGATGAAGCAGAATGGAATAAGCTATTTCTTATTTCTCAATGCAAGTGCGGCATAGAATCCAATGTTCTATGTAGTCTAATTCCTCTAAAATTCCCGCCAATGCCATACATTTTTTTATTGATCAGTGCGGACCAAGATTATTGTCGTTGGACACTTTCATACAAGTTGACGATGCTGAAATGGAAATGGAGCCTGAATATCATGTTTTTTCAGACATGCCACAAAAATCCCTGCATCCCTCCAAAAATCCCTACTTCGTTTGTATGTTTCTAAAACAACGTTATTACGAAATCTGGTAGAGTTCGTAATTAAAGTATACACACCATTTTGGTTTCTTGTGAAGAGCCAGCCACAAGCCATTCACGCAAGTCGGCATGTTTTTGAATATATTTGCTGGATGCGTCAGTTACAAATTGAAGTTCAGTTGATTATTCGTCCGACTATCGAATATAATGCATATTATTTTCACCCAGAAAACATACTGTTGGCAATGATAACTGATCCGGATCAAGAAATACGTTCAGAAGCATATGAAAGAACCAGAACCGCACGCCAAAATCCACCCGCATCGCTTCGTACGTTTAATGTGCCAAAACATGGGATAATAAATTTCAATAGTAATTTTCACAGAATTTAAATGTCATTCGCACAACACCGACCGTTTTGTTCGTTTTGTAAGCAAATCTGCACTTGCAGTCTCAGATGAGAAGCGTATGGGTCATATACTAAGTAAATTGGAACGTCGTGAGCATTACAGCCATCTGGAATCACGTCAACATTGATCTCAATAAAAAAAATATTTATTGGTTAGTTAATAGTTAGTTAATCATATAGTTTACGTTTTTTTTTTTAACTGTTAATGTATAATTTTTAAATAACAATAAATATTGAATATATTAATTGGCTTAATTAATTCTTTTGGTTTTTGGTTTGAGCTACAACAAAAAATATAAATTATTTAAGTACTTACAATAAGAATTGCACCAAAATTTAAGCAGCTATTACTCTTTCGTTTATTAACCTAATGGAACACTTCTTGGACAAGAATTTAATGATTTTCTAAGAGCTTCAAATCTTTGGAAAAAAAATTTGCCTTTAGAGAGGTACAACTCTGAGTACGCGACCTAACTATTACAAATGACTGGAGATGAATAACAACATAACAAGCAATCGTTGAGCCTTTTACACCAATATATCATTTATAAATATCGGACATCAACTGCCAAAGTTATAAACAAAAATTCATTTAAGCGGTTTTTAGGGTGGTCCAAAAAAAATTGTTTTGAAATACTCTCAATATAAGCTTTCAGATAGGGGGTGGTTTTTTCAAACTTTTTTTTGTGACCCGCTCTAATGTACATATATAACACGCACAATATAAGTGATGTCATAGTCGACATTGATAAACTGAAGTACATTGTGGTAAAGGCATAACACTTGCCACAATGGCTGTATATCTCTTAATCGGTGCCCTGTGATTGCATTCCTTCACTCATTCTCCCTCTTTCTTCCTCCCACTTACCAATCATCATCAACACAATGCTCTGCATTTATGGGGTTACACCCTGTGTGTTGAATATATAAAAAAAATCGTTGCCTAGATGTTGGTAGTAAATTCTTTGGATCGCAGTGCAGGTTCTCGTTGTGCATCGTTGAATCGCAGCAACATAGAATGTTAGGCATCAAATGATACCGTTGATGTTAACAATAGTCCACCAACTCGGAGAATGGCTCTGCTATCAATAAAGGAAGTAAGTCTGCTGTGTGGGCTTGCTTTATCAATTCCATGCTATGCTTTTAATTTATTAATATCGGACCCGAAATCGACGGTTTGTATGTTTCTTGCTATGACCATTAGTGCTGAGTCCAGATCTTCGGTACTTAGTGTCTTGGCCGCTCCTCCAATGGAAACTCTACTATCTCCTATTAGCTTTATCGCTCGATGTTGGATACGGGCCAGGAGACCCAGTCCTTAGGTGCGAATTAAACTCCAATTTAAGATCATGTAGAACATGCGAAGATCAGTGGTAGTGAAATATTTTTCACCCCGCCTACCAAAGCCGAGACACTTGGCTGCTTCTTTCAACACGTAAAAAATATTTTTGATCCAACGAACATCACAATGGATGGACATGCTCAGGTTAACGGTAGGGAAACTCGTTTGTGAGATAACAGACAAAATTGGGTCTTACGCGCATTGAACTCAACACTATTAGTGAAACCCTACTCGGAGATTGACTGGAGATCTTTATTGAGTGAGTCATTCATAACATGTTAGGGCGTTTTGAAAAGGTATATGAATAAGAAATGGTGCTGTCATCTGCAAACAAGTAAATGGGATTCTTCGTTAATGACAAAAAGTCATTAATGAAGACAAGCAAAAGGGTAGGGGAGAGGACCGAACCCTGCGGCACTCAAGCATTAATGGCAAGATCTTCCAAAACAAACGGGTCCCGAATCCTTGTTTATGTTAAGATTTGGGATTTGGAAGAACTCTTTTAACTACTCGCGTTCGAAAATATAGATACAGATTCGACAACGGGCAGTGGTTGAAATGTTAGCAAAAATTTTCGCATTAACAACCGAGCTGGTTCTTTACTCTCTTTACAAGTGACCAAAACTACTTACCGCTCCTATGGAATTGTAAGACTTTATGCTTCTGGGGTTGTTCGCGTAGAAACTTTTCGTGCTTCAGAGTAGCATTACAGAGATTTCTTCCCTGCTTTCGCAACTGTTGAGTATTGGCATTCTTATTAAATTGCCAGTTCCTTAAAGCAACCTCTTTGGACCTGACCAATGATCTGCAAGTTGCATTAAACCATGAATTTACTTTCAGTTTAACGCTAATCATTTTATTAGGAATGAAAGCCCGCATTCCTAATAAAATTATTTCTTCTACCATTTTAGCACTGGTTTCTATGCTTTTGTCGGTAAAACACAATTTCCAATTAAAATAAAAAAAAAAAATTATTGAGACCATTCCAATTTGCCTTTTCGTAAAGCCACGTTAATAGCTTAAAGGGTTATGGATTCGAAAATACGGAAAGGATGCTAAAATGGTACAGCGGTCCGAGATTTCAAGAGGTGCATGGACACTTACATAATATTTGCCATGATGGGACGTAAGAAAAAGGTCAACGAAGTTTTGAGCTTGCCCTGCGATACACGAAATGTGTGTCGGTTCGGTCACTAATTGGTTAGGTCGTCCGACTTGGCAAATAGCTCTAAATATAGATCTTCGGGTGTTGTGTGACTTGAGTGGCACAATCAATCCGAATAGTGAACATTGAAGTCACCAGCAACCACGATTTCACTCCACGGATATGTTTCCAAACTAGCAATCGAATCAGAAAGGGTATATAACTTATTAAAAGAAAAATCCCTCTCAGAATTAGGGCTTCAATAAAGAAAACAGAAGTGCAGTAAATGAGACTGGTTGCTGAACCTGGCCCACATGGAGCTGAACTCAGCCTGTGTCATATAAAGTTGTTGCTGGAACTGGTACGCGACATCCTCATTAATAAAAAGGGCAAGACCCCTGTGGGGAGAGAACAAAGGCACCAGCCTGGTGACAGTTCGTTTTGTGATATGATTTTTCTTGCAGATGTTAGACTTGAAGAAAAAATTTATCACTTTTAGTTAATGTTAGCTCCATAGCCTTTATTGAACTGATTCATCACTGTTAATATCTAGTACCATTTTCTTAGGTTGAACCAAGCGGATTTCAACTGATAATCCACGCTGGTTTCCGGGTTGCTGTTGATAAGGTTTCGGCACCTGCTAACCCACCATCAACATAAAAATTATTGAGAAGAGTAGTACCCTCCAATGGGTAGTAAAGGAGTTAATTTCTGTGAGATGCCCAAGTTGTTCATATCATTCCATTAACTCTGTATATTTGGTCTTGAGATTATTGTTCCTTACCAATTGCCTGGTTAGACTGGAGAGCTTTGTTTTGTAGTGTCCATTGTCAGCGCAGACACTCCGCTACCGTAGGTGATACTTTAGTTGGGATGTATTGAACAATTTTTGTTGCGGTTCTGGCAGGTTCGCAATTATCATTCTGCTCCGGAAAATACCATGCTTTTGTTTATGACGAGTCGATGGTGTTACTTGAGGCCTCTGGGTTTGCCTAGTAGTTATGGCCATCAACGCCTGCTCGAAGTGCTCGGTCCATGTAGTAACAATGGTCAGCAATATCTGTGGCCCATTGGAAGATCTGGTAATAAACTTAATTGATAGTCGGTTACTTCGAACTGTGATGGATTGTTTTATAATTTGCATATTGCTGTATGACCTGTACGGTTAAGTTAATTCTGAAACTTTGTTGATAACTGCACTTAATTTGTAGTTAACTAAATAAAGTAAAGTATTGGCAATTATATATGTATGTAAATATAAATAAGTTGTGATCGCGAAATAGGTAGATATGCTGAATAAGTAAATATGAGTAAACAATATAGACATAGGAAAATTTATGCATTAAAATATATAACTAAAAGTTACGAATTATACTATATGTGCAAAAAATATAGAAATATAGCAAACATGTCCAGGAACTCAACAGAGAGTGACTTTCTGGTGCTCAATGGCCATCAGTGAAGCACGATGTTTCGCTATAATCTATTATTTAACTATTTTGGATTATATTGTTTCTTTTTTTTAACGAATCCCGCTCAACACGACCGAGGGGCGCATCCGCATAACGCAAGGATCGGTGAGTTACGCATATATGCAAATAGGAATTTTTTATAACTACAGATATAAAATCATAAGCTGTTTACCGATTTAATATGATAAGTAAGTTTGTTTTGATGTGTTCGAGAGAATAGGAAATGTTGAATAGATTCCACCGAAAGCTCTTCATTGCAAAAATATGAAATTTTTACCAGTTATATTAATGATTCCAGACAGGATATGCATACTCTATTTCTGTCAGTTCTGTTACAAGTGAAGTGAATCGCGTTTTTGTTGTATAAGGGTTGTTAAACTTCTTTGACCAGCGTTTAACAAATCCTAAAGAACTTTTAGCTTTGTTCACAGACGAGTTGATATGTAAGTTAAAACTTAATTTGGAGTCCATTGTCACACCCAAATCAACAAATATCAATACATGACTCAGAGTCTGATCCTGTAAAGAATATTTAGAAGACATAGGTTATCTCCTTGTACATGTCATAAACTTACGTTTATCCAGATTGAGTAACATAAAAATTTTCAGCTGATTTTCCTTGCAGATTGAATTAAATGGCATACATCTTCCGGTACGAATAGTTGGGCTGTTTTCTTTTCCTGGAGTTATCTGGAACGAATGGCCAAACATTTTAGATATACTGACTGTTCATTGTAATTACGTTTATAGAAGTCAAAGTAGTACTGTTGAATTTGCTCTAAATTAAATTTCGCACAACGAAAATTACATGTGCAGTCGCAACACTGCACTTACAACGCTCTAACATATTACCTTCAAAGGAGCATTTTTATTTGCTATGGTCTTTCCATTTCTGGAAATATATGACTGACCACTATCTCTTAGTCTTTTATTGTTGAAATTTTTCCAATTTTCGAAATTTATTTTATGTTTTGAGCCTCGATTGCACTTGCGCATCAAGTTCGATTGTTCACTTTTATGCACGTGCAACGTTCTTCCACTGATTGACGCCTTAAAATGCGTTAAAAATGCCCGAACCTGCATTTTTTTTTTACTCAGTTTTGTTTATATATAATACAAGAGAGTAATTCTAACGGGTATTCACGAAAAAAAACACTTTAACAAAAAATTTCGTTTACAACGTTATTCGCGATTTCGTTTCAAATGTATTAAATCTTTTCGATTTAATCGATTATGCCATTATTCTACAAATTATAACATCTCTAATAATTTGCCAGCTATTTTCCGTCGCAACACGAGAAAGTGATTAACGAACTGATTCAACTTTTCAATACGAGAAAATCTTTTAGTTTGAAACGCGTGTTATGGAGTTTGATCTTAAGCTTGACAATACCAGTGAAGTCACTGTTACCTTGTTAATAATATCGGTAACACTAAAAAATATAAATTTTTCACGATCTATTGAGTTAAATCGATAGTTGTTGATGGTTTTCCCAGCCCTACGCTTCTTCATACTCATAGCAGTGTAAAATACTTTGCCTCTCAATATTGTGCCAATCCATGCCGTTATGATTCGTTAACACCATGTTGTCAACGCCTTGGATGTTAACTCTTTAACTTCAGAAACTTCCCAATAGTACCCTTCATGAAGAGCGCTATCTACTGATAACATTTTTTGTTTTTTTTTATGGCTCAACAGCCCATGGAGGGTCTAGGCCGAGCTTTTCGCATCCACTCATGTTGTGCGTGTTATATTTGTACATGAATGGAAGGGACCTACAGTTTAATGCCGAATCCGAACGGCGAAGTGAAAGCTTTTCATAGCAATTTTTACTCTTGTAGGTTTGCCATTGCCTGCCAAGAGGTGGTGCCGTGTAGAACATTTATTTTTTCTATTTTTTGATTTTGTCTGTGCCGAGATTCGAACCCCGGACACTCTGCGTAGCAGTCCAACGCTCTACCGCTTCGCCACAGCGACCACTCACTCTACTGATAACACAGTCCACAGAAAAAAAATAACATTCTGAAAGAGGATTCTAAAACACCGCTGTGTCTCGACGTTTTAAAGGTATACATCACATTTTTGTTTTATGTGGAGTTCACCCATTTTTGACAAATTAAGTATAATAGACCATAAAACAACTTCTTAATTTTGCATCTTAGGCTGCGATGACTGACGATCTGAAGAGTTTTATTGCAGATTTTTAACTGAAGCTAACATTTAACTTAATCTAGAACCTAAGCTACCGCATCGCGTTCTGCCGCTCCCACTCTGCCGACTTCGTTGCAGTCGCTCTGCTCTCTTCCCAGCAATGCTCGCTATTTTGCTGACACCGCTCCTCGTGTGGAGTTGAGGGTTACATTTGCACCTGACTAAGGGTGTTATGTGGCCAATTGCGCAACTGTTCTGAGTCGGCCAGACATGTTGTCAGCAAAAAGCTTTTTTATGTGAACTTATTTATGATAACTCTTCCCTTCTAAGTGAGGAACGTCCACGGTCCCTGCAACGGCGGTTTTTATTGCCATCTCAACGGATTTCGTTATGGCAATCTTCTTCTTGGCTACTATTACGCGCCAAAGTACGTAGGCCACAAATCCCACACTCAGGTTTGTTAGATGCTCATTTTTTATTATCAAATTTACTTCACTGCTGTCCAGGAGAACAGGGTTTAAAATCCCAATTTTTGCAGATGTGATGGATATAATTATGCTATCCAACTCTGTTATTATTGCTCTATTTCTAGCTAGCAGCATGTCGTAAAGGTGGCCTGCGTCTATTTCTTTCTGTTTGGCTGTATTCAAGATTTTATTTACTGTAATCGTCAGGCTATTGATTTTCCTTTGCACTTCCGTGTTAATAGTAAAGTGTCTGTCCTGTGATTCGATCAATCGTTCTTCTGTGATTGATAGTCTGTCAAAGTCGTCATGATCGGGTGTCCCTGTAATGTATTTTAGTACTGTCCCCAGTGCGTTTAAGCTTCTTGTCGGTCTGTGGTGTACGTTTGGCGTTCGTATTAGTCTACTTATCTGATTTATGTCCGCTTCCAGTAACTTCCTCATATGTGATTCAGGAAAGTGGTCCACAGCGTTGATTGTCTCATCCCGTAGTAGTTAATACTGGGTCAGGTTTGTAACATGCTTGATATGTCCAAAGTTCTCCCAAATTATGATGTCGCCAGTAGTTACCGGAATGTAGTTTGCATTAGAATAGTCGATTACCCGTGCTGTCGATACCGATATTAATATGGCCGTAACCAATTCCGAAATGATCGTAAAAATTATGAAAAATTTTCTTAAGTGGGCTTTATTAACGAAGGTTGTCCTTATGGACCCTCCTCCCCCTAATAAGGACTTTACTGCCTAGATCTTTTTCAACTACTTCCTCGGTGTATGGAGGTGTCAACTTATTTCCTAGTCGCCGGTTATGATTTACCAGCTCCTTCTCTTGTCCGGTTTGCAAGCGCGATGCTATTTGTTCATCTTATTTTGTTGAACGAAATATGGCGATGGTTTTGGCTCCGGTTACCGTATGTATGGACCTATTATATTCGATTGTGGCCAAGAGGATTAATTCTTCAATATCATCCAGATCTTTGTCGAGCTTAAGGCATCGTGATATTACCATCAGTGTGCTGTGTAATCGTTCCACTTGACCATTCGACGTACTATGAAGAGGTGGAGCATTTGCAATGTCAATGTCAAAATGATTTTTTAAGGTCGCCTTGACACTGTATATGAATTGAGTGACTTTTTGTTGTCACAATAAATGGTTTTTGTACCACTAAACATATTCAGCAATTGTGACAGCTGTGGCTTTACATCCACAATTGTATTAGATTTTAGTGACTGTAATACTTATCGCAAATTTTGAAAACTTGTCGATGCAGGTCAGAAAGTGCTTTGAGCCGGTAGAGAATATGTCAACATGAACAACTTCTCCACAATATGTTGGTATGGGTGTCTCGGCTATAAGTTGTTTTTTTGGATGGCGATCGTACTTCGCTTGAGCACAAACAGTTCTCCACGGACTGCTTGGTCTTTTTCTCAATTTTTGGAAACAAATAGTCTTCTAATACCTGCTTTGTACTTTTATGAGCTGTTCGATTATGTTCAGCCGCTATAATTTCTTGTTGCTTGCTTGGGTCTGATATGCCCGTGAAAAATTTTTCTGTATGCCTAAATTTTACCGTTGAAAATAATTCAACTAATTCGTGTTGAAATTGTGCCAGTGTCGGTAAGTCGCAATGTACTGCGTACAGTGAATGTGGGTGCTCATTCACTGTTTCCTGTAGGAGTCTCATTAAATCTTCTTTAGTTTGGAATGAGATCAAGTGTCTCACTTTTTTCCAAACATAATAACGCTTCTTCTTTTAGATTCTATGCCCTCTTCTATCAATATCTGATTCCGAAAACAATTTAAGGGCTTATCAGTTCTTTCAATTTTATTAGTTCACTGTGATAGCAAAATGTTTCTCGCTACCACAGAGGGTACGAGAGATCATCGTTATGGGCTTGCCCTCCTGGGAGAGAACGGCACCGATTGCATGTGAGGATGCATCAGTGGTTAGATGAAACAATTTGGTGAAGTCGGGCTGGGTTAACGTTACGTCTTCCAACGCTAATATTTCTTTTAATACGTTAAAGCCCTTTTTCTGTCAAATCGATTTTGATTTTTTTAGACTGTGAAGCAGTAACTCGACTATATTCTCCCCTCATAATATTCGATAGTGGCTTTGCTAATTTAGCAAAATCCCTTATGAAACATCTGTAATAACCTACCAGACCTAATAATTACCTTATTCCTCTCAAGGTGGTGGCTTCAGGGAATTTCCGTATCGTGTCGACTTTGTCTGGACACTTTTTTATTCCCCCCTGTGAAACCAGGAATCCTAAGTATTCCAACTCGGTTCTAAAGAATTTGGACTTTTTTGCTGAGATCCTCATGTTAGCCTCCACATCTTTCAAATGTTGTTGTTCGTTCTGAGAAAATATAATAATGTCGTCCACTTAAACGAAATAAATTTTGCCTATGTGTTCCCTTAAGACCGCCCTCTGAAAAATACTGGGCGCATTTTTTAGGCCAAAGGGCAGTCGGCAAAATTTGTATTTTCCGTTTTTAACGGAGAACGCTGTTTTTTCCGTCACGCTCTGCTAATCTAATCAGGTAAAAACCAGATTTTAAGTCGAGAGTAGTGAAAAATTTACTGATTCACTGGGCGAATCAACCTCGACATTTAAATGATTCACCCGTCATAATTTCGGTCCGGTATAGCGCCCGGAATTCGCCGCGCGAATTATTTATCTCGGATGTCTTCAGACACCAGAAAAACGAATTTTTAATTTTAAATAAATTTTTTTTATTATTTAAATTTTCAACCTGCTTGGTTGAGTTGAATCTTAAGACTGACTTATAATTATTTCTTAATCTACCTCGTTCCCCAATTCAAAGCAATAATTATGCTTGCTAAGCAAAACAGTAAGTGCATAAAAAGTGTCACATAGAAGTGGTGTGGAATATGTAGGTATGTATGTATGTTATTGCAAAATGTGCAAGGTAGGCAGAGTAAGTATGTTATTATGTGTCTAAAATACTTAGTGTGGGAAGGTATTTATGTGAAAAGAATTTTGGCGGAAAAGGGGTGTTTGGTTGCGTCTGGAACGTAACTTCTCCCCCCTGAGATAGAAGACTCTTCTGAGTCGTCATGATTATTTTTTTTTGTATTGATTAGCATTTTGAATTTGAGAACGAGTAGCTTACAAATCAAGTAATTATGTTCTTATACTTTATAATTGTTGTTTTGTTATTTTATTTTATACCATACTTTTCTTTGTGTTCGCTGTGGTGTAGTGGTAGTGCGTTGGACTGCTACGCGGAGTGTCCGGGGTTCGAATCTCGGCACGGGCAAAATCAAAAAGTAGAAAAGATAATTTTTCTACACGGCACCACCTCTTGGCAGCCAATGGCAAACCTACAAGAGTAAAAATTGCTATGAAAAGCTTTTACTTCGCCGTTCGGATTCGGCATTAAACTGTAGGTCCCTTCTATTCATGTACAAATATAACACGCACAACATGAGTAGATGCGAAAAGCTCGGCCTAGGCCCTCCATGGGTTGTTGTGCCATTAAAAGTAAAGTAAGTATACTTTTCTTTGATGGCCTTGAGCTCAACATCTTCACAGGATTCTTTTTCTATTTTGTTGACAATTTTGATATTGCTTTTTCCTTTCTTAATAATCAAATAAAGAGCGGTTATGATTATAATAATAACATAATAATAACATTAATTCCTTTATTTCTTCTATATTGGAGAAATCTTTAAGTTCTATTGGTTCATAATTTATTGATTTTAACTCAGATTTAGCCAACGGCTGATTTAGTTGTATTTGGATTTTCTCATAGAACTCCTTTTTTTTATTTGCATACTTTTTTGAAGAAATTTCTATTTCACAATTTGAAAAATTTATCAAGTTATTACCATTTAATGTAACATTTCTTTTTGTACAATTTTGTAATATATTTGCATTTACAGCATTTTTCACTAGCAGAGTATCATCCTCTATTGCTACTATTTCGGTTGTGTTGTTTATTTTATATCGGCAAGAATTATGAAATACATAATTACGGCTCAATTATAATTCTTTAAGTAAAACATTTTCTTTAAAACTGTAATATTTATTGTTAATATTTACTACCAATTCGTTTGTTTGGTCAATTTCGAAATAGTTTTTATTTGGTAATGGAGTTATTACATTTAGATCCGTGGTAACATAGTTTTTTGGTATTTTTATACATATTACTATAGTATCATTTTGATATATAAGTAGACCCATTCTTGCCAGTTTTAATTTATAAAAATCAATCGAAAAATATTCAATCTCCTCTTTGCTTAAAATGTTTGGAAAGAGAATGTTGTGTTTAGCAGATGCCACATTATTTTGAATCTGATCTATTTTTCTTTCTATAAACGAAATTTTATACAACCCTTCATAAAATAGTGTTTGTTGTCGAAGTTCCGTATTTACAGTATTCAATGAGTTAAGAATTTTAGTCCTATCGTATTCCACTATTTTTTTATGATATTTAAAGATTAGTTAAAGTTACTATTGATAATAATTTGTTTATTTGAGTTTTCAATTAAATTGTGGTTATTTTCGCTATTTAATTTTAAAAATTCCTCAATTTCCTGTCTGTCGGTGTCGTCCATCGGTCCGAATAACCAGTTATAAAGATGACCAAATTCATTCATTAATCCTCGTTTTTTCCTTTGGATTTTATTTGGGGTTATTGACTTAACTTTTGCTTCTAACACTTCCAGTTCAGTGTAGAGAATTTGCTTTTGGCCTGCCTGTATATCTGCCATTTGTATGTTTGCTTTAAAGGTTTTTAAAATGATTCGGATTTCTTCAGGTTTCACCATGTGTAGAATTGTATTTGTTTCGTTCACGATTTCTACTACTCTTAGCTGTATTGCTGTATACCCCGATTCCTCTGATATTGGGTTTACAGTTATAAGCCCTTGTACGGTTGCTATTATCGCCATCATCACAAATGCCAACATTATTCTCTGCAAAATTTAAGAGGTCTTTTAATATTTGTGGTATGAACATTTGCTAAATCACGTTTTATAAATTTTGGTTCTTCTTTATGCCTTAAGCTTTTGTAATTTTTTATAAATCCTGTTTCTCTTCTTTCTATGTAAGATTCTCTATTGCGGCTCAGTTTTCGATTTACCTGATTTTTCTTACTTTCTATTCTTCTTCTGATAAGTTCGTGATCTATTATGCCATTTATTACATTAAATGGAGTACATTTGATAGTGCTGTGAACCGTGTTGTTTTAAATTTTTATGGCTTTTGTCATTTGGGTAATTATTGGCAATTTTTCCTCAAGATTAAGTGTCCTAATTTTTTCGGTTAAAGTGTTGTTAAGGCGTTCAATATCAGAATTTCCCGTGTGACTGTTTGGTTTTGTGACATGAAATTCGATTCTTTTTTGTGTTAAAAAATCTCTAACATTTCTGGAATTAAATTCGTTATCAAAAATAAATTTTTTAATAGGTCCTTTTATTGACAAAAATTCATTTATTTTACCTATGATCGTTTGATTGTTTCTATCAGGTAGATGAAAGCACACAGCAGGTTTTGAGAATTTGTCAATGAAAATTATAAACGATTGCTTGCTGTTTACGTATGTATCCACATGGACAATTTCATTTAGTGTGGTTGGCGTTGCTGTGAAATGATATTTGTTTTTGATTGGGTTGCGATCATATTTTCCTCCCGAGCATATGTCGCAATTGTTAATAATTTCATGTGTTTTCGTTTTTAGTTGTGGATGATAAACTATATGTTTCATTCCTTCATAAGTTGGAATAATTCCTGCATGACCTACTTCGCATTTATGGAAAAGTGATATCTGTCTATTCAGTTCATCTTCATCCTGAATATCCTTGGCAAAATAGCTACATTTCACGAAAGATATCCTATCTATACTTGAGTATGTATCCAATAAAATTCGTTGTAATCTATGGAATTGATGATCATTGAGCTCTGAAAAAATCGCAACTTTTCCTGTATCAATATGTCTTCGGACAATATTGACGACATTGTTTGAATCGAGGTCTTGCTTGTCAATGAAAATTCGTTTATTATTGAATATGGTCACCATCTCGATCTCCTTAGTTTCTACTAAAATTATTTGGATCTTAAAGCGGTTGACATTTGTGTCGAGAATCGGAAAATGGTTGTTAAAATTTTCTTCTTGAGAATGCATAGTTTCGTCGTCTGCTGAATTATCTTCCTGGGAGTGGTTAGTTTGGACCTCAAGCGATTCTGTCTCCTCCCCATTGTATATTTCATCGCATTCATCCTCACTTAGGTAACCATATTCCTTGACAATAACATTCACTCGAAAGTCCGCTGGTGGTTTTTGTGATTCTGTCCTATTATTGTGTTTTAGTTCGAAATCTTCCTCTGTTAAATAATTAATTTCATTGCTCTCTGCGTTTAGTCTGCTAAGAAAATCGGCGATCTTGTTTCCTTTCCCTTTTATATATTCAGCTTTGAATTCATATTCGCCTAAGTCTATAAGCCATCTTTGCAGCTTTGGGCTTATATCTTTGCCATTGTATTTCGAGAAAAGCCATTTTAACGGTTGGTGGTCACTTTCGAGGTCGAATTCCCTACCAAAAAGGTAAGGACGAAAGTATTTCACGCCCCAGGCTATTGCCAACAGTTCTTTTTCAACTGTTGCATAGTTGGTCTCGTGGTTATTCAATGTTCTTGATGCGAATGCTATTGGGTGGCCATCTTGAGTTAAGACAGCGCCAATCGCACAATTACTTGCAACGGTAATGAGCTTAAACCGCTATCCGAAGTTTGGATATCTCAAAATAGGGGCATTAGTTATGATGTCTTTGAGTTTTTCAAATGGTAAAATATAACTAGGGCTTTTCATATTGACGTTTTGTCCTTTCTTTAAAAATTTTGTCATTGGATTGGCGACTTTAGCATAATCTTTGACAAATTTCCGATAAAAACCTGTCATTCCCAAAAATTTTATTTTCTTTTGGGTATTTGGTAGTTTCAAGTTTTGAATGATATCTATCTTTTTTGGGTCGGGTTTAACACCCTTCGCTATGAGGAGATGACCGAGAAATTGTGATTCTTTCTTCAGAAAGTCACATTTGTCAATTTGGATTTTAAGCTTTGCCTTTTCCAAAGTTGTAAATATTTTCCTAAGGTTGATTAAATGCTCCTCTAATGAGGTACTGAATACAAGGATATCATCCATGTAAACGACGCATATTTTATTTATAAACTCTCTTAAAATCAAATTCATCAACCTTTGGAAGGTGGAAGGTGCATTTTTCAATCCAAATGGCATTCGAATGAATTCATAATGACCAAATGGAGTTGAAAATGCTGTTTTTTCCTATCTTCTTTTCTTACCACTATTTGTTGAAAGCCCTTCGCAAGGTCTAGTGTTGTAAAATATTTTTATTTTTTTTCATTTATCGAAAAAAAAAAATTCTCTTTCCAGTTGTAAATGTTTCTTTAAGTTCCTTTTTATTAACATGCACTGTGATGACTTCGTGATTCACTTGACTTTTTTTTTTTTTTTTTTTTTTTAGGTTTTTTATCTTTCTAGTTGAATTAATTTCTAATGCATGTTAAAATGCACTTTATGATTTTGCGATTTACTTGACTTTTTCACACACATAGTACACAGATTTTGCTTTTTCTTGTTCGTTATTAATTTCTTTTGAAATTAATTTCCGCGACTGCGCCAATTATCTATCTCGGATATCTTCAGACACCAGAAAAACGAATTTTTAATTTTAAATACATTTTTTTTATTGTTTAAATTTTCAACCTGCTTGGTTGAGTTGAATCTTAAGACTGACTTATAATTATTTCTTAATCTACCTCGTTCCCCAATTCAAAGCAATAATTATGCTTGCTAAGCAAAACAGTAAGTGCATAAAAAGTGTCACATAGAAGCGGTGTGGAATATGTAGGTATGTATGTATGTTATTGCAAAATGTGCAAGGTAGGCAGAGTAAGTATGTTATTATGTGTCTAGAATATTTAGTGTCGGAAGGTATTTATGTGAAAAGAATTTTGGCGGAAAAAGGGTGTTTGGTTGCGTCTGAAACGTAACTCGCGCTTCAATTGATTATTCTGCTGTCGCCTATAACTCCGATCTTGATTATAATTCTTGTTTTGTGTCTGGTACCTGAATTGTGACAAAGAAGGATCCACATCCATTGGTTCTCCTTCTACCCCTCGTTTCTGACTATTATTAAACCTGTTATTTTGTCTTTGTTTATTAAAAAAATTTGCTTATTATTTCCTATGTCCCGAGTAGGGTTCAGGGTTGTCAACTTTCTGACTATTTGGCTTCAATGTAGGGCCACCTTTTTTATTATTATTATTTTCGCCGGATCTAACTGCGAAATTAGCCGCAAATGTGTAGCGCTCAGGAGATCAGCTGGTTTCGAGGCGAAAAGGATATCGCATAGGGGTTTTCTTAACCCGGATATGAATACCCTCAGACCATCGGCCCTGTATTTTTCATTTATTATGTGCGCTACATCGATCTCGTAGGACATAATGGTTTTATTGGCCAATAAGGTTTATTTCTTTTCTTCCTCATCGACAGCCGCTCAACGTATCTTGTTCCTAAGAATAGTCACGACCTGATAGTGACGTTCACTACCGTCGTAGCTTTTGAATAATTCATACACATTGTGGCGGCCTCGCGCCACGATACGTATGTAACGAGCTGACCTATAAACTCCGGTAGTGACTTAATCGCGTCTAGTGTTACTTCGAATGACACCATTGGATTAATCGATACTTTCACGAATTTTTCTATCTTTGGCTTCGCTTAAGAAACCTGATTTTGTATCGATATGATCTTATCATCGAATAAAATTTTCTGTATCGCTAATGCCCTGCCCTGCCTACCTCCGCTCTTACTAACGCGGTTACTTGTTCTGTGTTCGTGGCGTCTACGTTTCCTAATTACAAATTCTTAAATAAATTCTACCATAATACCTCACTCATTCGCAAAAAAGGGCAATTTTCATTTATTATTCTTCTTTTTTCTTTAATTAGGAATTCAAAAACTCATGACTTCACTTACATTTTCTCCATTTCTGGCTATAATCTTAATTAGTTATGATGGTTGCTAGGAGACTCTGCTTTCTAGTGGTTGCTTGGCTTTATCCTTGCTAACTAGTTGTATTATCCCGATGATTGCTAGGTGCCTCTGCTTCCTGGTGGTTTAATGTCTTTACTTAGAATGTCTTTATCTTGAGTGTGGCAACTCTAATATCATTCGTATTATGACGGAAAATTAGTTTTGTACTCGCTGTTAACGAAATGGGTCGATATACGCTTGAACAACTTTGGGAAATACCAAAAATTTTTTTGCAAAAAGAAAGTGTTCAAAATTCGGTAGAAGATAAGCGCCTTCCACGCAATTTGTGAAACGTATGCGTGAAACTGGATCATTTTAGATAAAGCAATATGTTCTCGAACTCCTGAAAAATTTATGCAATTGCTAGAATGTGAAAGAAGAACCAACCACATCAACTCGCCATCGTTCTCAGGAATTGAAAATTTCACGCACTTCTTTGCTGTGAATTTTGCATAAAGAACCCGGTATAAAGCCATAAAAAGTTCGATTGGTACAACAGCTGAAGCCACATGACCATCCGCAAAGTTTTCGGTTCGCTTATTGGGCTCTGGAACGCTTGGAAGAATATGAATATTTACTGCTCGATCAGCTCCCGGTCAAGGACAAATAGCACCAAGGAGAAATAGCACCAGTTCTAATTCGTTCACAAAAATACGCCCGATAATAATTGCCGTGTGTGAGGTATATTCGCGGCTAGAAACTTGGACACTTACCAGATTTTATGATTTAATTATTTATAAAAAATTAATTAAATATCGCCCGATAAATAACATAATTTGCCGCGCATCATTTTATCTCAGCTGTTTAGCAATTTTGACAGCTGTTCTGCACGCACTGAGATCGGTCGTTAAAGTAAGTTTGTGTATAAACTAAAAGCAAACTGCTGTAAAAAAACAATGTAGCGGACTATGAGTGAGCATCCTGCCCCTCCAAGTGGGGGACAAATAGACGTGGCTTAAACACCATAACATCCTTATTTAATACAACAACTAAAACAGATGCCACTAGCACAATAACAACAACACCAAATGCAACAAATACAACTACAACAGTAAAAAAAAAATGTCGGCTCCTGGAGGCGGAGACAGTTCTGTACAAATGAATACACAAAAACAAGCATCTAATTATCAAATAAAAAATTAGTTAAAACAACTTGAAGAGCTCTATAATGAAATAAACTAATTGAAGTCAGAAAGATGAAAAAAAGCAGGCTTACGAAAAGAACTGGATACTAAAAAAACAACGATTCCGAGAATCTCTTGAACAAGAAGAGTGCTCTGAAGAGGTGGTAAAGAAAAGTCCACGTTCTCCTAGAATCATGGCTTCTAATGTAAATAATTGCCAACAGTTCCAAACTATCATCCTTGCAGCTAATAAAGACTTTAATCAAAATACTTAATAGCGGAATCTATAAGTTAAGCGTTCTTAACGCCGAAAGCTACAGAGCCGTAATGGTTTTATTCACCAATAATATCTCGTGGTATAGCTACATACAAAATTAAGCAAACTTGGCCCATGGTATGCACCATTTATGCGAACCTTCAATGATAGTATCTAACTTAAAAGATCGGCGTTTTGAAGTTACATCTGCATTCAACAAACTTAAACGGAAAACCAAAGAACCATCATATACTACTATGGGCAAAAGTAGTAAGACTTTTTAATTTACATTTCGCGCGGAAACCCATTCATCAAAATATTATTTTTTTAAGGTTGGTATGACTGTCGGTGACATCTGTGCCAAATGTCACATCAAAATAATCATTAGTGTTTAGTATACGCTTGTCTTTCTGAAGTACAAAAACTGCATTCGGCGATTTTCACAATGAGTGAAATTATTCAACAAAGAAGCTCCATTAAATTTTGTGTGCGGAATCCAATTTCTGGTGCCGAAACGTTCAGAATGTTGCAAAAGGCCTTCGGTGATAATTGTATGTCGCGAGCAAGTGTTTTTGATTGGTACAAATTGTTCAAAGATGGTCGAGAACGCGTTGACGACGAACCACGTCCAGGACGGCCATCAACATCAACTGATGATCAACACGTCAATAAAATCAAGGAATTGGTGCTCGAGAATCGACGATTAACAGTCGGAGACCTTACTGGCATCGTTGGAATATCGGAAGGATCAGTGAAAACCATTTTAAAACATCATTTGGGCCTAAGAAGAGTGAATGCACGATTGGTTCCAAAATCACTAAATTTTATGGAAAAACAGCGTCGCGTTGACGTCTGTGAAACAATGCTTTCCGACTACCAGGATGTCATGAAACGTATTATAACTGGCGATGAGACTTGGATCTATGCTTACGACCCGGAAACAGACGATCAATCGGCCGAATATCATGCCAAAGGTGAGCCGAAACCGAAAAAACCCTGTCAAAGCATGTCAAAAATCAAGGTCATGTTGACAGTTTTCGTCGATTATCGAGGTGTGGTGCACTCCGAATTCCTTCCGACCGGCCAAACTGTCAACAAGGAATACTATTTGAGTGTAATGTGTCGTTTGCGTGAAGGGATTCGCAAAAAAAGGCCGGAATTATGGAAAGACAACTCATGGTTTTTGCATCACGATAATGCTACTTTTGCCAAAAATTCGACTGATATCGTTCCGCAACCACCCTATTCGCCTGACTTAGCACCGTGTGACTTTTGGCTATTTTCTAAACTCAAAAAACCGCTTCGTGGACACCGTTTTGAGTCAATTGAAGACATTAAACATGAATCGCTAAGCGCATTGAAGGCTATTCCGGAAATTGACTTTAACAACTGTTTCGAGAATTGGAAAAAACGTTGGCACAAGTGTATTGGGGCCGGGGGGGATTACTTTGAAGGGGACGAAATAGATTTGGAAGAATGAATAAAAAAATTTGAAATTATGAACAAAGTCTTACACAGTAGTATGTTTCTATTAACTATGTATATATAATATGTTTCAGACTATTCCGAGTACATATAATTATCATTATCGAACCAACTAAACTTTAGAAATTAATTCCTCAGAACATATCAATCATTCGGACACACAAAAACCAACTGTGGCAAACTGCCTAAGAGTGTTAAGTGTGCAGGCGAGCACGCCGAATGCACTAAGCTTTCGGCTGAAAAGCTAAAATGTTGCAATTGTGAAGAGACTGACTCAGCTAGCCATCGTGGTTGTATTGTAACTAAACTATTGCAAAAAATAAGGGATGATAAAGAACAATCATCACAGCAAAAGCCTCAATAATAATGTCCATAATCTTAATTCCATAGAACCCCAAAAAGTTAAAAGCAAGCAAAAAACCCCAGATATACAATCAGGTGTTAGATTTTCTTATGCCAAAATATGTAGTTCAAGGCCATAATCCAAAAAGTAATAAAGATGATGCAAGGAGCATGGCATCTTCAATCCTTACAAAACTAGATAAGCAACTTAAATAAATAAGATAAATAGATAATAAAACTACATTAAAATTTCGGTAGCGTCTCTTCTACCGTCTTTCACACAATTTGTGAAACGTGTGCGTGAAACTGGATCTTTATTGGATAAAGCAAAACGTTCTTGTACTTCTTCAGTACGCACAACCGGAAAAATTGCTGCTGTTGGTATGCCCTACCGCAGAATGTTAACTGATTATTTGTGGTCTATTTTAGGAACATAGACAAAATTTGGTTTCAACAGGATGGAGCGACGTGTCACACAAGCCGTGCAATAATCGATCTTTTGTGTGGGAAGTATGAGAATCGCGCTATAAGCCGTTATGGTGATGTGCAATGGCCACCACACCGTTGGACTATTAGTTGTGGGGAGCCACTAAAGATAAGTGTTACGCTAACCATCTGCAACGATTGAGGCTCTTAAGGAAATTATTGCAGACATCGGTCAAGTACAACTCCATGCAGTCGGAAATGTACTGAAAAATAGGGTTGACTGCATGGCCAGCCGAGGAAGTTGTTTGAATGAAATAGTATTACACAATTAACCGGAAGGATTCCACTTTCGAAAAATAAAAATAACATTGAAAAACAATTAATCGTTTCTTATTTACACCAATATCAAATTAAAAATTGACCACCCTGTATAAATTAAATTAATTTTAATGCCTAGTTCTAAGTTAGTAAAAAATTCAATAACTGCATTCCAATTTTTATTTTCCTTTTGCTTTTTATCGTAATTTTTCAGTGACATTTCCTTCTTTCTTCTGTTCGTGAAAAAAAATTCCTGTACTTTTCTGTCTTGTGTTCGACGACGAAACCCTCGACATTTGTATGTATGAAAATTTCATGCATGATCTGTATGGGCAAGACTACATGTTTCGTGCACCAAGATGAAATATCCTATAGAAATCGTTAAATTTAACAAGTACAAGCTGACGCAGCAACAGGTACATGAGACCCTTAAAGTTAATTATTGCAAGTATTTGAATATAATATATTCATTTGAATATTTTGCACACACATTTTCGGAATATGAGCGAAATCAAACCATAAAAACACATTTTCGTAAATATATCCACTCCACCTACCGGCTAAATCGGACCATAAATATAATTTATCGAAATATACGTATCTCGACATCAGCGCCACCTACCGGGTCCAAAAAATATATAAACCCACTCTATGAGTTGAAATTTGTTTAACATCTGGTGCCCGACGCAAGTACACTCTCGCGCTATTGTGCCCCAGTCTTTAAAGAACCTATCTTCTCTTTATCTACACATTTATTAGTGTAACTACATCCTTATTCTAGAAGCTCCAAAAGTACTACACTATCTATGTATGTATGTACTTTCCCGAATTTTATTTTGCTAAAAACTTTTCCAGGACTATAACGAACAAAACAAAAAATAATTACGCAAATCCACGCATATGTTGGCGTGTTCATACAAAAATCCCATGGAAAAAAGTACTTTCAGTTTTTCCGGATTATTCCAATTTTCCACGCAACTTTTCTAATTTTTCTTCCCGTAACAACCCGATTCGAACTACTTACTACCAACATTAAAAAAAAAATCCAGCTGTTCTCAAGTAATGTCATTACCAACAAACAGCAAATCATTTCTATACTAATATATAGATTTCTTTGGTTGATTCGAATTTGGTTGAAACGGTGTCTGCTTTAAAAAACATTAAAATAATGTTATGAATAGCAAAAAATACTAAATCATTTTTTATGTCCCAAAAAAACACCTAACCAACTCTAACCCCTAACTCCCAATTTGTTGGAAGAGACAAGTTTCTATTCCCAAACTTTGGGATTTGCAACTAATATGAAGTTAGCCTGGGATATTGCCCAACATTTTTCCAAAGAACGTTTGTTACTCTCAGCCGTTTGGGCGTCCATGTTTTCTTAGACACCTAACATATAATAGTTAACTACTAATTACTTATAGTATTAATTTCTACACTTTTCAAATTTAGTGCCAGGACTAAAATTTCAAACCATAAAGAAAGTCAATAACTTTACTTAACTAGAAAAACTGAAAATACAGGATGGTAAACTAAATTGTCCTATATGTAAGACACCTCTAATATGTTTGATTTAGATTAAATGAAAATATAAACTATTATTTAGCGATATGTGCAAGTTGTATGAGTCTCATAGCACTACGAGATTGTGCTATTAACAAGAAACTATCGAAAGTTTTATTTTACGCGCTATCCACTGTGTTTTATTCGCACGCTAATTTAGATTGAAACTAACTTACAACCCTATCTAACGTTGTCCTTATTCTTGGCACAATTTACTTGTTTGTATACAATTGATGTTGTAGTTATACTTGCTGAAGTTATTGCTGTAAATTCGCTCATGGGAAGCTGTAGCGCTACATCATCATTTATGACATACCTGTTTCACCAACGCTATCGGTGAAAGATGATCATTCCCTCGGTAGAATTATACTTTGTCACGTATTAGCTCACATTTGCTGAGCTAGTGTCTGCTCTGCTTCCTTGCTATGATGAATAGAGTCAGTGATAACTGTCCCCCTCCTAAGTCAAGGCCGTCAGTGGCTGTCCTTATGACTTCTCCACTAATTTCTTTTCTGTTGATTGCGTTGATTTTAAGTCTCAATATTTTTCATTTCCAACATAACTGTTAACATTCCTCGATTCAAACGTGTTTTGATGACCTGATGCAACTTTTCAAACCTCATTATGTAAGTAGGGCAAACTTAGAATTTCCAAGTGATCCGTAAAGGTGGTAAACTGTGTAGTTGGGACTCCAGGCTAGAGCGCTGCATTCGCTTTGTGGTAAGGTTGTACGTTATTTTGTTGTACCTTTTTCTGACAGTTTTAAAAAAAGTATCGGATGTTGGGAGTGAGGAATTTTTTGCTTCTTGAACTTCAACTGTTTGGTCATTTGATGAAACCACTATCTATTACAGTAAGTGGGCCGAGTTGTTTGAATGTAGTTTCACACAATGCTTTGTGGTTATTGATTTGCTGCTGCACGCATTTGGCATCCGCTTTTATGTCGCAGAAACTAGATGTTGGCGCTTCCGTGCAATTTATGACAGGAATCGATGTTTTACCACAGTATGCAACCGTATTGGATTCCAGAAAGATTGTTTTTTTTCGGCGTGTGCCACTGGAAATTTCTGGAAATTTAATAAAAAAGCAAATAAAATCATTTCGTTTTGTAAAATTTTTAGCCTAAAATTACTTCTAATTTCGCTTATGCTAACCAACATATTTCAAATTTCATCTGTATCAAGAATAACCGGTTAAATACAAAACTCCCAAAACTATAGAATAAATAATATTGGCCAAGTCTGTTATAACTGCTCCCGTATCAATTCCTGTTTTTTTTTGTAGTCTTTAAAAGTTTAAACTTTAATAAGTTTGTTTATTTGTTTTTGCATTTGGGTGTTTTTTAACTCGTTGAAATAATCAAAATCCGGTGTTCCCGTTATTTACTTAAGTGCCGTTCCAATTATATCTTCATCATGTTATATTTTGCAGTAAACAACTGAAGAAAAAAAAATTTTTAAAGTTGCCTTTATCTATCATAACATACTGTTTTTTCAATAAAAACTTTAGAAAACTTATTGCTTATATTAGTAGTCCTTACGTAGATTTTGTCTTTTGGTTTAAAAATTCTCGTAGTTCTGTTTCTATTCTGCCTTTCTAACGCTACTTCTTGAGCTTTAACCATTTTTGCTTTAATTTCCATTTCCATCCATTTCCATCGGTTTCCATCCAGAGACTGAATGAATGGAGCTATTGTAAGTTGACGTGGCAAGAAGTGTTAATTCGTTGGTGTCATTTATACTTGGTACACCTAGCAATTTCCATGAGGTTACTGTGAAATCTCTCTACTTTCTGGTTCGTTGTTCAATAGAAAGGAGCGGTTGTAAAAATTTCTGCACCGAAATGGTCTTTAAGAAGTAATTTTACCGTTTGGGAGCTGAACGATTTCTCATTATCAAATGTTACATTCTTTCACGTAAAACTGTAGGTCCCCTTATCCATCGTTTCCCCTGGCATTGGGGTCTTCTCTAGTTCTGGATTAACGGGATTCCGTTGATACTTGGCTTCCTTACAAATTTTGCAATTTAAACAACCTCTTCTAACTTCTTTTGCATATTCGGAAAATAATAATCATTTCATATTTGCTCCATTGCCAGTATTTTAGTCTGGTCATCTTCGTTAAAAATAATATCAACGACTTTGTTAGTATAACGAAATTTTATAGATGGGAATTTCTTCACAGACGCTCAATAAGCTTTAATCTGCTTTGATCCTATACATAATATCAGATAAAAGGAAATTATCAAATGAAAAAGTACAGACTTTACCGAAAGAAGTACTTCTATTTATAAGCCCAATACTAGGGTTCGATGGTCATGTTTAAGATGATGGTGAAGGTGATGATGGTGAAGGTGATGATGCAAATGAATATGTTTGTGATGATGATAACAACGAAGCAGATAATTGAGAAGCATTTTCAAATGAAACACTTCTGCACATGAGATATTTTTGTTTAAATTCTTGTTCTTGTAACCTCTCACTTATCATTACCATGAAAATAATAAAAATTATCAAAGGACCAAACTCTGTGAACAGTGCAATACCAAGAATACAAAGTTACGAACATTTCAACGGTTTCAACACAATATTGTTTACAAGCAGTCACATTTACGGCAAACTAGAAAGAACTTGCAATATTATATGATAAAAAATGTCGCGCAATGTTTCCATCGTTGCTGCTTCCAAACCTTTGTTTCGGTTTATCAACAATGAGATGCCACTCTTTCTTGAATGAGACTTGAATCTTTTGTTTTGGCTCAGCAATTATTGATTTTTCTT
Source organism: Palloptera scutellata (assembly GCA_958295655.1). Classification (NCBI taxonomy): domain Eukaryota; kingdom Metazoa; phylum Arthropoda; class Insecta; order Diptera; family Pallopteridae; genus Palloptera; species Palloptera scutellata. The sequence continues at coordinate 4,767,213 of OY282453.1, read as the reverse complement.
CATCCGAACTTGCCACTTATGAACCGATTTTGTAGCCGATGTGAAGGAAACACTCAACAAAACATATACACTCATGCAACGTTGATAGTCCAAGTTTAAATTGGGTTCTATATTTTCATTAAATTTTATGTAATTAAATTGCCCGGAAAAAAAGTTCATATTTAACTGTAACTTCCTTCTCATCAATAATAGTCGAAAAAGAAATGAGACTCGATGTGAATACAACGTGCTGCCGTTCCTAGATCGTTGATATACCGATTCTTTCAAAACTTGGACCCTAATAGGACGACAATAACGCGGAGACGAAGACCTAGAATTTTTCCAAATAATTAATTCGTTGTTTAAATTATCCGTCCCTAGAATTTGCAATTGAACTAAAGACGTTAAAAATACACTAGCTTCAGAACTTTCTGCGTCCATCAACTGTTGGTTGCATTCACTGTGCCCGGAACTTCCATCATAACTTGAGAGTGCAAAAAGTTAATTACGTCTGCTTGTAGCTTAAATTTGACTGCGATTTTATTTACGAGGTCGACCAGGTCTACCTGGTGCGACCGAAGTTTACTAAAATTTTGGGAAAAATTACGTTAAATGACTAACCACCATTTTTCATTTTCTCTTTTCTGTAATCCTTTATTCATGTGATGCTCTTATTGCCATTTCTTTTTGATATTTACAACTAGTTTTGTCAATGAATTTTTGGCATTGATGAAACATGCGGATAATTTCACACCAATTTGCTTCTCCAAAAACTCGAGCTGGGCATCTGAATTCAATTGAAATTTATCTCGAATAACTTAACAAAAATCTTGGTATGTGCACGTGAACTTGAAGTAAAATTAAAATTATAAGCAATCATATAAAATTTCAGCACCATTTACGAAAAAATATGTAAATGAATTTTGCATTAAATTTAAAATTACTTTTACATGACTTAAGATTTTCGGTTTCCAAAGCGAGGATTACAGCATTCTGCAGCAAATTTTTACCAGTGTTGTATCTTAATATCATGTTAAATACTCTGCAATTTAAAAAAGTCTGGGATCTCCCGACTAAATCTTTAAATACTCATATTTAACTGGCTTTTAAACATTTGCTGCATTAAATTTCGAACAATATTTACATACCTATAGAAACAATCTAGTTACCTTTAAGATTATCGTCCAATTGACCGTTTTGAAATCGGCAACGTAGAACAAAAAATATTTTTATTTGGAGCTCAAAATCGCAGCGCACTTTACTCAAAAAAGTGACTTCGAACTGCTGTAAGTTACAAAGACTGAAAGCTAGAAACGGGATTTTCTAGCATGGAGTTAAATAAAAGACGTAAAAATCGAAAATAAGATAATTCATTATTTGGTTTGTGCTGTTTTTTATTTTGCATCCAGGCCAGTGAGCGGCTTTACCGCTTGGCAAAAAACCTACAAGAGTAAAAATTTCCTAAGAAAAGCTTTCCACTTCGCCGTTCGGATGCGGAATAAAACTGTAGGTCCCTTCCATTCTATGGCAAAAATATATCCCGCACATCATGAGTGGATGCGAAAAGGTCAGCCTAGGCCCTCCATGGGCTGTTGTGCCATTAAAAGAAAAAAGACGAAGAAGTGTTAAAATGTACGCTTAACTACTTTCTGTTAGTTTCTAGCAAATTAAAAAAAAAATTTTATTTATTATTGGATTTATGTTGTATTTTTCAATAGGAAAACGAAAAAGTTACATAAACGTACAAACATTTACAACTTACTTACTTACTTTGTTTTTAATGGCACAACAGCCCATGGAGGGCCTAGGACGAGCTTTTCGCATCCAGTCATGTTGTGCGTGTTATATTTTACCTGAATGGAAGGGACCTACAGTTTAATGCCGAATCCGAACAGCGAAGTGAAAAGCTTTTCATAGCAATTTTTACTCTTGTAGGTTTGCCATTGCCTGCCAAGAGGTGGTGCCGTGTAGAAAATTTTTTTTTCTACTTTTTGATTTTGCCTGTGCCGAGATTCGAACCCCGGACACTGCGTAGCAGTCCAACGCACTATCACTACACCACAGCGACAAACATTTACAAGCGCATATTAATTCAATAAATATTTACATATATAAATATAAGATTTTCGACATTTAAGTCTTAGGCCACTGGAGGCAACTGCAATCTGACACAAAAAAGTTGTCTGGCAGTTTTTTAGTAGTCGCGTATTTTATATTCATTCATTAAAAGCAACTCCAACTCAACCAGTCGCCTACACTTCAGCGGCGACTGGCATTGCTAATAGCTCTGAAATAGTCGCAACGATTTACTATTATGACCTAAACGTCCAAGACATAGGGATGAATTAATATTGGCTACTTTTTGCGAAAAAAGTCAACATTAAATATCTTTTTTTATGTTTGTAAAATAATGCGGAAATATATAACATGTCAACCAAACCAAATCGAATACTTATTACTCGAAATTATGATTTCAAAGTAATTGATTTGCATGTGCAACTTTTCGTACTCTAATCAATTTGCTATGAAAACATAATTTTTCCACATCATTATTTAGAAAATAGCTGATTGATATTTCAATTTGATAAATTTAAAATAAAATAAATATGGAAAAAATGGAGCAAATGTTTAGTATTAAATTGGCCCAAGCAGTGGAAAATCATATCATCACATAAAACTATAGGTAATTTCAGTTTATAAAATGAGATCTCAGTAGTTATGCCATTATTTTGGCAAAAGGAAAAACTTATAGAAAGCAACTAAACTAACAAGTTAATAAAATTAAAATTTGGGTCAGCAAACAAATTGCCCTACAAAAGATAATGAAATAGTGAAAACCAATTTTTAGTCCGATACAATAATTTCATCATCTTTAGAGAGTGAACCATAGCACTAGTTGGTTCAAAAATGACTTTTAAGGTGACAAACACAATTTTTATAACATATGTATAAATGCTTCCAAGATTTCCAGAAAAAAATTTAAAGTTTTAAAATTTTTAAAATTTACAATTTTTAAATGTCAATGTCAATTTTAAATGTCATGTCGTCACAACGATGCTGTCGCGGTTGCCTTAATTTTGTGCGGTTTTCTAGAAGTCAACGGTCGTTTTCTTGATTGTGTTCATAGGGTGGATGCCAAATGCTAACAAAGTGTAACGAACCTTTCCGGTTCCTTTGCTTTAGGTGGGATATACTCATCGAGTAATCAAGATGTGCAAATTTTTTATTTAATTTTTTATTGATACATTCAACTTACAGGGTGCACCCCTATGAATGCAGAGCATTGTGTTGATTGGAAGGAAGATTAATAGGTGGAAGAAATAAGGAGTGAGAATGAGAGAGAGAATGCAATCACAAAAAGGCAATTTTTACTCTTGCAGGTTGGCCATTGCCTGCCAACTGAAAAAAAAATTGACTGCCGTGTAGAAAAATTGTTTTACTTTTTATTTTAATTTACCTGTGCCGAAATTCGTAACAGTTCAACGCACTACCATAACGCTACAGCGACCAATAAATAAAATTTAAAAAATCACAATCACGACTTATGTTTTCATGTATTTATATATGCTTCGTGTATTTATGTATGGATGTTTCGTGTCGTCGTTGACGGTCGGTATAGCTACTTATCCGTGCGGGTGTAACAATAAGTTTTATTTCATATAACGATAGAGGAAGAAAAACCACCAAGCCACTGTCTTTGACCGAGATCTAAGTAAGTGTAAGTGACTTGCCCTATGTAAGGACCTGCACTTTATACTAATTTCCACCCATTTGTGCCCTAGTGTTTCCGTTTTTACAATTGTCTGTTGTTGGTAAGAATATTTCCGTACTTCATGTTAATGTATGTATAGTACTTATATGAAAACAATTAAATGTATCAAATATGTGTCCTATATTATGTTATATTATTGACCAATAATATAGTCGTTGTGCGTTTGAAATTGACCACAAAAAATCTCGATTTTGCTGTGCTGTGCCGAACTGTACTTTGAGTACTCAAGTAAGTTTTGACATAAAGGCTGGCGAAGTTACACATAAAACTAATAAGTAAAAAATAATTGGTTAAAGGACTATGAATGCAATATTCCGAAAATGTTAGCATGTATTTTAAAAGCTAAATCTATAGATCGTCTATTGAGACAGTTTCATAAATATTTTTCATTCTCTCTTCTCTGCGCTTCTCTGTTGCGCTAGTCTTTTATAATATTTGTCAAATTTTTTGAAAATCATATTCATCTCGTAAGTATCAAAAATTTGCTATTCTCATGTTGTGACAATATTTCCAGAACAACAGCATTCGCATGAGTGTTATAAATCTGTGCTATAAATACGACTGCAGCATGTCTGAATGGATAAAGCAAACGCACAGGTTTATGCACATATAACTATGCGTAGTGATCGGCAGTGGTATACAAATTAAATAAAATATTAGTTGAAAAACTTTTATGAGCTTAGCTCTTTATTGTATGACTCCTTTGCTAAAACTAATTTACAAATTTTATTCTTAAAATAAAGGTAACTCTAAACTACGTTGTTGTTTTGCTTTTGGTGCTGCTGCTACCCAAGTATTTGACCGCTTGCGCAAGCCAGACGCATGGTCAGCATTTTTGGTGGGAGCGGATGTTCCATTTATTTAGATTGAAAACGTGCCGTTCGCTAGAATTGTTATGAAATGATTTTCGATCTACAGGGTGTTAACTCTTCCCCCCTTAAATTCAACTGCGTCCTCGCTGTTTAGGGTAGGAGTGTTTTTAAGTTGATCCTTGTTGTCAACGGCTGTAACCTTGAGCTTTCTATTTCTTGTTGCATATGTCCTGTAGCATATTAGGCTATGATGAAAAATATGAAATTAGTGATCAAGATCGTACCATATCTGTATTTGATTATTGAAATTTTCTCTGTGTTTGTCATATTTAACTCTTTCAGCATTTCTAATGATAAGACTGCTTGAAATATGTTGGTCAATTTGTAGACTGGGCTATGGCTGGTAATTGTTTAGCTGCAGATATCTCTTTGTTCCAATAAGTTTGATTTTTGATGACTACTGTTGAGTTCCTGTGGTGTATTAAGAAGGTTCCTCTCAGTTTTGTTATCCACTTGTATCTCTCCGTTGTGGTTGTTGAGTAGCAATATGTTTGTTGATATTTCTTCTACTAATGGCAGGTGCTGATTGTTGACTGTTGTGTACTTAGATGGTAAGCTTTTAGTTAATTTAGGTATGCAGTCTGAATTAGTTATATTGACAATATTTACATTCTTACATATTGACAAATTGTTCAAAGTTTTACATTCATTCTTAATTTCTAATACCTGTTGGGTACATGTTATTATATCCTTAAATGGTAATTTTATACTTATATTTCCTTTCTTAACTGATTTAACAAGATATCTCTTACAATTCATTTTGTTTGTATTTGGTAATGATATTATATATATTAAAGTGGAGTGATTAGAAGCGATTTTAATTTCACTAAATTCTAATGCTTTTAAATTCATTTCTAAATTTGATAATATAAACGAATTGACGATATTTTCTTTTGTCCACTGTATTGAATAATCTATTAGGACTAATTCCTCTTTAATTATTTTTAATTTTCTTTCTATTCCAATTATGATTTGTTTTTCATATATATGTCGGTCGACTGTAAAGTATTGAGTAATTAGTTGCTTTAGCTCTGTGGCTTGGTGCAAGGAGGGTTGGAATTTGAGTGGAATAAATTGCAATTGAAAACACCGGGAAATCGGTTTTAAAACTTATAAATTTTATTGGCAAAAAAAAATGGAAATTATAATTTACAGTATATAAGGTTGCTCCAAAAGAGCATCCTGTGATATCTACTACAGCTGTCACGCGTCGAGACACGAATTTGGTGTTGGATTTGTGGTTGGGAAGAGACTGCGTCATCTAGTCTCGAGGTTCACGGCCGTGAACGAGCGCCTAGCCACTATCCGCATCAAGGCAAAATTCTTCAACATCAGCCTAATTTGTGTCCATGCCCCGCCGGATGAGAAGGATGAAACGACCAAAGATGACTTCTACGAGCTCCTCGACAAAGCTTATGAGCATTGCCCCCGCCACGATGTTAAAATCATGTTAGGCGACTTAAATGCCAAGGTGGGCAAGGAGAGTCTCTTTGGTCCGACGATCGGAAAATTCAGTCTCCACGACGAAGCCACCGATAACGGTATGGGACTGATGGACTTCGCCGCCGCACGAAACATGACAGTTAGTAGCACCAGATTCCAACATAAAGATATCCATAAGGCAACTTGGCTGTCCCCTGATCAAAACACACGAAACCAGATTGATCACGTTGTGATCGACGGAAGGCACGCTTCCAATGTACTAGACGTACGCACAATACGTGGTGCAAACATCGACTCAGACCACTACTTGGTTGCATCCAAGGTTTGCACACGTATATGTGTAGCAAATCGCGTAGGTACAAAGAGAAAGCTGGATGTCGAAAAGCTGCAATCACAACAGACATCCAAAGTCTTTGCCAACCAACTTGCACTTCTCCTTTCGCAAAACACCCCTCAACTTGATGATATATGCGCGCAGTGGACGCACATTTCCCGCTTTATGCGTACGGCTGCCGAAGAGGTGATAGGCTACCACCGTAGACGGACAAATATGTAGTACGACCAAGAGTGTCGCGATGCTACTGAAGTAAAAAACGCTGTTTACAGAGCCACAGAGGGAGGAGAAACGTCTTTTCAGGCGCAAGAAAAGAGATGAAGAAAGACGCGAGTTCAATAATATCGAAATAATGCGGGACAGGAACGAGGTCCGAAAATTATTTGAAAAAATAAGACGCCTGACTGATGGTTTGAAGACCGGGGCCTCTTCCTGCAAGGATGAAGACGGAAATCTGATGACAGATGTCCAGGGCATAATGAGATTATGGAGGGAGCACTTTTCGCAGCTGCTTATTGGCGATGACAGCAATAATCCCGCCACTGCGGAATCCACTCTGGAAACCCCAATCACTGACGGCGTTGAAGTACAGCCGCCTGATTATGAGGAGGTCTTAACAGCCATTGCTCGGCTGAAAAACAATAAGGCTGCAGGTGCAGAAGACCGGAGGCGAAGAGCTCAAAAAACGCATGCATGAGCTTCTATGCAGAATATGGTCAGATGAACGCATGCCAAGTGATTGGAACCTCAGCTTACTCTGCCCAATCTATAAGAAAGGTGATTCCACGATCTGCGCCAACTAACGTGGGATTAGCCTTCTTAATACTGCGTATAAGGTTCTATCGAGCGTACTGTGCGAAAGACTGAAGCCCATCGTCAAGAAACTGATTGGACCTTATCAGTGTGGCTTCAGGCCTGGTAAATCCACCATCGACCAGATATTCACACTATGCCAAATCGTGGAAAAGACCCGAGAAAAACAGATCGACACCCATCATCTATTTGTCGATTATAAAGCCGCCTTCGACAGCACGATTAGGGATCACTTGTACACCGCAATGTCTGATTTTGGTATCCCTGCAAAGCTCATTCGTCTTTGCAAAATGACACTGACCAACACCACCAGCGCAGTGAAAATTGGGACAGACCTCTCCGCACCATTTGATACCAAAAGAGGTTTCAGACAAGGTGACTCAATATCGTCCGATTTCTATAACCTTATGCTGGAGAAAATAATTCGAGCTGCGAACATCGACACGAACATCTCTGGGACTATCTTCTACAAGAGTGTCATGCTGCTAGCATACGCTGATGATATTGACATCATTGGCAAAAACGCTCGAGCAGTCAGTGCAACATTCTCCAACCTGGAAAGGGAGTCTCGTCGTGTGGGTCTAGTGCGTAGTGCGTCAGTGGAACGAGGACAAAACCAAATACCTTGTGTCAACAAACAAAGAGTCACGGCGTCTTGTACAAAATGTCACTGCTGACAACTATACTTTTGAAGTCGTCAAGGATTTCGTGTATCTAGGATCCAGCATAAACACCAAAAATAATGTCAGCCTTGAGATCAAGCGGAGACTAACTCTTGCCAACAGGTGTTACTACGGACTCAGTAGGCAATTGAGAAGTACAGCCCTCTCTCGACCGACGAAAATAACGCTCTATAAGTCCCTCATCCTTCCCGTCCTAATGTATGGCGCAGAGACGTGGACATTGACCATCAATGATGATAGGCTGTTAGGAGCGTTCGAGAGGAAGATGCTCGGTAAGATCTACTGTCCAGTATGCGTGGACGACGTGTATCGAATATGATGGAACGATAAGCTGTATGAGCTGTACGCCGACACTGACATAGTCAAGCGTATAAAACTCCAGCGGCTTCGCTGGCTGGGTCATGTTGAGCGAATGGAAAAAAGCGCTCCGGTTAGAAGGGTGTTTTATTCGAACCACGGTGGAGGAACACGCAGAAGGTGACGTCCTAATCTCCGTTGGAAAGACCAGGTGCAGGGCAACCTGACTGCACTTGACCTTATCAACTGGCGCCAGCGCGCGCATAGCAGAAGTGACTGGCGAAGCTTTGTAGAGGCGGCCAAGACCGATCATCGGTTGTAGTGCTAGTTAAGTAAGTTAGTAAGAACAGGTAGGAATAGGAAAGAAAGAATAGAAAAAGAAAGGAAAAAGAATAGAAAAGGAGAGGGCCATTAGGGTGGCTTAAACATCCCGGCCCCCTTGCATGGGTGCAAAATCAATTGCCTCCTCGAGGCGCTGCAGGGTCCTAACGACGTCCCCGAATAGCTCTGATCCCGGTAGTGAAATGTCTCGAAACGGCGGTGGATTATCCGGGCGGCAGCCATATGAGGAGGCGCAGGCACGGAGGCGGTATATGCAGGACGGCCAGGAACGATAGCTCTGGCTGGTCGGTGCGGTGCTTGAGGCCGGTGGCTGGCTTTCCTTCTCTTTGCTATCGGCCTGGATTCCGGATGGATCAGCGTGTGGTGATCCAGGGAGCACTTCCTACACCGGTTGGCTGGCTCGTATGTTGCCTTGGTATGCGTTTGGACGAGGCAATTCAGGCAATATCCATGGGCCCTAGCCACTTCCGCTCGCTGGTTGGGGGTCATGGCGAGGAAACCGCGGCAATACCGCAATGCGTGGTATCGAAAGCATAGCTTGCATTGGCGACAATTTCCTTCCTGACAAGCCTGAACAGGGGAGCCATTAACGCTGCGGGTTGCGACGTGTTGCGCTGGTTTGCGCGGCCTACGGCTTTTGATTTAACCTGTGGAGTACTGGAAAGAAGTACAGATTAGAATGGGTTATACTAGTGGTTATAGAAGGAGACTTCAATATTATCAGTTTTTTACGCCAGAGGTAAAATACATAATTTCACGATAGGACGTGATATTACACCATTTTGGGTGCGCAAATCGACAACGCGAATGTTGTCAGGACGATACGGCCCAGACGCCATTCATTTGGGGGAAGCAGGTCGTCCTTTACGACTGCGAACTCTTCCTCTTCAGGGTCTTTCTGCGGATGTTTCCATTTCTACCGCTTTTGAAGATTCCTTAGATATTCTTCTTTCCAGCGGCGGCTGAATTGGTGATGAAGGACCTTAATCTTTCCCAACGGTTTGAAACCGAAGGAAATCGGAATCTAACAGATCCTCTACTGGCATATTTTCTAATATTGCAGGATGGTTAGCTGTGATTTTTCTCAGAGGAAATCCAGCTGAGCCAAGACAATGAATTACTTGAGACATTGAATCGATAGGTGTGTCTACATCATGGCCTCCAGAAAGTATGTCATCGACATATGTATTTTCGACAAGAATTTTAGCCGGGAGAGGGCATTGTTCTTGCGTATCTTTTGCCAACTGATGGAGAGTTGTGATGGCTAGATACGGTGCGCAATTAACTCCAAATGTTACCGTTTTGAGTTTAAAATCGGATACGAGCATTCATGGAGTCGCGAAAGAGAATTCGCTAGAAATCTTGGTCATCCTTATGTACCAAAATTTGTCTGTACATCTTCTGTACATCTCCATTGAAAACGAATTGGAACATTCGCCATTGAAGAATGAGAAGCATTAGGTCTGGTTGAAGAGTGGGACCAGTATAGAGAACATCGTTAAGAGAAATTCCGGAGCTAGTGGCTTTTGAAGCATTGAAAACTACACGGAGTTTGGTAGTAACTTTCTCAGGCTGAATCACCGCATGGTGGGGTGAATAAAATGAGAAGTACTTTCGATCGGAAATAACTTCTTGAGAATGAGTTATTTCCATATGATCGAAACTGAGATATTCTTGTAGTACTTCCTCATAAACGATTTTCAGGTCAACCGCAAACTGCGCTCCATTCCAAGAAATTGTTGAAGTGCAGTGGCCCTTGAATGGCCTAACGCTATAGTTTTGGGAAAACTTTCTTTAAACGGCAACCTGACAACGTAACGACCATCTGAATTTCGTTTCGTAGTAGAACAGTATAAATCCTCACAAGCTTGATCTTCAGGCGAGAGTGGAAGAGCTTGTGAGATTTCTTCTTGCTCCCAGAATTGCTTTAATTGGGAGCTAAGCAATTCATTGGAGATTGGTTCTACTTGCGTGGAATGTGCAGCTATGTGTTCTCTAACTGAACCATGAACCACTGATGATCCAGCCAAATATAGTATTCTGTGCCAATAGATTACCACATATGTTCTTTCATAATCCTTCTAGAAGGATTTTGGGCAATAAATCACTTCCGATTACTACATCAATTTGAGCAGGAATATGGCAATTTGGATCAGCACGATTTAAAGTACCTAACTGTTGCAAGTTAAACCTTCTGATTGGAAAGCTGGGAAGAAGCTTTGTTAACTGCGAAAGAACTATAGCCCGAGCATATATTCTTTTGTTATTTTTGGGTGCCACAAACGTGAAAGAATTCGATTAGAATTTTGAATAATTCTACCTCCCAAACCCGAAATTTCGAACAGGGATTGTTCCGTTGGTAAATGAATACGTTTTTGAACTTTTGAGGAAATAAAAGTTCCTTGCGACACTTGGTCAATCAAAGTACGGACTTTGAATAATTCCCCTAAATATTCAATGAGAACCATTGCTGTGGGAAGTAAAACCCTGTTATCATTGTTTGAGTAAAGCGCTTGAACTTGCGGTGTATTTGTAGAACAGGGAAGTTCCATGTTTTCTTGCAACTGAGGTGTTACAGTTGTAGCAAGAGTTGTAGTTGTTTGAAATCTACTAATGGATTTGGGAGTTTGCGTATTTGCTGTTATGTGAAGCACGGAATGACAAAAGAATCCTTTCTCATGTGTGTGAAAGCAAGACAATTTTCACAGAGATTATTATCTCTTACGAAGTTAATTCGTTCGTCTATCAAAACGTTTTTAAATTTAGCACAACTCTTCATGGCATGAGAGACCTTACATAGACGACTTGTATACGTCCTTTTGGGTTCAGCCACAAAGGTGTGAATTTGGCTAACAACCTTCTTTTGGGAAGTGTTTTGGCTAAAAACACTTAGCTTTTGCTTATTTCGATGAATTCTATTGAGTCGTTAACTACTTCGTATCTACTCGTCAGGAAATCATCTAGCTGTGACCAAAGAGGTAGGTCTCTTCAGGACTTTAGGGATTGTTCCCACAGCGATAATGTTTCGTGTGGTAGTTTCGTAGAACATATATACTAGGATAGCATCCCAGTTTTCTGTGGTTACGCCTTGAGAAGCTAAGACGCACAGACAGACATATTAATAGTCATTTGAAGTTTTGGTATCTCTTCACTATTCTCGGAAAGAATAGTGTGCAAATTCAGTAACGTTTGTACTTGATTGTCAACTAGAATGCGTTTATTATCATAACGAGCTTTCAAGGCTTCCCATGCTAGAGCGAAATTTTCGTCGCTTAACGGATGTTGTTTGACGATAGCTCCAGCTTTACCTTGCGTTTTATACCTGAGATGGTATATAACTAAGAGCGGAAGTGAGTTTTGGATGGTTAATGTGAACATGTCTCGGAAAGACGGCCGTTCTTCATAACCACCAGAAAAAATTTCTGTATTGCAAGGTGGAACTTGTAATTATGGCATGATACTTGACTGCTCTTTGAGTTGTTCTTTAGGGACTTCTCTCGAAATCGCTTGAGGTTGAAGTAATTTCAACTGATCTTCAATTCTAGCCATTGTGTTTTCGTATGTTTCTTGACAGCTACAGTATTTACCACTAGCCTGTACTTTAAAATTTTCGGGAAAGTCACTGTCGTCTGTCTCAAACACCACATACAGCTGGACAGTTTGTCTCCTACTCTTTTGTTTGCTTTGACGAATATGACGTCGCCTGGAATATAATTTTTAAAATCGTGCCTATTCTTGTTATGGAAGCTTAAGTACGTTTCTTGTTTTTCGGTTAGTCTCTGTATGTTTTCGTTTCTGTTTTGTTGGATTTGTCGAGGGTCAGTGGTAGCTCTTCTTCAGCAGAATGCTTCTATTGGTCTGTTTGATGGTAGAATGAATTGAATAATTATATTTATGTATTGATTTGTCTAATAAATCTTGAAATGATGTGTGCATTTTTCCTGCTTTTGTACATCTAATTATTTCGCTTAGGGTAGAGTGAAATCTTTCGATTTGACCATTTACTGTACTTGTATAGGGTGGAGCCTTAAAGATTTCTATATTAAATTGGTCTGCTGATAAATGGATTATAGGGGCTGAACTTAATGAGTTTTCGTTAACCATAACAATTTTTTCTGCTATGCCATAACACATTAGGATTTCTCTTAGTGGCTGTATTATGTCCTACGTTGCTCTTGATTTGATAATTCTTATCTATGCATATTTAGAAAACTTGTCAATAGTTGTTAAAATTTTATGTTTATGTGTGAGATAAATATCTAAGTGAACGATTTGCCCTACATATTGAGGAATTGGGGTAGCTTGTAATACGGGTTTTGGAGGGTGACGTTCGTATTTCTGTTCTTTACAAATTTTACTTGAATATTTGGGAAATACAAATTTTTCAAGATTTGTGCTTTATTCTCACGTCTATTTCGATGGGCGCGTTTGTGTTCTTATAGTATTTTGTTATCTTGTTCCGTATCGCCAGTTAAGTCCACAGTATTTCGTGTTCTGGAAAAATTTATTGTATTTTACCTAGGGTACGTTCATCAGTATTGATACCAATGGTAACAGATGGATTAAGATATCGCTTGAAATAATTTATTAAATTGTCGTGATTAAATTCTTGTTCCGAAATGGTATGTAGGAAAAATAATTTGAAATTGATATGAAGGAAATACGTCTAATTTAAAAAATATTTGGTTTTTAAATACATTTATTGGTTCATTGGCAATGGGTATTAGATTGTGTGGAGAGCTGTCATCACTATGTACAGTGTCTATTAAAGAATCAGTTTCGTGTTCATTAGAGGTTGGTAGTAAACTTATCTGAGGAGGCCTTGAAAGGGCGTCTGCGACGACATTTGATTTTCCTGGTTTATAAAATAATTCGTAGTTGTGTTCCTCCAAAATAGCTCACCATCTCTTCATTTTGTTATTGTTATTTTTGTTGCTAAGTGCATATGTTAGGGGTTGGTGTTCCGTAAAAATATTCACTTTGGCAGATCCATAGAGATAATTTCGTAAGTTATTTAGCACCCAGATAATCGCTAACATTTCCTTTTCATTGGTAGCGTAATTCTCTTCTGTTTTATTGAGTGTACGAGATATAAACATTATGGGTATATCTTCTTGGGCAAGGACTGCTCCAATCGCATAGTTGGATGCGTCTGTGTTTAATTGAAATTCTTTGGAGTAGTCGGGGTACGAAAGCATTACTTCTTCGGTAGTATGGGTGTTTTTGAGTTTTTGGAATGCATTGAGTGCTTCTTCATTTAAAAATATATGCAATTTTTTTTAATGATTTTTGGATACACGTCCATCTTCCCCTCTTAAAAGGAGTGTAAGAGGTTTTGCCAATTTTGCGTAGTCCCTTATAAAACGGCGATAGTAGCTTGAAAGTCCTAAAAAGGAATGAAGAATGGAAGGAGCGTTCTTGAGACCGAAAGATAGACGGTATTTCCCGTTATTAACTGAGAAAGCTGTCTTCTTGGTATCTGATTCTTTTAATGGAATCTGATGGAAGCCGCTTTTCAGGTCAGTACTGAAACAAATTTATTTCTTCCTAGTTGGGACAGTACTTCGCTGATTCCGGGGATCGGATATCTGTCTGGTATTGTAATTGAATTTAACTTTCTATAGTCGATGACCATACGATATTTTTTCTCTCCTGATGCATCTGATTTCTTAGGAACGAATTTTTTATACGTGCGAATTTTATGAATCTGGATCTGAATGGTCGTATAATACCGTCGCGTAAATATTCGTTTATTTGTTTTTTTCATGGGTTTTAAGCACATTGGGTAGGGGTAGCATTTTGTGTAAACGGATTGTCTGAAGTTGTTCTTATTTGGCCTTTTACTGTAGTAGTAAAGGTTAATTTTTCATCTGGATAACAAAAAAGTGTTTTATGGTCAGCTGTTAATATTTTGAGATTTTCTTTTTGAATTTAATTCAAATGTTCTGATCGAATATTGATAAGGTTGAAATTTTGCGAAATTTGCTGTTTTAAATTTATTTTTAATTAACTTGTTGTTATCTTTTGTGTAAATCACGGCGTTTAATTCGCTTAATTATGCTTTTTCGATAATAGCATAAAATGACTTTAGAGTGGGAAGTAAGAAATATTTTATATTAGTATCTTTTAGTCCGAAAAGATTTGCAAAGGTATGGTGAGTAATCTGAATATGTCCTCCAACAGAACTTGCATAAAGGGGATTTTGTTTTTAAGAGGTTTTTTTTTTTAAAGGGGTTGTACATAATTTTTATTAGAACCGGTGTCGATCAGAATTTTTATGATCTCTCCATCACTTAGCTTACATTCGATGTAAGGTAGTGAGGAGCTATTCATTCTATAAAATGAATGTCAGTAAAGTCTACATTTTCTGAATAATCGTAATTAAAATCTTGTTGATTATGTATTGGGTAGTTGTTTATAGAATCAGTGTATTCAACTAAAGTCTGATCAAATTCATGATCTATATTATTTGTTTGCTGTTCATATTCTTGAATTTCTATGTTATAATTTCTCTGTCGTTTATCTGCATTAGGTGGTTCAAACGGAGGTCGTTTGATATAAAATGCGTCATTCGGTTATATATATATTCGGTTATATTATGTGATGCTAACAATTTTAGTTTCGATAATTCGAAATTAATAAAAAAAATAATTCTTTGTTTTTTTTTCTCTTAGCTTTTGCTATTTTTATTACGTCCGATAGGATTATTCCTATTCGAACTGAGTTTTTTAACTGATACAAAAGTGTAATATGCATATACTTATGATTAAATAAAAATGCTTTTTATGTCTTTTTGTTATTCTGACGAATTCCAATTAATTTCTGTTTCGAAATAATGTATACAATGCAACGGTTTAAATTGTTGCAACACAAATTAGTGGGAATTCGTCGAAATAGAAACCTCTTTAATAAATGTTCGTATGCATGAAATGATTTCTTTGGAATCATAAAATGCAACCCAAACAATTTATTAAGATGTTCTTGAATAAAAAAAATGTATTGCACGTATTTCAATATATGCCCAAGAAAGGTAAAAGAGTAAAGGAGAAGAAAAAGTCAAAAGAGTAAGGGAAGAGAATTAAATAATAATTCTATGGGGTGTTATCGTAACTCCCCCTCCGTTAGATTGAGGCTCCGACGAAACTTGAAAAACTTGTACCTTTCTTTTACATAATATTGGCAAAAGTATTGAAATCACAAGCAAAATTGATATTGTTAGAGTATTGGTTGTAATATTAACAATCTTATTTGTCTTATGGCTTATATTTAAATCATTAAAGTTTTCTTCAAATTTAATTTGCTTAGTGTATAGGTCTTCTAATTTTATTTCCATGAATGTTTGATTTTCTTTTATGTTTTTAATAAGGTGAGTTACTATTATTTTTTCTTTAAATATAAATTTTTCATTATAAAATGTTTTATTTCTAGTAAAGATATTACAATTTTGAAATCTTATGATATATGTACGGTTTATATTCAGATTGTGTTTTGTATAATTACAATTATGAGTAACATTTTCAAAAACATTTTTAAACAGGATGAATCCTGGTTTAATTTCTTTTATTTCAGTATTTTTATATTCTTTTAATGCACAACTAGCTTTATTATATTGGACAATATTTTGTATACATTCATCCTCTAAAGTTGTGAGGTCTTTAAGTGTAAGAGATGTATTTAGATAATGTATATTTTTGTTTTCATCTATTAGTATACGATTATTTTCTAAATATAAAGATTTATATTCTTTATTGGGGATTGGCTCAAAAACTATTTGGGAAAAGGATATGTTGGAATATTTAGGGATGGATAGGATAATGATAATATGGTCTTCATGAAAGGAAACTGCGATTTTAGTCTTAGTATATGTTTCAAAGTCATCTACAATTTTTATTTCCCTGTCGTCTAATAGGTCTGTGGGAATTATTCCAAGTTTGCTATTAAAAGTTACACTTCCTATGTCATCTATATGATTTTTGAGAAGGTAAAATTTATCAATTTGGTAAATATGTCGGAAAAACATGACTTCGTCTTCTAATGTTGATATTCTATTCTGGATTTCATTTCGAAATTTATTTATATATTTTTCAACTACGTATTGTTGTTTATTTATATGAGACGTAATATTTTGGATTTGAGAAGAAAGTGTTTCGCTTATTCGCGCTATGGTTTCTACTTCATAAGAATTATTCTTGATTCCAGTAGTGAGATTTGTGAGTGCGGTCCTGATTTCTCTTTCATCTTCGCTATCCATGTTCCCCGTTTTAATCAATGGTAATAAATCCGATATTGACCCATCCAACATATTTATATTCCTATCAATTGTTTCAATTGTATAATAATAATTACTTTACTTTTAATGGCACAACAGCCCATGGAGGGCCTAGGCCGAACTTTTCGCATCCACTCATATTGTGCGTGTTATATTTGTACATGAATAGAAGGGACCTACAGTTTAATGCCGAATCCGAACGGCGAAGTGAAAAGCTTTTCATAGCAATTTTTACTCTTGTAGGTTTGCTATTGCCTGCCAAGAGGTGGTGCCGTGTAGAAAAATTATTTTTTTTCTACTTTTTATTTTGGCTGTGCCGAGATTCGAACCCCGGACACTCTGCGTAGCAGTCCAACGCATTACCACTACGCCACAGCGACCAACTAATAATTAGTAATATTAATAAAATGAAATATTCTACGATAGTGGTCGATGATCCGTATATCGCTTTCCTTTATTGGGATGTATCCCTCGTTGTCCGTTAGGTCTTGTATCTCCAGCATTTGGGATACAGTTAGGCTTATCATTGGAATGAAGAGCAATATTGCAGATAATGATTTCATCTAAAAAGAAACGTGAAAATTGTTATGTAGATTCTTGTACTTCGACTTCGTTTTGGAATTTTTTCTTCCTTTTTATATGAGATTTATAATATTTAAAGTTCCGATCTGTTACTACGTGGTCATCATCTAATTCGGATACCGTTATTTTTCGAAATTTCGAATGGTTTTTTCCACCTCTTTCATCTTTCAAGTAGATTGGTCCCGTTTGAATGTCTACGATTTCACGGTTTTCGTTTAGTTTTTCTATGACTCTTTCCTTTGTCTTGATTATTTTTTCCTTTATCAAAGGGTAATTGTCTTAGCTTAATTTTCCATTTTTAAAATCAATAGGTTTTCTATTAGTGGTTGAGTGTATGGTGTTATTATAATACATTATGACTCTATACATTTTCTCTTCGACACTTTTCGTATCTTTGTTAGGGTCATGCTTCAAAATTCGAATATGTTCGTTAATTGTGTTGTGGAGTCTTTCTACATCAGCGTTTGAAGTATGATTGTTATTAGAAGTGTAGTGTATTTCTATTTCCTGCTCTCTTAAAAATTCTAAAAGGGGTAAGGCTTTGAACCCTAATTCGTTGTCAATAACTAATTTTCTAATACTTCCAACGGTTGATAGGTATTGTGCTAGAGCTTTTTTAAATTCAATCCAGGATCTATATTGTATCCTTATGGATTGAGCATGTTTTGAAAATTTGTCGATAAATGTTAGAAACAAAGATTTTTCCAGACTATAAAATACGTCAGCATGTATGATTTCTCCAGGTTTCTCAGGAGTTTCTGTCGTCTTGAATTGTTGCTTTATTGGTTTTCTCTCGTATTTCTCTTTATTACATATATCACAGTTGTTTATGAACTGTGTTATACGCAACTTTAATTGCGGGTGGTAAATTTCGATTTTCAGTTCGGCAAAGTTTTCATTTATACCTCTGTGGTTATTTTTCATATGTTCTTTTTCTATTATCTCCGTTAGAATATTCTAATCTATAATATCTGTAAGAATGTGTTTACAGCGTATAATTTTAAAATTTTTGTTTTCTCCAAAATATTTGTTAGCTACTTTTTTCAAATCCTCAAAGACTGATTCATCATTTATAAATGTTGCGTTCGTTTTCTCGGGATTAAAATGATTTTTTAATAAAGTTATCAGTGTTTCCTCGTCGAATGTCTTTGCATAGATAGTTTTTCGGTTATTTTTAAAGATCTGTTCATTTTTATCTTGAGTGATCATGACGTTGTTTTATTAATTACTATTTGTCTTCGGTAAAAGTTTAACGGGTTACTTGTTTCTGATATTAGGTAAGTTTTCATCATTATCCTCATTCATATGTATCTCAATTCGAGATAATGCGTCTGCATTACCATTCAAAATTCCTTTTTTGTATTAAATATCATAGTCGTATTCCTGTAAACGTAGCCTCCATCTAACCAGTTTTGAATTGGGCTCCCTAATGGAAAATAGCCATGCTAATGGTCTGTGGTCTGTTTCGATCAAAAATCGTCTGCCAAAAAGATATGGTCTAAAATATTTCGTAGACCAGACAATTGCCAGTAACTCTTTTTAAATTGTACTATAGTTTTGTTCTGCTCCGTTTAATGTTCGGCTTGCGTAATAGATGGGATGTCTGTTTTGGGATAGTACAGCTCCAAGAGCAAAATTACTTGCGTCAGTTTGTAGAACGAATTTCTTATTAAAATCTGGGTAGGCTAAGACAGAAGAATTGGTTAGTAGTCTTTTGAGGGATTCGAATCCTTCAATATATTCAAAATTTTCAATATCAACAATGGAATTCTTTTTGAGATATTTGGTCATTGGTTTTGCAATTTTAGAGTAGTCTTTTAGAAATTTGCGATAATATCCAGCCAATCCGACAAATTGTTTAATTTCTTTCTGTGTTGTTGGCAGAGGAAATTTTTGGACACAAATTATCTTCTCTGGACTAGGTTTAATTCCTTCATCTGAAACGACATGTCCAAGGAAATTTGTTTCCCTTTTCATGAACTCACTTTTGTCCAATTGAATCTTCAGATTAACTTCTCTAAGTCGTTGAAATACTTTCGTTAAGGACTCCAAATGTTCTTGCAGTGAGGTTGAGAAAATAATTATATCGTCCAAATAGACGAGACATATTTTATTTATTAATTCACCTAGAACATTATTCATTAGGCGTTGGAAAGTGGCTGGAGCTGTTTTCAGTCCAAATGGCATACGAAGGAATTCGTAGTGGCCGCCTTCCACACTAAATGCTGTTTTTGGCACGTCCTTTTCGTGTATTTCGATTTGGTGGAATCCTTTCGCCAAATCGATTGTAGTAAAGTATTGGCAACGTCCAAGTTTCTCCAAAATTTCGTCGATATTCGGAATCGGGTATTTGTCATCTTTGGTTACTTCGTTGATTTTCCTGTAATCAACAACAAGTCTCCATTTTGTTTTTCCGCTGGCATCCATCTTTTTTGGAACTATCCCGTCATTACTTCATGTTTAATGGCATTCGTAAATGAAAGATCACTTTCTTCTGTGTAAAATATATTTTTAAATTTCTTAATAATTGGTAATAGTTTCTGTTTTTCTTCCTCATTTAGATGGTTTGTACGAATTTGCTCTAGTATTGGTTTGTCTAGTTTTTCATCAGATTCGAGTGTATAAAAATTTTCCGTTGTTATTTTGTCTGTATCCTGGGCTTCTAGAATAACTCGTTTTGGTAAATTTCCATTCACTTTAACGAAAGCACTGATTTTATAGTTTTCGGCTTCATATATTCCCTCCATTATTTCAATATTTTTATCATCTAACATGGTTTGAGGATTATATAGTAAACCGTCTTTTTGTTCGACCGGCAACACGATTTCGTGAAGTCCGTCCTTTTCAAAGTAATATTCGATACCATCGTTTGTGTATCGAATGGGAATTGAGGTTTCTCCAATTTCTAAAACGTTGTCTTTCATATTCACTATTGCCTTCATTTGTCTCAGTATGTTGTTACCTATTAGGCCATTTTACTGATCATGAAATTTACAAACTAAAAACTCGATTTTTGTGTCTGTAATTCCACCGAATTCTTAGAAAACTGGAA
Source organism: Palloptera scutellata (assembly GCA_958295655.1). Classification (NCBI taxonomy): domain Eukaryota; kingdom Metazoa; phylum Arthropoda; class Insecta; order Diptera; family Pallopteridae; genus Palloptera; species Palloptera scutellata. The sequence goes on along the minus strand of OY282453.1, from coordinate 4,746,775 downwards.
TTGATACTTTTTCTGTAATTGGAACAATATGTTGAAGTGTCTTAATATCCATCACATCACAAGGTATCTTCCATTTAGGATGACAAATTCCAGGATTAATAATGGAATGTGTTGCCCCCGTATCAATGATGAATTTTAGATGTCCTAATTTAGATTTGATTGTTATATATGGTAGTTGTCCGATGAGGCTGAAAATTTTCCACACTATTTGGCTCTGGTTGCTGAGGCTGAACGTAGTTTTGTCCATTATTTCCGTTATGTTGCTGATTTTGATTGTTTTCCCTGTGGTAACCATTACGATCATTGAGTCTGTTGCTCTGATGGTGTCTCCTTCCATGTTCCTTTTTATTGTAATCTGTTCTATAACTGGAACTGTTTTCTGAAGATTTTTGGTTCTTGTCTTGTTGTCCATCATTTTGATACCTTTCCTTGTTCTTTTTCATGATGTGACCGTCTTTTCCCATACGGTCGTAACCGTTTTCAAATAAAATATCCATTGCGGATTCTAGGCTATCAGGATTTCTACATGCTAATACAGTCCTCATTGGTTCCGGCATCTTGATTTTGAAGATGTGTAATGCCGATCTTTCATTATTGAGAGCTACTTGATTGGCTCCTTCGCCAAGGACCATAAGAGCTTTATTGTTCAGACGTCTAAGTCTGTATTTAATATCGCTATAAAAATCGATTGTTGTATTGTTAAAAGTGACGGATCTTAGTTCGTCAAATAACTGTTCGCAATTCCTTTTCTCACCGAAGTTATTTTCCAAGATACTCTTGATTTCAGTCCACGATTGTGCCTGTGTATTTATTTCAATTGTCTCTTTGGCCTTGCCGACTAGTCTACTCTTTATTATGTCCGAGAACAAAAGTTGAGAAAGTTCGTCATACGTCCTGAGCATCGGATAAATTCTGTCAATTAGTTTGCAAAACGTCATTAAATCATTTCGGTTCCCGTTATACTGGGATACCGTATTTAGATGTTTAATGGGATCTAACTGAATTTGGTTTTGGTTTGCCATTTTTAGTGGAAAGGATGTGGTTGGGGATCGAGAGGATTTAAAAACTTTTCAAAGTAAGCTTATTTATTTTTGATTTTCACGTTTTGTAATTGTATATATTATTGTTGTTTTTATTTTTATCACTGGAGGGTCCCGTAAGAATCGCAGCAATATCTTAGGTTTTAATTTATCACAATAAAAATTAAGATACTATATGGTTGCTGTAATTCTATATGGTTACTATAGTTTTTACAAATTTAATTTATAAATATTCTTACTTTATTTGGTATTTTCGTTGTAAGTTGTCTTTTTCTTCTTGATGGTGGGTGTACCAGGGTTTCACACAGTTTTGCTTCCTTCTTTCTTGGCTTTATAGAGTAGTTTTATCGTTCTTCTAAGGTTTTATTCGGCTTCTTTCTGTTCCAGGGTTTCACACAGTTTGCTTCTTTCTTTCTTGGCTTTATAAAGTAGTTTTATTATTCTTTCAATCTTTTATTTGGCTTCGTTCTATTTTCTTTAGAAAATGATTAAGCAGTTTATCTTTATGCCAATGTTTTATTTATATGGCGTCACTTTGTTCTTTTAGATCATTTTTTTTTGTTACGTGTTTCACAATAATTATAGTGTTTCACTTATTAATTTTGTTAAAAAAATTTTTGTTAATTTGTGTCAGTAAAGACAATTTGGTTTGTATATATTTTTTTTTCACTGTCACTTACCACTTTTTTGTTTTACACTAATAACGTGGTGGTTTTACTATTGTCAACGGGTTTGACAATAATTGAATCCTCGTCGCCAATTTTAGTTTCGATAATTCGAAATTAATAAAAAAAATAGTTCTTTATTTTTTCTTCTCTTAGCTTTTGCTATTATTCCTATTCGAACTGAGTTTTTTAACTGATACAAAAGTGTAATATGCATATACTTATGATTAAATAAAAATGCTTATTATGTCTTTTTGTTATTCTGACGAATTCCAATTAATTTCTGTTTCGAAATAATGTAAACAATGCAACGTTTTAAATTGTTGCAACACAAATTAGTTGGAATTCGTCGAAATAGAAACCTCTTTAATAAATGTTCGTATGCATGAAATGATTTCTTTGGAATCATAAAATGCAACCCAAACAATTTATTAAGATGTTCTTAAATAAAAAAAAATGTATTGCACGTATTTCAATATATGCCGAAGAAAGGTAAAAGAGTAAAGGAGAAGAAAAAGGCAAAAGAGTAAGGGAAGAGAATTAAATAATAATTCTATGGGGTGTTATCGTAACTGCTAACACTACGTATGCATTCCCTATGATTTTGTTTCGTATTACGGTAAGGATTCCATAATATCTTGATGTTCCTTGTACCTGTGAGTAAATATCTATCATTCTCTCAACACTTTTTTTCCATGAACCGAATTCTCCATGTCTGGGATTTTTTCTAGTTCACTGATGTTTCCTTCGGTGACTGGTTGGTCTACCTCTATTATATTTTCCTTACTCTGTGTCAGTTTTTCTTGCACTAATCTATTTACTAATTGCTTAATATAATTGTCCACGTCTCTATTTGTTTGTCCTTGTGTGGCTTGTCCCGGTGCGGCTTGGGTGCCAGTCAGAACAGGTGGTCGTATTAAATTACTAGGGTTAACCATTTTTAACATTCGCTTAAAATTTAGATAATTGGTTTATGGTTTCTTTTAAAATTCTTTTAAAATGTTCTTAATAAAAAATATTTAGATTATGATTTATTTTGAGAATCTATAAAAATATTAGTTAAATTTGAATATTATTTCCTCAGCTTTCCGCTTTTTTCTTTTAAAATAAAATGTAATTATATGGATTATAATTACTTTCTCAAAATTTTCAATATTTAAAAATTCTTTAAAAATTTAACTTAAACACTATGCTTACTATAAATATTTAAGCTATCCACGCGAAACTGACGAGATGATCCTTTTTGTTGAAAAGATGAACTACTACGGGTCTATATCGGTTCCTTTGGCGTGGTACATGCGATGCTGGATTGGGTTGGTAATAGTTGATCTTTTTAGATTAAGTTGCAGTCGGTGTGGTGCTTCTTCCTTTTAAAATTGTTTTCAGCGATCAGCGACGTGCTTCTTTAGGACGATTTATGCTGTCTTTTTCACTAATAGTTTATCTTTTTAAACACTGAGCTTTTTCCTTTTAAAATTGTTTTTAGCGATCATCGACGTGCTTCTTTAGGACTAACAGTTTATTTTTTTTAAAACTTTGAATAACTTAACTGGCGTGCTGCTTGAGGACGTCTTACAGTTTTTTGTTGTTGTTATGTTATGTTGTTTCCACGTTTACTATTACTTTAACTATAACCACGTTGGGCGCCAATTACTTAAATAAATGATTAGTTGAAAATTTTTGTGAGCTTAGCTCTTATTATATGAATTATTGTATGACTTCTTTGCTAAAACGAATTTACAAATTTTATTCTTAAAATAAAGTTAACTCTAAACTACAACGTTGTTTTGGTTTATTGTGCTGCACTGCTTGCACTTGGTGCTGGTATTTGACCAGGTATTTGACCGCTCCCGCAAGCCAGACGCATGGTCAGCATTTTTAGAGAGAGCGGATGTTCCATTTATTTAGATTGTAAACATACCGTTCGCTGGAATTGTTATGAAATGATTTCCGGTGATTTTCGGATTCAACGTCGAAATCTACCGTTATCAGCTGAAAAGGATTCAGCGGCAAGAGTACAACAGTGTGAGCCTTCAATCAAGCAAATTTACAACATGGCAAATCTCGAGTATCTAGTACGACAGCAGGACAACAATGCCACCAGTTCTCTGTAGTTGAAGCGGGAAGTCTGCTCACCCGCTCAGCTTCTTTTGTCAAATTGGCCTTTAAATACCACAGCTTCTGTACTGCTGCTATTGGCGACTTGTCAACCATATCGTAAAATTGGTTCCACTGTAGATAGTCACCACTAAAGTCGGAATTGTTTTTTGCGGCAACCGAAACGAATGTTGTGCAGATGATGCGGGAGCTTCATTGAGTTCTTGTGATTTACCTTCCCCTGCTTCAGTTTTCATCTCGATCAATTTCCAGTGCACTTGTTGCTCCATATCGAGGTATGTGTCAAAGTCGTACCCTTCTTCTTGTGGTGATGACGCATCCTCCCATATTTTAAAACTCGTCGTATCGATTTCGCTCCACAGCCTCTGTAAGCGAGCAATGTTTCCCTCGTAGTATTGCCTTGACTGGTCCTTTCCGCGGATTTCACGGATTTTGTACCTTGTTGATGCTTGGTGTCATTGTCAGCTACGGTGGCGAGATCAGCTTCCTGTACCCATGGTGCAGGTGCAGGCTTTTTCTTGAGTGCCTTAAGGCACGCTTGAATGTCCTCTAGTGTTTGATGACATTTCTCGCCTAGCGATGTATGTAGTTCCTCCTCGAAGTAAGGGTGATTTTCGGACGCAGTTGAATCTCTACGAAATTGGTTGTCGACTCGTCCACAAATCTTGAATTTCTTTAGCCTTCTTGTTAAGGTATTCTTCAGTCTTTCGATCTTTCGAAGCTTTTTTGTAGTTGTCTATGACCTTCTTTAGACTGACGGCATTGTCGACCTGCAGTCTTACTAGATCCTCGAGACTTGCCATGTTGTAAATTTGCTAGATTGAAGGCTCACACTGTTGTGCTCTTGCCGTTGAATCCTTTGCAGCTGATAACGGTAACGTTGAATCCGTTTTTGTTGCTTTCAACGTGTCCTGCACCTTGTGTGTCTGGACTGACGCTGACTAGCTGTTGATGGATGATTGAAGACGCACAACACCGGTACCTATCCGTGATGTACTCGACGACCAAAATGTTGACGATGATGCGCAAAAAAAGTACATAAACTTTGATGCCTTGTTGATTCCAGCTGCAACAGTAGTACATAAACCAAGTTGCAATTATTGCTGTGTCCTTTTCTTGGGTGTCCTGTACTGAAAGGTCATCAGATAAAGGCGTTAATGGCCTGGAGTTTAGAATCGCTTCGATTTCAATCATCACGGTCTCCAACTCTTCCTCTGTTAATGACGCGTTTATCACGCTTCTGACGAATAGATGCTTTGCGGATTTTACTGCCGTCTCCCATAATCCTTCAAAGTGGGCAATCGTAGGGGGATGAAGTGAAATTCAATACCTTTGTCGCTAAAAGTCCGCAATATCGCTTTTCGTGCTTGATCTGCGTAAATCACCTCCTTGAGTTCTTCGAGTCCATTCTTTGCAAACAACAAAATTTGTTGCATTGTCACAATACAAATTCTGACAACGTCCTCTTCGACCAATGAAACGCTTCAGGCATCCGAGAAATGCTTCGGTTGTTAGATCGCTTACTATCTCCATATGAACAGCTTTAATGGCGAAACAGCAGAATACTGCGACATAAGCCTTCTGTGGTCTTTTTCCTCGACTCTTAAAGTGTATCCAGAATGGGCCGCAGAAATCCACCCCCGAATTGATAAATGGTCGGGCTGGTTGGTCTCTGCTGGCGGGTAACTCACCCATAAGTTGTTGTTGAATAGTTTCGGCCTTGTCCTGGTACAACGGACGGAGTTCTGTGTGACTGATCTCGCCACTGTTTTACCCTTTATCGGCCAATATCTTTGCCGAGCGATCGCCAACAACCCCTTGCGCTCCCATGTGTGCATGGACTTTGTGCAGATGCGTCATTATGAGTATGGTGATCGGGTGGGCATATGGTAGTATGACCTGATGCTTTGTGTCATATTGTAAGTCAGAATTCTTGAGCCGCCATCCGACTCTCATGATGCCGCTAGTGTCCAGAAAGGGAGTAAGGTTTCTTAAGCTGCTTCTACTGGTGACATGCCCCTTTGACAGTAATTGTTGTCGATCGATTGGGAATCAAATGCCTTGGACTTCCATCACGATTATAGTTCCTGCCTTGGATAGTTCAGCAAACACCAGTTCTCCGCTTCGCCTCTTCGCCTTTGGTCGACAGTTTGCGATGAAACGGAGGATGTAAGCAGTGACTCGAAGGAGACGGATGAACGAATTATGATGATTAACTTGGTCAATAACGTGAGTAGTAGTGTTTGACGCTAGTAGTTGTAGTTGTCGGTATTTCCAAATCGGTGTGAATATGAGTTGCCGGTGCTGTACCCCCAGTTGTCCGCTGCCTGTTTTCCAAAAGGTATTGGTCACGTGGAGGTTGCAGTGGCCAAGTCGTTATGGATCCATGTAGGAATCTCGGGCCATACAGCCAGAGCATGTTGTCCACTAATTTGGCCGGTTATAGACTTCTTGATATGAGATCGGCAGGGTTCTCTTGAGATGGTACATGTTGCCATTGTTGTGGATTTGTCACTTGCTGAATCGTGGAGATCCGATTGTCAATGAAAGTGTGGTAGTTAGATGAATTTGCATTTATCCACCCCAACACTGTTGTGGAATCGGTCCAAAAGTATGTGGTTACGCCTTTAAAAATCGAACCCGTGATTTTGCGCAAGGAAAACGGACTATCACGACACCGTGAGACTGTGTCGTCCTCATGTAGGCCACGACTCCGTAAGTGCGTTCTGATGCGTCAGCAAAGATGTGGACTTGAGGATCATTGGGCTTTGAATGGCCAAAAACGTGGCGAGGTATGCTGATAGATTGTAGTCGATTTAAGTTTTCTTTGAAACTAAGCCAGGTGTAGCGTAGTGGAGGTGGAAGTTCCCTATCCCAGTCGATTTTTAGTTTCCATACCTCTTGAATAAATATTTTTGCTGTAGTTGTCACTGGAGTGATGAAACCAAGGGGATCAAATATGCGGGATATGTCGGCTAACGGTGTCCGTTTTGTGATTTTGCCTGATTCAATCTCTACAATTTTGTTTCTGAAATCGTCATTAGAGGGATTCCATGTCAATCCCATTGTGTTGATATTATCGCCCAACAATACACTTCGGGGTCACCAGAATGCCATGATCACGTCTGGGTCACCAAAATGTTTGCTCGTTAACTTTGGTTCTTGTACCAATGCTAATTGAGCTGTTGAAATGAAGTGGAGTTCAATACTTGTGGCTAATCACTAACTTTATTTAAAACAAATTGCCTATATTTATATCGCTAAAATGCTAACGCAGCAGAACCCACCAAATTACCAATTGTCGTTGATGCGATTTGCCCGAGTCAATGAATTCTAGAAGGTCATATTGCACGAGCTTCTGAGGGAATCGTTAGCGCGGTCAATCAACACTCAGGGTTAACCCCTATGAATGCATGGCATTGTGTTGATTGAAAGGAAGATTGATAGGTGGGAGGAAGAAGGAGGGAGAATGAAAGAGGGTATACAGAGAGACAGCCATTGTGGCAAGTATTATGCCTTTACCACAATGAACTTCAATTTTATCAATGTCGACTATAACCGCATGTAGCGCCAAAGGCCGAGTTTGGCTCATCCACTCATGTTGTGTGTTTTATATTTGTACATGAATGGAAGGGACCTACAGTTTTCACTTCCGAACGGCGAACCACTTCATTAAGTGCATCTCCAAACTTAAAATGTAGTAGTGAAGATGCAAATGAAGCACTGTTGAAACAAATTGAGAGGAATGGGTCTGTTCTACAAAAATTGTGACTCTATTAATTAATGCGATGGCAGAGGGTGTCATGAAGACACGCGACAGAATTTTAACTTCATGGCTCTAGTTGAAAAAATTGAATTTTTTATTACGGAAAAGAAAGCATTTCAACAACTCATCAATTAATTTTTAAAAACATACATTGCATTCTTTGTTATTCGAAATCATAATTGATATATGTTTCATGAACAAAAAAATAGTGGCAGTATCGGAAAACAAGCTAGGAATTTTAATCAAGATGAAAAGAAAAGAAAAGAAAAGAAGCACAACTCAGAGTAATACACTTTATATATCACAACTAGCGGTCACCTATGTGATTTTAAATCGAAATAGAAGAAAGAAAAATAACAGTGTTTTACAACCATCAGAGATATCCACTGCGATGTCAATTCTCGTAAGCTAAAAGCAAAGACTTTATAAATATAAAGATGTCTCACTCTCATACATTTGCGTGTTGTCATAAAAATTTAAAATAAATCCACCGAAAATGTGAAAATCAAGAGAGCAAGAAACCAAAAGAAAAAAAGCAATACTACTAGTAAGGTCATGGTTATATTCAGATATTGCTCGGCGAACACCATGCAATTGTTGTTGTCCGAACACGAAAAAAGAGCTCTTACTCACTCTCACAGAGAACCCGATATGCTGAGTGAAATTTACACCTAGCACGCCGAGTATTTAGGGTGTTATTATTGTTAATGAGTTATTCTACAAAAAAAAAGAACGAAAATGTATGTAAAATAGAAGGAAAACATGCAAATGATGTACAGGCATCATTATTTTCATACGCAGAAAAGTGAAGTTGCGAATTTTTTTAGTGTTTAAAAGTGAATATTATTCATAAAACTATTGAAGATAAATCATATTAAGTATTTTCATAATTTTTCTATTATATTAATAATTGCAATTAATAATATTGATAAAATCGTTTAAAGTTTTTTGGTATACCATTTAGTGTGTTTTTTTATTTTTTTATTTTTTATTGATACATTTAACACACAGGGTGTACCCCTATGAATGCAGAGCATTGTGCTGAATGGAAGGAAGATTGATAGGTGAGAGGAAGAAAGAGGGAGAATGACCAATGTAACCACTACACCGAGCACGAGAGTAAAATATGATGTGTTCGTCGAACAGCGAACCAACACCTAAGACAACGTGAGGGAAGGGATACGAAAGTTGCGTCCGATATAGTATAAAATAAAGAGAAGTGTGAAAAATCGTCGTAATTGCATATATCGTGTGTACTCGTAAACGCTGACGAAATATCAAAGTACAGCGTGCAATTGTACTTACTTTCAAGCAAAGATTTTTGTCAAAACATACTACTGTGGGCAAAAAGTAGTAAGACTTTGTTCATAATTTCAAATTTTTTTATTCATTCTTCCAAATCTATTTCGTCCCCTTCAATCTATTAATCCCCCCCGGCCCCCATACACTTGTGCCAACGTTTTTTCCAATTCTCGAAACAGTTGTTAAAGTCAATTTCCGGAATAGCCTTCAATGCGCTTAGCGATTCATGTTTAATGTCTTCAATTGACTCAAAACGGTGTCCACGAAGCGGTTTTTTGAGTTTAGAAAATAGCCAAAAGTCACACGGTGCTAAGTCAGGCAATCATATCAGTCGAATTTTTGGCAAAATGGTCTCGTAAAACCAATGCAGTGATTTTGGAATCAATCGTGCATTCACTCTTCTTAGGCCCAAATGATGTTTTAAAATGGTTTTCACTGATCCTTCCGATATTCCAACGATGCCGTCTCTGACTGTTAATCGCCGATTCTCGAGCTTGATTTTATTGACGTGTTGATCATCAGTTGATGTTTATGGCCGTCCTGGACGTGGTTCGTCATCAACGCGTTCTCGACCATCTTTGAACAATTTTTACCAATCAAAAACACTTGCTCGCGACATACAATTATCACCGAAGGCCTTTTGCAACATTCTGAACGTTTCGGCACCAGAAATTTGATTCCGCACACAAAATTTAATGGAACTTCTTTGTTGAATAATTTCACTCATTGTGAAAATCGCCGAATGCACTTTTTGTACTTCAGAAAGACAAGGTATACTAAACACTAATGATTATTTTGATGTGACATTTAGCACAGATGTCACCGACAGTGAAAAGCTCGGCCTAGGCCCTCCATGGGCTGTTGTGCCATTGAAAGTAAAGTAAAGTAAGTCACCGACAGTCATACCAACCTTAAAAAAATAACATTTTTATGAATGGGTTTCCGCGCGAAATTTAAATTAAAACGTCTTACTACTTTTTGTCCACAGTAGTAAGCAATGAAATTTTGTGTTTTAAGTTTTAATATAGATACACGTTTTTTCTGTTTTCCTTGTAAAAACAAAGGCAAATGTGTGCGTGAGTGGCAATGTTACGCCAATCATGTGATCTTAACAACTGTAGAGCAAATCACTTTTTTTGGAAGAGGAAGAAAAATGACCGATCATGTCGACGAAGTAATTATTTTACATAAGAGAAGACAAACAGTGAAAGAGAAATGAGTTTGTTGTAATTTTTTTATGTGTTCGTAGAGAGCCATACAAAATAAATTAATTCGTCATACGAAAGGTTGCTATTTCAGTTTCACTTAATAAATTACATAAAAAGTAAAAATGAACTTAAGATGTTGTCACATAGAATCCGTTTTACACTTGAGAGCAAAGTTTGTAACTGACATGAACGAAATAAAGGACAGAAGCAACACAAATCCTACGTTTCCAACAGATATTTTTGAAAGTACATTAATCAGCTAATATCTGTCACTCTCAAACACTCTCAACGTACAGCAAAAGTTGAAAGTTACCCAACTTTTTGCGGTACTTCAAAGTATACGTTGTGAATGCGCTACATACGATTTCATATAATTTATTCAAGATGTCAGTTGTATACTTCGCTCTTAGGTACTCAACGGATTCTATGTTGCAATACTTTAGATTTATTTCATTTTCTCAAAAATTGTATTTTACTAGACTTTTTTCATCTATTGTTTGAGTGCTTATGCATAAATCTAAATAAAGCGGAAATTATAAAATAATTTCTGGGGTTCTTGAACCACACTTTTTTTAACTGAACCAGCAGTTCCAAGGTGAAGAAAACGGTTCTTTACTAACCCAGCGATTCTAAGAGACCGTGCGCCGAACCATACTTAAAAATTGTGTTGGTTCACATCCCTGGTCGTATCCTCTCAATTATCATTAATTCCCTCACTTTTTATAAAAAATTTTACATTATAACAATAAGGCAGAATAAGACAACATAATACAATTTACATAACTCATTCGTTAGTGCTTTTGTAATTATCTTTAATCTTATGTTGAAAAAAAGATAATCACAAAATACTTTGGCGTTTGCCTATCTGGTACTTTGATAAATTAATTATCTTTAGAACAATATGGAAGCTAAAATGTATGTATGTATGTAAATTGGCAAACAAAATGTTCTACAACATGATTAGACCTGTGGAGGGGTGGGGAAAACGTGGGGAGAGGGGGAACATGGGGATTCCCCCAAGCCCGCAGTTTTTTGTAAAGGGCCTCTACCAGTTAGACTTCAGTGCAACAATAAATCGTTTCACTTCAGATAAAACATGCATGTCCAATTTTGTTTCTTAAATAGAGACCCGTAGAGACCCACCAAAGTGGATTACTTATTTAGAACAATGAAACGTATATAAACTTAAGAAATTTTTCACTGGTTGAGGATTATTGTTATTCTTTTAAGTATATTTAATTTGTTATAATAAAATTTACCTAAGTATCTTATTTTAGGTTTTGTTTTTAATATTCCACATATATAATAACCCACATATAAATACATCGCCTAAAATGTTACTCTCGGGACTTGAAACTTTTACCTTTTGCCACTGTTTTTACGTTGACCATAGCAGAATATATGGTAGGTACTATTTTTTTTACCTTAAATATAATTGTGAGTAAAAAAAAAATTTTCAAAATTAAAAATATATTAATTGATTTCTGTATATACACTAAGAAAATTTAAATAAAAAGTATGCCGATTATCTACTAACTTTGTTTTATTTTTTAACACTATAAATACACTGCTTAAAAACATTAGAAACGATATAACAAACAACAAAAATGCAAAAATGTTTTAAATTATAGCTGAGCTAAAAATGTTTAATCATAAATAAAATAAGTTAAACTAACATTTAAGACTGTAGTGTATTTGTAAATGATTTTATTAAAATTAACTTACAAAATATTTATAACTATTTTTCATTGTCATTAGCAAAAAAAAAGAAATTTAAACGAAAAAATAAAATTAACAAGAAAATGACTGTAAAAATAAAAGCAAAATATTATAACGTCTAACGTAAAATAATCCAAGTATAAGTACACGCATATACATATAAATTTTTTGTTACAATGTAGTTGAAAAAGACATTATCTATTTTTCTTTTCAGTTGTTTTAAATAAAATACGTATATATATAATGTGCCCTTTTTAAATAATAAAAAATTAAGAGCAACACAAATTACAAAAATAATGGAGTGTGCTAATGCCTACCATATACACACATATGATAAAAGTGAAACTATTTCGATGTAGTCGAGCGGATTCTAATAAAATTGCTATGTTTTATTTGGGGTATTCATAAGGTATCTTATTAAGTCGTCTCCTCTCAATTGCCATAAATTTTCTCATTCCTTTTACATTATTATAACATTACGACAAAATAAGACACCTTTTGAATAGCCCAAATGTTTTCCAAATTAAAAACTTAAACAAACAAATCGTCATTTATTAATTTAAAAAAAAATCTTACACACGAAAGCAACGCAGTAAACCAAGATCGGAAAATGCAATTTTTACAAACAATCGGACGTTTAATGTTAAAGGGTCACGTGACGACGATTTCTTGTAAGATAGAAGGTGACCAGACCGATATTTTCCAATAGGTTTACTTTCTAATATTAATTATTTCGATTTTTTAAACGTAAAATTAGTTTCCAATAAATATGAAAGATGAGCAGTAATGTTTTAAATGTCCTTAAAACTGCCTTAAGTGACAGCTTTATCATCTAGTATCAGACGAGTTTTCAATACATCTTATACAGCGACACCAAATCGATATAGCAGTGCCGGTCAATAAATGACGCCAAATTTTGGTGTCATTTGATTGACATGCCATTTTCTTTACCGATGTCCAATTGTGAAGTGTAATCTGTTGGCAAATGGAAATTTGCTGAGAAAAAAGTTTTGAAAATAATTAAAAAGTAAAACTTAAGACTTATAAAAAAAGGACACATAAAAAAAATAAATTGTAGATTCGGCCAGGACTGAGGCATGGAACCACTAGTTCCTTTTATGCTACATTGCGTTCAAATATGGTTTTACAGGATCCACATTGGTTACAGACATTTTTACGTATATATGAATTAAGATGATTTCGATTATCTGTTAGAGCATTTGCGAAACATATACCAGGTTTAGACAAGCAATTTGGGTCGGCAAAATATTGGCAGAAACTTTACGTTTGCTGCCACCTCAGATCGTGGCATTTCCATGGCATCTGTCATATCCTGCCATAGAGAGAGGCTTAAATTTTGGTCCCTGTGTTCCATTGATAAGAAATTCTAGATTTCTTCCATGACTTCCACATCCTGGATTAGAATTATCATTTGTTGACTCGTCCACATTTCCGTTAGTTACAACATCCGTTTATTTTGTGCACTGGCCACTGTGAAGTACTGGGATTGCACTCATCCAACACCTCATTTATATTAGGAAACTAAATACTCTTAAATTTACTATAACTAAATTATTTAAAGTAATGAAAAATTATCTCCGATGCAAAATTCAATTCCATATTTTTAACTACTAAGAATGGGTGCCAAATGGTAGCACAGTACTATGGTAGAATGTATTGGGTCATATAAAAAGTATCCGAAATTTCCGATTCCGGCAAATCACTCCTGGGTCCAGTAATAAAACATCACATGCCGTATTTCTTCAGAAATTCCAATCTTTTTCAAATCAATGTAACTTTTTATACTAGCGACGAATTACACATAATAAATACACAATAAATGTGCTGTAAAATTTTTTCCGCCGGAGAACAGTTAAGTTAAAAAAAACCAACAACGAATAAAATAAATAAATATTTATAAAAATTGGTTTATTAGAAGTAAAAAAAAGTAAAGTTGCTAGGGATGGGTATGGCATAGAGTTCTAAATTTCTTAATTAAGTATCGATACCAAGTGCTCGTCTGTTATCGGGCTTATTGTAGGACACAATACTACTCAGTATCGATGGTATTGTGTTCTTTCGGGACTTTGCGAGCCAGCCATAGACTTGAGTACTTTTCCACTGTGAATAAAAGAATTTAAAATATTAATAATATATTTTTATAATCCAAATCTTTAAGCTTCAAAATAGGATAATATTTCTACTTAACTTCAATTGTAAATGCGCGTGCGGAACGTATTGCACTTAGCAGACGCGTTATCAGTAGATTGTGGCAGGTGAATATGGTGAAAGCTCAGGCCGTTGTGTTAAATGCCGCCCCTTTAAGTATCCCCGTCCAGCAGATTTGCTGGTGGATTTGGAAGACTCTTGGGTGTGTCGCTCGTGTAGGGGGCAATTGGCTTCGGAATGTTAAGCTGGGCCACTGCAGAGAGTTCGATGCTCGCTGTTATATTGCTCCAAATCGAGTAGTAAAACATGTCTAGGTTCAAAAGGAAAAATACGCCTGCGGCTAAGGAAAAGAGGAAGTTTGTTGAGGCGATGGATGGTCGAGAACGTATTCCAGGATTGATTTAACTCCCTGATTCGTTACATTGATAACGACGGTTACGACGACTGGATACCGACGGTAATGCTTGTGAGCACCTTAAAGGTCTACTATAAAGGGTTTGATTCCTTATCCATATAGTTTCATTGTTGAGTTGGATCATGAACGTGCCATTGAGGGTTCTTGTAGGTATGATAAGCGTCACGCATGATGCATTGAAAATTTGTCCCTTCTTTGGTCAATAATTAACTTAATTAATGAAGAAGAACGGTTCCCTCTAGAATTTGACTTGTTTTTCTGCAAGTGGAATTCACTACAATTTTATTTATTTATTTATTACTAGTTATTATTATAATGTTGATTGTTAGTTAATAACAAGTTACTTTTTTAGTTAATAATAATTTACTTACATTCTGTAGCTCTAAAAGAACTAGTATCGAATGTTAAGTATTCATTCTTAGATCTTAAATAATACATACATGGGGTCAAATACTTATACACAAAAGGAAAAAGTTAATAGTAAATAATATAGGAGTAAATGGAGTATATTATGTTTTAATGTTAATTAATGCTAATGTTGATAGTTTAGTTAAATTAATCATTCAGAACACTGATAATTGCCCTTATATCACTAAGATTAAAATTAAAAAGCCACGACTACACCTCATTTAGAAAAACATTTTTATTGCGAAGACAATTAAATAGCCTAGGAGCTACTAAGACATATGGTAAGAGTCCAAAAATTGTTGTAGATTATGCGATGGAATTGTAGAATAATTAGATTTTCTGTTATAAAGATAACCAGATTTTTTAGAATAAATTTTTAGAACTTTAAAATAATTCAGGTGCTTAAGCGGAAGAATTTTTAGATCTTTGAAAACTGCAAAACTATTTCAAGTCTAGACTTTTTATTAATGATTCGAATAGCATGTCTTTGTACAATTAAAATTGTATTGATTTTATTTAAGTGCGTACCTCCCCAGCATACTAGTCCATATTCGATTGAAAAATATCGAAATATATGCATTTTAACAATTTGACAGAACAAAAAGCATTTAGCTGATAGAGTTGTCTTATAACTGCCATTAAAAGCATTAGTGTGCTCAAGTCAAATCATTTTCCAATCTTGCTTTAGATCCAGATACTTGAATTATTTCACGCATTCAATTAAAAGGCAATTAGATGAACAGGTATGGCTATCATTATAAGTTTTAAGAATTTTAGATAACGAACATATCCTTACTGACCATGTATTTCTCTCAGTTGGCGCTATGAAAAGTAAATTCACTAAGTATGAGGCTGAAAGAAGTATCGCTTTCAAAAGCGTATGCCATATCATCAGCAAAGGCTATAGATGTACACTTAAATTTTTGCAAGAAGAGAGAATTTATAAATACTAGAAATAATGTAGAGCCCAGGACCGAACCTTGCGGGACACCCACATACATATTTACAAAAGCACTCTTACTTTTATCAAGCTTCACTTTTTGGACCCGGTTTGATAATTACGATGTAAACCAATTATGAAGGGAACCACGGATACCGCATTTATATAATTTATCTAACAAAATATTGTGATTAACAGTGTCAAAGGCTTTGGTAATGTCCAAAAAATATATGTAGCTGCTAATATTTTTTACTATTTAAGGTGTGGCCAATACTCGTGCAAAATGTTCATATAATTTTCATAGCAACATAAATGGGACATATTCTTTAATTTGCGGTGTGGTTACCACCACAGTTACTTCATTTTTTTGCGTTTATGTCATCCACATTGAGTGGAGGGGTGAATGCCACCACAGATAACGCATACATTCAGAAGCTTACAATAAGATTTAGAGTGGCCGAATCCTTGGCAGTTGAGGCATTGAATTGGACTTGTGCGTTTGTGCGGCTCTTTTACCGAGATTTTGCGGTGCATAAGTTATCTGAGACTGAAAATTGGACGTTTATCTCCAATTACCAATTTTTTCATTTTTAATCTGGATCTTAGTTTCACTAATGTTACCCTTTGTTATCGGGATAACATAAAAAGCATGTGACCCAATTAAATGCTTAAGGTGATTCACTAGAACACTGGAGTTCTGCTCTCTGAGATATATTGGTGGCAGTTTTAAGCTCGTCAATTAAGAAGCGGTAGAAAGCGATGTTGGCTTACCATTCTTACATAGCTTTTATGTTGTTTAGAAGGAATTGACAAAAATGCTGATTTTGGGCTGCGTTTTCTTTTAGTAATTGTAATATCTGTACTGAAGCGCCTGAAGCGTTTATAGACATAGTAGCATTCACTCTCGGTGTTATTGTAATAATAATTTTGCTTGTGGATGAACGTCTCTTTTAAAATTTACTTGCAGAGATTTATATAACGTGTTCTTAGATTTATATTAAGCTTAAGCTTTTTTAAATTTGATTTTTTACTAACTTTTTCGTACACATAGCAGTTAAATTTCATAAAGTATTAGATTAAATGCAATCGACGGATTTTAGTCATTATAAACAATGTTCCAAGATGTAAATAAAAGTAAATTATTCAATGCAATAAAATCAGTCTTTGTTATAACATATTTAGTATCCTGTTTCAAGTTTTTATGTACATATGTACATATATGGTAATAATATTGACAAAACATAGGCAAGTTAAACAGTGATCGGAAAGATGCAAATTCGAAACAACTGGATACAGATATAAGATCAGACTTATCTAAACGCACAAACATATGATCTATACAAGTTTCAGAAGACAAAGAAATACGTATTGCAGGACTCAAAACCAATAGAAGATAATATTAATAAATATTTGTCGACAGAAACAGAGTTTTGTAAAATATTTAAATTTATGTCGCCCAAAAAAACTAAATTACCCGCAATGTCATGTTACAACAACCTATTAAGATCATTTAAAACAAATTCATTACAATTATTATCATGGACGTGCATATAAAAGTGAATTTTTGACAATTAATCAAGCAGTCAACTTTAAAAACATCAGAGCTAATAAAATTATAAAAAGACAATTGAATTCTTTGGTGACAAAGACCGCTACTCCTCCAGCCGCATACTGGCTGCAAAAATCCATGTTCCTGCCAAGAAGATAAAGCCATGCTGCATAGCAAACAAATTAAAGTGTAATAAAAAAAATTATCGAAATTTTTACGCATACTTCTAATATTTTGCTGAATAATAAATATGAATAAATACTTACTTACTTAGCTGGCGCTACAACCGATGATCGGTCTTGGCCGCCTCCACAAAGCTCCGCCAGTCACTTCTGCTATGCGCGCGCTGGCGCCAGTTGATAAGGCCAAGTGCAGTCAAGTTACCCTGCACCTGGTCTTTCCAACGGAGATTAGGACATCCCCTTCTGCGTGTTCCTCCACCGTGGTTCGAATAAAACACCCTTCTAGCCGGAGCGCATTCTTCCATTCGCTCAACATGACCCAGCCAGCGAAGCCGCTGGAGTATTATACGCTTGACTATGTCAGTGTCGGCGTACAGCTCATACAGCTCATCGTTCCATCTTATTCGATACACGTCGTCCACGCATACTGGACCGTAGATCTTACGGAGTATCTTCCTCTCGAACGCTCCTAACAGCCTCTCATCATTGATGGTCAATGTCCACATCTCTGCGCCATACATTAGGACGGGAAGGATGAGGGACTTATAGAGCGTTATTTTCGTCGGTCGAGAGAGGGCTCTACTTCTCAATTGCCTACTGAGCCCGTAGTAACACCTGTTGGCAAGAGTTAGTCTTCGCTTGATCTCAAGGCTGACATTGTTGTTGGTGTTTATGCTGGATCCTAGATAAACGAAATCCTTGACGACTTCAAAAGTGTAGTTGTCAACAGTGACATTTTGTCCAAGACGCCGTGACTCTTTGTTTGTTGACACAAGGTATTTCGTTTTGTCCTCGTTCACCACTAGACCCACACGACGAGACTCCCTTTCCAGGTTGGAGAATGCTGCACTGACTGCTCGAGCGTTTTTGCCAATGATGTCAATATCATCAGCGTATGCTAGCAGCATGACACTCTTGTAGAAGATAGTGCCAGAGATGTCGATGTTCGCAGCTCGAATTATTTTCTCCAGCATAAGGTTAAAGAAGTCGCACGATAGGGAGTCACCTTGTCTGAAACCTCTTTTGGTATCAAATGGTGCGGAGAGGTCTGTTCCAATTTTCACTGCGCTGGTGGTGTTGGTCAGTGTCATTTTGCAAAGACGAATGAGCTTTGCAGGGATACCAAAATCAGACATTGCGGCGTACAAGTGATCCCTAATCGTGCTGTCGAAGGCGGCTTTATAATCGACAAATAGATGATGGGTGTCGATCTGTTTTTCTCGGGTCTTTTCCAGGATTTGGCGTAGTGTGAATATCTGGTCGATGGTGGATTTACCAGGCCTGAAGCCACACTGATAAGGTCCAATCAGTTTGTTGACGATGGGCTTCAGTCTTTCGCACAGTACGCTCGATAGAACCTTATATGCAATATTAAGAAGGCTTATCCCACGGTAGTTGGCGCAGATCGTGGAATCACCTTTCTTATGGATTGGGCAGAGTACGCTGAGATTCCAATCACTTGAAATGCTTTCATCTGACCATATTCTGCATAGAAGCTCATGCATGCGTTTTTTGAGCTCTTCGCCTCCGGTCTTAAACAACTCAGCAGGCAGGCCATCTGCACCTGCAGCCTTATTGTTTTTCAGCCGAGTAATGGCTGTTAAGACCTCCTCATAGTCAGGCGGCGGTACTTCAACGCCGTCAGTGATTGGGGTTTCCGCAGTGGGTTCCGCAGTGGCGGGATTATTGCCGTCATCGCCATTAAGCAGCTGCGAAAAGTGCTCCCTCCATAATCTCATTATGCCCTGGATATCTGTCACCAGATTTCCATCTTCATCCTTGCAGGAAGAGGCCCCGGTCTTCAAACCAAGAGTCAGGCGTCTTATTCTTTCAAAGAATTTTCGGACCTCGTTCCTGTCCCGCAACATTTCGATATCATTGAACTCGCGTCTTTCTTCATCTCTTTTCTTGCGCCTGAAAAGACGTTTCTCCTCCCTCCTCAACTTTCTGTATCGCTCCTTAGCAGCTCGCGTTGCAACTGACTGCAGGGTGGCTCTGTATACTGCGTTTTTTGCTTCAGTAGCATCGCGACACTCTTGGTCGTACCACATATTTCTCCGTCGAGGGTGGTAGCCTAGCACCTCTTCGGCAGCCGTACGCATAGAGCGGGAAATGTGCGTCCACTGTGCGCATATATCATCAAGTTGAGGGGTGTTTTGCGAAAGGAGAAGTGCAAGTTGGTTGGCAAAGACTTTGGCTGTCTGTTGTGATTGCAGCTTTTCGACATCCAGCTTTCTCTTTGTACCTATCCGTACGCGATTTGCTACACATATACGTGTGCAAACCTTGGATGCAACCAAGTAGTGGTCTGAGTCGATGTTTGCACCACGTATTGTGCGTACGTCTAGTACATTGGAAGCGTGCCTTCCGTCGATCACAACGTGATCAATCTGGTTTCGTGTGTTTTGATCAGGGGACAGCCAAGTTGCCTTATGGATATCTTTATGTTGGAATCTGGTGCTACTAACTGTCATGTTTCGTGCGGCGGCGAAGTCCATCAGTCCCATACCGTTATCGGTGGCTTCGTCGTGGAGACTGAATTTTCCGATCGTCGGACCAAAGAGACTCTCCTTGCCCACCTTGGCATTTAAGTCGCCTAACACGATTTTAACATCGTGGCGGGGGCAATGCTCATAAGCTTTGTCGAGGAGCTCGTAGAAGTCATCTTTGGTCGTTTCATCCTTCTCATCCGTCGGGGCATGGACACAAATTAGGCTGATGTTGAAGAATTTTGCCTTGATGCGGATAGTGGCTAGGCGCTCGTTCACCGCCGTGAACCTCGAGACTAGATGACGCAGTCTCTTCCCAACCACAAATCCAACACCAAATTCGTGTCTCGACGCATTACAGCTGTAGTAGATATCACAGGATGCTCTTTTGGAGCAACCCTGTCCCGTCCATCGCATTTCCTGTACAGCGGTGATGTCAGCTCTATATTTTTGGAGGACATCCACCAGCTGGATAGAGGCACCTTCCCTGTAGAGGGTTCGGACATTCCAGGTGCATATCCGTAAATCGTTGTCCTTTGGGCGTTTGCGGGAGTCGTCAACATTAGAGGGGTTCATTATCCGAGGCTTGTTTGGAGGTTTCATTGGAGGGTATTTTAACGTGGTGGGTTCCAAGCCCGACGCACAACCATTCATTCAAGGCCATGGAGAAGCCCGCCGCACACATTAGTTAACTCACTGACGGTTGTCAGATCGCTATCCAGGGGACGCCACGAGGAGGCTGTGTGTCGACTTGAAACGTAGAAGCGCAAGGATCGACCATGGACGCACCTGCGACTGTCACGAACTTTACCTTGTGTCCTACGCCCAGGACACAATGAATAAATAATGAATAATAATAAAGTATTAACCCTTTGAAATCTAAAATCTTGCCTGTCTCGAGGAAGACTAATTAATTAATGAGAGAAATACAATTAATTCACCTATTTTTGTTGTGTTTGATCCTGAACTCTGAGCTTACATGATGTGACCACATTAATGGTATTGTCTCTAAAATCTCTCGCCTAGGGTATACAGGGGTACACCCTGTGTGTTGAATGTATCAGTAAAATAAAAATAGAAATTCATGATTTATGGAAAATATTATGTTGTATATTCAGATCCTCAAATGAGTTAATAACAATTGCATTATCGCCTTCCTTTTTGGGAATTAAAATCCTACAATAACTAACCCACACATATTTATATTTATTATTTTGTTTTAACTTATGAGCATCATTTAATAGGTTTCTGGTAAAAGTCGGTAATCTATCGTTTAAGTAGATATTACCAAAGTAGATTTACTACTAAACAACTTAGCAGATAAGTTTTTTTTTATGTAAGATCTGTTTCTAGTAGTAGGGATATGTATGTTCTGGCACAGGGGAATGAGGAATGGGGATCGGGGGAATGAGGATGAGGTATGTGAGGATGAGGAATGTGAGGATGAGATAAGAGGAGTGTGAAATTGGTGGATAATTTCTATTTTTCCGCAAATATAAGATGGTATTTATATAAATCGGTGTCAAATTTTACATGGATTGTTTGAATAGCAACCAGGAGAACAGAAAATATAGGATGGTAATTACAGAAATCGGTGTCAAATTTTATATGGATTGTTTGAATAGCAACCAGGAGAACAGAAATATCGAACAAGCATAAATGGAAAATATATTTTGATTTTTAAATTCATTCTTATAGAAAGAAAATTGTTTGTGTTTTTCATCATCTTTTGCTATCGCATATATTTGTACACAATATTATCCTTCATAAACCTGCAGGTTATGTGATAATGGGATTGGAAATTGTTTATGTTTTTTATCATCTCTTGCTGTCGTATATATTTGGAGTATGTTATTTATGATACATGATGTTGTTATTTGATTTTCTTATAAAATTATAATATTTGGTTTCTAACAAATAAGCATAAATGGAAAAAAATTTTTGATTTTTAGTTTCTTATAGAAAGGAAAATGTTTGTGTTTTTCATCATATCTTGCTATCGCATATATTTGTGCACAACAGTATACTACATAAAACTGATCATGCTGCAGAATGTTTACTTTCTTTAAAGGGTGATAATGGTATTTACAACCTATTTTTAAATTATGTGTGTAAAGCTGTGATTAGAAATGTTGTTTTTATGATACATATTTATTTGTGCACAACAGTACACTTCATAAAACAGATCATGCTTAAGCATGTTCTTTTTCTTTAAAGGGCATGGGTGATAATGGCATTTACAATGACTTCAGTGGAGTTTTTAAATAGGATAAGGTGTACATTGTCATGCTGCGGGTTATTTTGTTTTCTCATAGAATTTACATAATCAGTTTTAAATTATGTGTGCACAAGCTATGATTTGTATAAATTTTCTATAAATAGTTTGGTTAGCGCAGCTTTTAAGTTTATATATTTCAGATCTGTTAAATAAGACGGAAGTATTTTCTGTGTGTTTTTTATTGTGTTTAATAAAGTAAAATATTGTTGCCAAAGAACATTACTTCGTATCAACCAAAATAATCAAAAAAAAATGTTTGATACTTAGGTGATCGTGTACCTCTGTTTTGTTCCTGATTATTATAATTAGCGTATTATATATTATATTAGCGTATTCTGTAGGAGTTTTGTGTTTAAAAAAATTATTCAAAAAAACGATTTGCGATAAAAATATTATTTTGCATTATATAAAAAAAATATAAAAAAAAATAACTTTTACACTCCATACATATTGAACACATAAAATAACAATGAAGATCTTTGTGTGCTTAGAGTGCGGTGTATCTTTTACAACAGCTATAAATTTAAATAGACACAAAAGGTCATCTTATATTAAAATAAAATTAAATTGTGAATTATGCAATAAATCTTTTGCACGATCGGACGGACTTGCACAATGCGCATTTTTTAGTGCAAAATTATGGGGCTTCAACTTCACATAATGCGATGCGGGTTGATAGTCCCATAGACATCGTAAAAAATGGTCGGGCTTCAACCTCGCACAACGCGATGCAGGTTGATGAGCCCATAGAAAATATTCAAAATTATGCAACTGTAAATAACACATTGCAATTGGATGACCCCACATCCCACAGTGAAATAATATATATTCCAACGGGGGAAATAGAAACTTTCAAATTTAAAAACAATGGACACAGTCCCTTAAATTTTTTATTGAAAAACGTTGATAGAGACGATTAATTAATTCTAACAGAGCTGCGGTTAGAACATAAAGTAGTAAAATATAATCTCTCATTAATTTGTGAAGATATATTTCTATATAATGAAAAAATAAAACAAAAACAATTAAACTTTAAATCAAATCTAAAAGAAATTCGAAATAGTGCGGATCTTTTTAGCACTTTCAAAGAAAAGTGTGTGTGAGTTTAGAAAAAAATACTATTGAACACAGGGAATCGGATTCCGCGGGAACATTTTTAGATTTTATTTGCTTGGAAGTGAATAAGGCAGTGACAATTGAATATAAAAAATGTGAAATGTGCAATGAGAACGTGAAAAGAAACATTTGCGCACAAATATTCACAAAAACAATTGCATCCTCGAAATTGAAGACTATTTATTCATTATTGGAAATAATAGTTTCTGTAATATAATAAAAACTTTTAGAATAAAAAATTTAGATCCATACAATTTAAATGCTATGGATTTTTTTTAACTTAATTCACAATAAAGTATCTAATTTGCTACATAACTTTTTAAGCGATCACATAGCATTTAAGTACAACATCGAGTTGTATTGTGTGTTTATAAAATATACGGGCGATGATAGTGAAGACGCGTTTGAAAATAATAACATTGAATTAAAGACATTTCAAACGAAAATTATAATTTTACAAAATAGCACAGAAATATCCTCATGTTTCACAGAACAATGTGATGATATAATTAATACCAAATTAAGTGCATTCGAAGAACGAGGTAGCGGATGGTCACTATTTAACATCTGCTACCTAGACATTAATTTAAATAAATATGAAGCTCTTAGAGGATCTTTATATATCGAGCTTCCAAATAATTTAAAAACTAGACATGCATGTATTACTTAATGTAAATAATAGAGACATCTTCTGTTTTAAGTGGGCTGTAATATCAGCATTAAAAACATTGAATTGCGCGAGTAATCCTCAAAGAGTTGGATCGTACAATATCCAAAATATAGAGAATAGTGAAATTAAAATCGACGATTTTGTAATTAACTTTCGTGATATAAAATTTCTTATGAAAATCTCTGATGTAAAGCGATTTGAGGGAAATAATATTGTAAGTGTCAACGTGTTTGGCTATGACGGGTAACTAAAACAATTAGTTGGCCCATTTTACACAACGAAATTGGAACGTGCAACACACATCAACATGCTGTTACTTCAAGAAGGCGACGTTCATCACTACGTTTGGATAAAACATATTTCAAGGTAAAAATGATTTCTATGGCTTAAAACCGTAAAATTATTTGTTAAAATGTATATTTTTAAGTGTCATGAAATAACTGTTTATTTTAATTTTGCAGACTAGTAAGAAGTCAATTAACAGCACAATCAACCGTAGTGCATATTTGCAATGTTTGTCTACAACACTTCCACAAGGAGGAACATCTTTCCATACACAAAATGGAGTGCACTAGGATCGTATGTAAGATGCCTGACGTTGCCAAATCCGTCATTAGTTTTAAAAATTATAATAAAACCATAGATGTACCTTTTGTAGTATACGCGGATTTTGAATGCATTCTTCAAAGTGTGGATACATGCACTCAAAATCCGTCTTCAAGTTTTAGCAATATTATTAATAAGCACGTGCGCATTTAGTTATTATATTAAATGTTCATATAACGATGAGTTAAGCAAACAGGCTCTATACAAAGGAAATGATGCCCCCAGTGTATTTATAAATAACTTAGTGAGCGATATTAAAGATATTTATTTCAACCATTCATCAGTTATTAAGCCGGTAAATTCTTTAACATTAGAAGAACAAAGTTTTCAAATTAATAGTCCAGTTTGTCATATTTACAAAAAATTCTTAGATCAAGATAAAGTTTTAGACATTTAGGTGCACGATCTTTGATTGCTAAGCCTAATTTCCATAGTTGCACAGAATTTATTACGAATGTGGTGGCTATACAAATGTATAAGATTCATATATGCTATGATAAACCAATATATATAGGTTTTTGCATACTTGAATTATCGAAGACGAAAATGTACGATTTTCATTATGATTATATGAAGCCGAAGTATAATGATAATTTATCCTTGAATTATATGGATACGGATTCATTTGTGTACACAATAAAAACGAAAGATTTTTATAATGATATTTTAAATGACATAGAAACCAAATTTGATACCTCTGATTATTCACATGAAAATCGCTTCAAAAGTTTTGGGAATGATGAAAGATGAAAATCAAGGAAATATTATGAAAGAATTTGTGGGCTTGAGATCAAAAATGTTTTCCATTGATGTAGAAAGTTGCAAAGAAATAAAAAAGGCAAAAGGGGTTAAGAAGTCTTTTTTAAAGGAAATGAGTCTTATTTATTATAAGGACTGTCTTTATAATAAAAAAGTATTCCGCGGATGTATGTATTCATTTAAATCACAAATGCATACTTTGTATACAGAAGCGTTGAATAAAGTAGCTTTAAGTTGCAATCATGATAAAAGATATATAAGATCTGATAGTATTAATACGTACGCATTGGGGCATTATAAACTTGATGTGTAAGCCTGACTTTATTTTAATGATTTGTTTGTATTAAGTACAATCTCATATTATTTGTATATTTGTAAAATAAAACGAAAAATATTTCACTTTTATTTAGTTCAAAATTAATAACTATTTATTTTATTGTACATATTTATTTGATATTTACTATTTATTAACCTTTAAATATGAAAAGCTAAGCCTGGGCTATTATGGCATTAAAAGAAAAAGAGATAATAAAATGTTGGATAATTATAATGTCTGTATTTTATTTGTGATGATGATGAGTGAAGTAAGTATTACAATTTCAGATTGATCAATTAATTCTTGAAAAGACTAACTCTTAAAATTATTCTTTATTGCGATTATAACATTTTCCTGAGTTCATTTGTTAACGGAGTATATTCAATGAGACGATCATGAAGCAACAAGCAATATGCAGACGTATTTGGTGAAATGTTGCTCGACGTTTTAAATTCGATTCTAATGTCAATTGGCCCAGATTTAATTCTTTCATTCTGATGTGTTACTTACTTTACTTACTTTTATTGGCACAACAGCCCATGGAGGGCCTAGGCCGAGCTTTTCGCATCCACTCATGTTGTGCGTGTTATATTTATATACATGAATAGAAGGGACCTACAGTTTAAAGCCGAATCCGAACGGCGAAGTGAGAAGCTTTTCATAGCAATTTTTACTCTTGTAGGTTTGCCATTGCCTGCCAAGAGGTGGTGCCGTGTAGAAAAATTATTTTTTCTACTTTTTGATTTTGCCTGTGCCGAGATTCGAACCCCGGCCACTCTGCGTAGCAGTGTTACATCTATTACTATTAGCGGTGCATCAGATTTATATTTTTCCGAAGTTAGAAGTGGTTGATGATCTTTCATATAATAAGATTGTTGAAATTTTAAGTACATTTCATATAATCTGATAGAGCATAACGATCGTGATTGAATTTAACATGTAGATCCTCATAAGGGTACGTTTCTGAATTTAAATACGCTTTTAAATCAGTGAGAACTTTTTCCCAAAGTTGATTGGAAACCAATTAGCCAGTTTAACATTCCATATGTTATTTTTTACTTGCAACAAGTGTTTGTTTATATGACAATCCCAACTGCGAAATACCAGTTGGATAGGACGACTGTTTAATTGTTTTGTAAATCTCTAACTTCGTCGAATCCGATAGATGTAAGTATATATGGAACTCTCCACACAACATTTAAAATTTGAAATTTGAAATTTGATTTCTCGCGTCGTAAAATTAATTCATGTAGCATTCAAGATTATTTTATTATAATCTTCAGCAAATCCTAAAAACATTTTCAATGGGATGCAGAAGTTAAAATTTACTTCGGTTGGTGTTAGTTCTTTGCTAGTTGACCATCCTGCATTCTGAAGCATTTTGCTTTCATTAATGTTTAGAGAAACAAAATTTTTCTTTGTTGTTCTAACTCCCAAATTACGTGTACGATTAATTTCCATTTAATTGCCGTTCAGTCTTTATATCCATCTGAGGTTTACCCATTAGATTATTCTGAGGATATTGAATTCTTATGTGTCCGCATAAGTATTGATGAGCAATATGTATTTATTACATGTTCATATATCCCGCCTAATTCAACTGATGATATTTATTTTAAGCATTCTTCTTTCTTGGCTACAATTTGCTCTAAAATGAGAATAACTGATTCACTGATAACTGATTCTATTGCTCTGCTATAGAACACAATAATAACTTTTTGGATATACTTTCTGAATTAAGTTTGTATTAGATTAATAACATTAAAAATAAGAATGAAAAATGTTTGGATCTTGTTTATGTAGATGATGACTCAAAAATTTTAATTTCTCGTTCCCAACCCTACGTTACACCTGAGGATGGTCATCATCTTACCTTAGCATTATTCTTTGAATTACCTTATAGTAAAAAAATTGATCAAAAAACTGATAAATTGAAATACTGTTTTCAACGAACTAACTATAATAAAGTCGTTGATATTCTTTCTGTTACCTCTTGGCCGTTAGATAATCTGAACATTGACAGCTGCGTATCTCTATTTAATAATGTCTTATATAAAGCATTTGAACAATGTGTACCTAAAGTTAAAACTTCTTTTACGAATACTGGGTCCATTTGGTTCACAAAGGATTTAAGAAACTTAAAAAATCGGAAGTCGCGAGTTTATAAAAGATCTGGCAGAAATATGGATTATTGTAACTATTCCCGTCTACGTCATGAATATATAAAGCTGAGTGATAAATGTTATAGAAACTATTTAAATAGTATAAAAATGAAAATTCATCACGAACCTAAATCTTTTTATGACTTTGTTAATTAAAAACGTAAGGCCAGCGATTTCCCTCCGTCTATGTGTCTTGGTGATATTGTTTCTAGTGATGACATGATAGTTGCGAACTTGTTTGCTGATTTTTTCAAATCTATATATTCCACGTTTAGCTTCAATGACAATGACTCTTACCCTTTCTCCATTGATTCGTTTAACACTATTTATTTTCCAACCATAGATCCTCTAGATGTTCTTCACCACCTTAAGTCTCTTGAGCTGTCATTTAAATCTGGGCCCGATAATATTCCGAGTTGCATATTAAACAATTGTGCCGAACTTTTATATAAACCTCTTGTCATAATCTTTAACAAATATTTAAGATCAGTTTATTTCCCTGATTGTCGGAAAGAATCTTTTATTGTTCCTCTACATAACAATGGTGTTAAATCTAATATATCAAATTATAGAGGTATTGCTAAATTAAGTGTGATACCTAAGTTATTTGAATTAATTGTTACTACCCAAATTATGCACTCTGTTGTAACATTGATCAACACATCGCAGCATGGGTTCCTTAAGGGGAGATCTACTACGACTAACCTTTTAGAATTCACTACATGTGTAATGAATGGATTTATTAATAACCAACAAACTGATGTTAATCATGGCCTCCTTATTAAAAAACTAGGTTTGATTAGATTTCCGCCCTTGCTTTTGAGATGGTCATATATCACTAACAGAAAACAAAAAGTGATTTTCCGAAATGCAGTATCAAAAAGCATTGCTGTTACTTCCGGAGTTCCTCAAGGGAGTCATCTGGGACCTTTATTATTTCTTCTGTTTATCAATGATTTGCCATCTGTTATTCGAAATTACAAAATTGTAATGTATGCTGATGATGTGAATTTGTTCTTATCTTACAATTCTATAATCCAACAACTTCTGCAAGAAGATCTGGATAATTTTTCAAAATGGTACCGATTAAACTTGATGTTACTCAATCTGGATAAATGTAATTTTATGATATTTACAAGGAGACAACCTATGTCTGCTAAATATTCTTTACAGGATCAGACTCTGAGTCATGTATTGATATTTGTTGATTTGGGTGTGACAATGGACTCCAAATTAAGTTTTAACTTACATATCAACTCGTGTGTGAACAAAGCTAAAAGTTCGTTAGGATTTATTAAACGCTGGTCAAAAGAGTTTAACGACCTTATACAACAAAAACGCTATTCACTTCACTTGTTAGACCCATCCTTGAGTATGCATCTCCTGTCTGGAATCCTCAATATAATTGCTACATAAGTAAAATTGAGTCGGTTCAAAAACAATTTCTTGTTTTTGCACAGAGGAGTTTTTGTTGGAATACTCTATTGAAGCTTCCACCGTATGAACATCGATTAAAGCTTATTAATCTACCGACATTGATAAGCAGAAGAAAAATGCTGAATATAACATTTCTTGTAAAGCTTTTGAATGACATTCTATCATCTTCGTATTTACTAAATGAAATAAACTTTAATATACCCTGTAGAAGCTCACGTTATTTTATTCCTATTAAACTTAGCATATGCAAAACAAATTATGCTCAAAATGATCCTTTTCGTGGAATATGTAGAGATTTTAATGAACATTATAATTTATTCAGCATTTCCGATTCTCTGAAACACATCAAAACAAACTTACTTATCATATTAAATCAATAAACAGCTGATGATTTCATATCTGTAGTTGTAAAGAATGCCTATTTGGATATACGCGGCTTATTACATATTTTCGTGTAAAGCGGTTGCGCCGGTCACCGATCCTTACGTTATGTGGATGCGCCCCTCGGTCGTGTTGGTCGGGAGGAGGGTCTGTTGAAATTCGTTCGTAAATAAGAAATTTTTTTTCAGGTCTATAATTCTTAATCCATCAATAAAAATGAAACTCTCGCTGGATAAAATGTAAAGATCCTGATGTTAAATTGATATACGGATTTCATCACTGTTGTTAAACGATTGCAAATATGATGAGTAGCTATGATACTCTTTTTTGATGACAATATCATCATGAAAAGGTTTTTGGAAAATGTTGACTATTTCACTCATGTTGCTTTATTTTAAATCCCAATGACTTTAAACATTGCTTATTTGATTTTGATATTTTTTGATTAGCTCTTGTTTTTATGACTCCACTTGTTCGTTTGACAGTTGACGTGGAACTGACAAAAGGTTATCGTTTAATGTTCACAGGATTGTCGGATATATGCAATATATTTGCGATTAATTCTCTCTTGCTAAATCCTAATAGCGAACCGATACTTCGATCTCTATTAAACCAGATTCGTTTATGACTGATTTCTGTTTTGAGTGTGTTGTTGGTCGCGTTAATTGATAGCTTAGTTTCCACGTTTCAATTCTGACACAATATAATTTTTGATATCATTCACTTCGTAAGACCCCACAGGTATATCAATAACGCCATGAAAACACCTCTGAAATAAGCTAGTGGTTTTGCAAATTTAATTATATCATTTTCATTTAGGGATTGGGTAGTTTTTTTAAAAGTTTTTTGCATTCGGTGACATATATAAACCATATCCTTTCTTATAAGGTTTGAGATGAAGTCCTTTGCCCATAGCTATTGCTTCAATAGTTTTGTTGTGCCGGTTTGCTTCTTTCAGCTGATCCCTTGCAGATTTTGCTGAATTAATCCATTTTGCAACATCTGCTGCACCAGATGCTACTGCACCAAGAGCTTATAATCCCGCAAAGAGAGAAATCAAGGGTAATAATCCTCCAACTTTAGGTATAGGTATTATTCGCGGTATTTCAACGGTTAATTTGTTATTCCCAAAAGTTTTTCTAACAGTTTTGCTCGCTGCTGCTATGGCACTTTTAATATCATGTGATTTTCTTATAACCTTTTTAGCTTTTTTAATTGCTATATTAAATAGTTTCCTTCCAGAAGCATTATTCTTTTGTTTTGTTGTGATACCCATACCCAACTTAACTTTAGTTTTCATAGCGTTTGTTACTAATCAAGCTGCTGCACTCTTGCCAATCCTACTGTCTTTAGATTTAACGCGATTCCAAGCCTTTTCTTGTAATATCTGATCTGCTATATGTCGTTTTTCAATATCTTTATTTTGTGAGTAAGCAATATCGTGATCTTTACAGGCTGCATCTAATGGATTTACACCTTTATCACCTCTCTGCAAACGCTTCTTTAGCTTTGTTTAAAATTATTGACAAACCCTTTCCCTTCACGTGTTCGGTTTCGACTGTTAGGATATTTATAAAAACGCTTCATATTAATTTGTTTATTCTTTAAACTACGCTCAATAAATGAAGATAAGCTCTTTTAAGTCAAAGTCAACTATGCGTTTAATTAAGAAAAATCAGACAATAACTGTTAGAAATCTTGATCATAAACATAATCTTGATCATAAAACATAGTGCGTTACTACCAAATAGTATAAGATCACTAATTGTAGGTCCATCAAATGGTGGGAAGACAATTGTTATGTTGAGTTTAATAGAATGTATATTCAAATCTTTATATCAACCGAAATATGAATATCTCCAACAATTGCTATCTTCAATTAAAGGTATAGGATATTACACGTTTTCTTACACCAGAAAATTCTAAACGTAATTCCTTTATGATATTTAATAATGTAGCATGTGAGAAGCAAAATAACATTCGTTCATACTTTTGCATGGGTCGACATAAAGATATTGATAGTTTCTATTTATGTCAAACATACACACATGTTCCTAAACATTTAATACGAGATAATGCAAATTTTATTATTATATTTAAACAAGATGATGTGAATATGAAACATATTTATAGTGATCACGTAGCAACAGATATATCTTATGACAATTTCCGTGAAATATGCTTTGAATGCTGGAAGGATAAATATGGTTTCTTGGTGATATGTAAGGATGATAAAATTGACGTATCCAGATACAGAAAAGGATTTGATGTTTTTTTTTTCTCATAATAACCTATTCGTATGCTGTAATTATAATCAATCACTTAAAAGCTGATTTGAGACCTGTTTGTGAGCTGTTAAAATGAATGAAAAACTGCTTAAAGACATTATAAAAACTAGAAATATAATAAAACAGAAATACAAAACCTAAAAACTGGCGAATCAAAAGCAGAAGCATTATTTCAGTCAAATTTTAAGCCAATAACAAAACCCCCTAAAAGAATTTGTTGATGCATCGACCAAAAATATTAAGATGAAGCAGTTTTCAGTGACGAGTTAAACTATAAGAAACTTAAAACGACAAGCACACCTTTAAAGTCGCTTAAAGTATTTGACGACACTTTTGCAACGCCTAATCAACCATATAAAATCGATGAACTAAATGTTTCTGCCTATGAACTGCATAATTTAAGCCGATTAGCAGATAAAAATTAGCTTGACCATGTGTTTGGACCCCATAAAGACAGTGACGGTATATGGAGAATTGGAAATGCTTCATTCCTTCTAAATGATGATGAGATTCGTATAAATAATAAAAAGTGGTATCTAACACCAGGATTATATCAACTATTATTTTATAAAACTCCTACAGAATATGCTAACGATGATTTATATATTTATAAAAAATTTTATTAGACAAATGCTCATAAGCGTAAATATAATAATAATGAGGAACAAAACAGAGGCACACGATCACCTAAGTATCAAAATATTATCAAAACATACCATAAACATTACTTATTTCAAATGCAATCGATGCCTCTCTATTTATTCTCCATCTAATAAATAATCAATCTAAGGAATATCATGAAGGAAGCGGTTTAATGCTATTAAATAAAAAAAAAGTTAACTATATGTATTGGAATGATGTTAATGAGTTAGTTGATTGAGAAGACGTAACCTTTCTAATATCATCAAAACATGCTGGACACAATAATCATAATAATGAAATAAATTTTATTATCGAAGAACTGAAAGAAGAAGGAATTATAACATAAATTTATCTGCATTTTAAAAATATATGTCATTTTCCCGATGAGTGTGAATAAGTTTGGAAGTTTATCTAATAAGAATAACTATAAGGAGCGAGGACCAATTGGTCCACGTGGTTATGGATTCAACTTAACTAATGATGATAATTTTGATTTAAAATATAAATGTATTTAGAATTTAGATAAACCACTAACTGAACATGATGCTACAACAAAAAAATTTGTTGACGAACAATTTAATTTATGTTCACAAAATTGTAACCTGAATATCAACAGTTTACGAACTGAAGTACTTCAAACACTTAGACAAGAACATAATCAATTGAAAGAAATCCTTAAAGAATTCAATTATAATAAACTATAAACCTACATAAATTATATCGAGGACAAGGTATTAGAACCAGAAAACTATATAGTCCATCGAAAAAAGATTGCAAAATTTTAATCATGAGCAAAAGACAATTAGTCAAAGAGCTACACAAACAAGCTCTTAAACATTTTAAACGTCGTAGGGCGATAATAAAAGGGATATATGACTTATGGCAAGCAGATTTAGTTGAAATGGGAAATTCATCATATAATAAAGGATATCGGTATCTTTTAACAGTAATAGATTGCTTTTCAAAACTTGCATGGGATGTAGCCCTAAAATCAAAAAAAGCTTTAGAAGTTGCAGCATAATTAGAAGAATATTTGATTCTGGACGACACCCTCAGAATTTGCAGACTGATGATGGAAAAGAATTCTTTAACAAACATTTTAAAAACTTAATGAAAAATGCAAATATAAATCATTATTCGACATACAGCATATGTAAAGCTTCGATCGTAGAACGTTTCAACAGAACATTAAAAAGGATGATGGGGAATATCACACAAGATTATAAAGGAAATGTAATAAAAGGCGGATTTTATGAAATGGAATTAATGAAAACAAAATATCCTAGCTTATATCTAGTTGAAAAAGTTTTAAAACGCAACGGAGAAAAGGTATTTGTGAAATGGTTAGGATTCACAAAGGAATATAATTCATGGATAAATATAAACGCTATTCTTTAAAATACTAATGAATATTTTACCTCCTAAAAAATAAAAGATTAATAAATACTTATAAAAAATATGCATGTATTTTCATTTATCTATACATTATAATACCCCTTAAAATATAAGAGTAATTTATAAGGAAAATATCCACAACTGAAGTGAAAATTAACTATGAAAACTCTCTAGATCATAACTTTCATCTTTTTCTAACGCACGGAAATATATTCACTTAGAAAAGATCGCTTATACGTTTACGTATAGTACGTCAGAAAAAGATGATGTAGTCTAAAAATTTGTATAAAACGGCTATGAGGAGGAATCCAAAGTTCAGTTTCTAACTATCATACTTAGTAATATTAAAATAGTAATGATGTTGAACGCAATTGAAGATTTTAACTGCAAAAATAAGAAGCATCTGCTTTCCATTAAAGATATAAAACTTATAATTTAGAAATTTGCAACACAGGAGATATTTCATGTCAACCTAAACCACCATTTTACTTTTGTTAAATGTATTTCCTTCCATAAAAATAAAAAGTTATAACACACAAACAAATATATTTTGCTACATTTTTTTATTTGGTTTAGTTTTCCTTGTTAACCTATAATACAAGTTCATAAGTTTTTCAGCATTTCCAGTTCCATTTATATGACATCTGCAAGTGTCAGGTCCTTTCACAGCATTATTAACTGACCAAGGGCAAGTCGTACAGTGGTTGCCATGTTTGGAAACAATAATTTCAACATTTTCCTTTGCTTCTAAGTCAGCTTGTACATCTAGCAATTGTCTCCTATGCTCGTCGAGAATAATAAAATTAAATTCGATGAGAAAATCTTTTATTCTGTTCATTGTCAAAAAAACTTCTGTCTTATAAAGAGATCGGAAATATATAAAGTTTAAAGCTGCGCTAACCAAACTATTTATAGAAAATTTATACAAATCATAGCTTGTGCACACATAATTTAAAACTGATTAAGTAAATTCTATGAGAAAACAAAATAACCCGCATCATGTTAATGTACACCTTATCCTATTTAAAAACTCCACTAGAGTCATTGTAAATGCCATTATCACCCATGCCTTTTAAGGAAAAAGAACATGCTTGATCAGTTTTATGAAGTGGACTGTTGTGCACAAATATGTACATATAAATAACATACTCCAAATATATTCGACAGCAAGAGATGATAAAAACATAAACAATTTTTAATCACAGCTTTCCACACATAATTTAAAAATAGATTGAAAATACCATTATTACCCTTTAAAGAAAGTGAACATTCTGCAGCATAATCAGTTTTATGTAGTATACTGTTGTGCACAAATATATGCGATATGATGAAAAACACAAAAAAATTTTTCCATTTATGCTTGTTCGTTATTTCTGTTCTCCTGGTTGCTATTCAAACAATCCATATAAAATTTGACACCGATTTCTGTAATCACCAATCTTATATTTGCGGAAAAATATAAATTATCCACCAATTCCAGACTCCTCTTATCTCATCCTCACATTCCTCATTCCGCCGATCCCAATTCCTCATTCCCCTGTACCAGAACATACATATCCCTACTACTGTGTTTTATAATTTCTTTTTTTCTGTTACACATAAAATATGCAAAATTTTCATTTCTCTGCGCATTAACTACTAAGTTGAAGCTAATACTGAATCAGTAGCTGTTGTTGTTTGTTGTTTACTGCAGTTGATTATTAAACTGTTGTTCTGGTTTACGAACATCATACAAATTAACGTTGTTGTTGACATGCTGCAGCTGATTCTGCTGCTGTTGTATATCATTCTGATGTTGAATTGGAAGTTTTTCTTGTAATAGTTTTTTCAGCAGCTTTTCTTCGTCGCTAGTTGTTACAATTACAGCTAATGACAGCTTCTGTAACAACTGGTGGTGAACAAAAAAAGAGGCACATCTTTTTTGAGCCAAGCAGGTACTGCATTTGAATTGGTTGTCGTTTGTAAGTATATACTCCACATCAACTTTGTTAATATTTACACAACTGTAATAGTAGTATTCATTGCAGTTGCAGCACTTAACTTTTCCCTGTCTGCGTTCAACTTGCGAATACAAGGCATTTCAAATTATTATTTTTTTAATTTTATTTTATTATTCAGAACTACAATTTTTTACGTACTTGTACTTGTGTATGTACTTTTTTGATATTTAGTGTTATGAGTATTTATGCTGAGGCAAGTTTAGAGAATTTGTTAATAATTGTTAGAACCTGTTAATTATTGATAGTGTAAATATCAATGTGTAGGTACTAAAGGCTTTAGTGGCATTTCTGGTTTTTCGAATTTTAGTTTTTTGGTGTTGCCTGTCATATTTTTGTGTTTGTTTCGCAATTGTTTATTTTAGTCCAGTACTTAGGAAGTAGTAGTACGATTCTATGTGTAGATATGTTTCGTTAATACCTCTATGATTGTTGTTAATGTGATAATTATTATTTTTTCTTGCAAGTCGGCTTCTCCTGAGCTGACCTTTGCACCTTATTAAGCGGAATAGTTTATTTTTCCGAAATATTTAAAATAGACTGATTTTAAATGTGTCAGTTAGTATGGCTGTGAGTTTATTGAAGGTCAATCATATTTTCTTTTTGGAAGTCTTTCATGTGAATTGTTTTCCTTAGTTTTTTCTGAATGGAGCCTTTTGGGTTGTTAGGTAATTCTGTGACTTTTCCAAGATGAGCTGGAAGTTAAAATCATTTGTTGGTCCTTCAGACATAGGGATGCCGTCGTCGGAAATTTCCTTTGCTGAGTGTATTGTTGATCCTGATGTTCCTTATATAGAAAGGTGATATTCATTCATGTTTATTTCTATACTTTTTGGGTCTTAATTTTATCTCTATTTAAAGTATCAGTATTAGAATAGACCGTTTTCTTTTTATAGATGACTTCGTAGTCGCCATCTGATTAGTTTTGAATAAGATTCCTTAAGGCTCATTAGCTTCATTAACATTAAGGAGCTATTGTTATATTGGGTCATATTAAAAGTATCCACGGTTTTTGGAATTGGCATCCACAAATCTGGGAACACTAGTTCGATCAGGTCAAACGAACACATATTTGAAAGGTAACATTTCAGGCTACAGTTGTT
Organism: Palloptera scutellata; assembly: GCA_958295655.1. Taxonomy (NCBI): domain Eukaryota; kingdom Metazoa; phylum Arthropoda; class Insecta; order Diptera; family Pallopteridae; genus Palloptera; species Palloptera scutellata. The sequence goes on along the minus strand of OY282453.1, from coordinate 4,709,655 downwards.
TAATTCGCTAGTGAAAAAGTGCGGTTTACTGTGAGGATGCTGTGAGTGAACGCCGGAGCCAGGAGTGGTTTGCTCGATTACGTTCCGGAATTTATGATATCAAAGATGCACTGAAAATCACTGAAAAAGCCGACGAAATTTTGCAACTGGTGGAGCAAGATCGACACGCAAGTTGTCAGAAAATAGCGGAAGCACTAAATATCATATACATGACAGATTTGTGGGTACCAACTGCGGATACTTTTTTATGACCCAATATAATCAAATATTGAAACTCGTATGGATTTATGGCATCCGACTTTGGGGATTCACCACACCAGCAATATTAAAATAATTCAGAGGTTTCAAAACAAAGTTCTACGCAACATAGGCAATGTACCCTGGTATGATATCAACTTTTTGTGTATATATATATTTACGAGAACTAAAATATATAGAAATATATATGTATTTAGATGTAAGTGTACACATAAGGTATGTACAAATGTGCTGCTGTTAAGAGTAAACTTACTGTTGGTAAACAATAATACAGGAAATCCCTCTTAAATACTGAACTGAATATGTTTTGTATGATAATACAAATACGTTTCATCGTATTGTATGATAAAAAAATAAAAATCACTTAACAAACAAACAACATCATCACTTTATATTATATTAATTGTTTCTTTATTTCTGTAATTCAGTTAAAAAAAACATTGCAAATTTCTAATTGAAATAGAAATGTAACAATCTTATCATATAATAAAACAGAGCTCGAATAGTCTCTTCTTTGAATGTAGTTACGTATTCAATCCGAAATTCATACAATCTTATAAAATTTCGGAATGAATTACGTGGCAAGTATTTCATTAATGTCCCGAATCGTCCCTAGATTAATTAATTTTATCGTATAGGGTATTCCTAACATCACCAACATTTTGGAGCTAAACAAAACTACAATAAAAATAGGGTTGAGCATTCGCCACTTTTTTTTAAATGTTATCCTACTTTCAACTTTTTTAGAAAAATTATATTTTATTTGCTGATCTACATTCACTAGCTTTTATTTTTAAGTTCTCTGGACTAAATATCTGAATGGTTTATGATATTTTTACGATCATTTTCAAGGAAGCCCAGCACCGATGGTACAAAAGTACCCATGCAGTGGGGCACAATCGCCAAGAGATAAAATTCAAGGTTTAAGATAAATAATAAATGCGTTTTTTTATTGTTTTATATACATATATATATTTATTAATACATACATATATATTACCTTTAATAAGTCAGTAAAAATACTTTAAGATCTTTAATTTTATTCTGTATCAAAACAACTTAAACATGGGTATCAATTTTAACAGAAATTACAATACGCAATCCACACTCTGGCTAATGTGCCCCAGGATCTTTTTTTTGCTTCTTGAACCTTTATGAAAAGAAACTGTTGCTTAATTTTTAATTGAATAACACCACAACGGAAGAACATTGTTTTCGTCACGAATTGAAAAAGTTTTACAAAATATGCTTACTTTGAAATATTTTACCAGTACTTCAAAAAACAGAAATAGGATTCTCGGCAATAACTTGCAGAGTTAAACTTTCAAAGTTGGAGAGATAAATGATCGATAGAAACACAAAATGTCATTTGTTTAAATTGGAGAGCTTTCAGCCCATGGAGGGACTAGGCCGAGCTTTTCGCATCCATTCATGTTGTGCGTGTTATATTTGTAAATGAATGTTTTATGCCGAATCCGAACAGCGGAGTGAAAAGATTTTCATAGGGAATTTTTACTCTTGTAAGTTTGCCATTGTCTGCCATGAGGTGGTGCTGTGCAGAAAAATTTTTTTTTCTACTTTTTTTATTTTGCCTGTGCCGAGACTCGAACCCCAGAAACTCTGCGTAACAGTGCAACGCACTACCACTACACCACAGCGAAATTTGGAAATAAGTGAGCGTGGCATATGAACCCCAGTGGCGAATCCTACCCCTTTTATCCAACACTGAACGCATTTTCGTAGGTTAGATTGAAGTGGCAGCCTTCTGTATGAAAGCACACTGAAGCATAATTAATGGCTCATTGTGAAAGCACAGTACAGCGCGACTCCCCATTAACGGAGTAGATAACCATGACTATTCGCTAATGAATTTGGCTATGACCTTATGGATGGCAGACTAGTGAAGAAAGATAAGGAGTTTTAGTATTCATAGATCGGCAGTTACGCAGGAAATGTAGGACTGTTTTCTCTTCTTCCTCAGAGCTATAACCTCTACAAAAGTCTTCGTTGAAAGAAAGCCCTAATCTTGCAGCATGTCTAGTCTCCCGTGATCACCGAAGTGGTTGTGGCGATAGTTTCTGCTAAAGTTGAATTTCTATCTAGTACGTATAATGTTCATTCTGGTCTAGGTAAGTGTGGTAATAAAACAAATGTGCTCTGCTACCCATAATTTTGCTTTCTCAGGTAGTTTTGCTTAGTGGCTAATTTAATTGAAGTCAGAGGAGCACCGACGGTGCAAAAGTGTGAAATATCGGAAAGCAACGAGCCCCGTTTCCTTAAATAACCGGCCTAGCAGTTGCCATAGATATCTATATATCCGGGTACCCAGCACAAGTGGGTATGTGAGTGACTCGAAAAGATGTCGAGAAGATTGGCAGTCAATAAGCTTTGATGCAGTCAAAACACTTGCCCCAGTGACTTGATTTCTGCTTGGGATGTCAGTGTAGATGGAAATATTCGTGTGGAATGAATCGATACAAATAAGCCACCTAGACGCCTGATATATTGGCATTACTTCTGCCTGAAAGATGCGAATTTGTAGTTTCCAGTGACCACCTTATCTGACCGCCTTTTCAGTAGCTAGCCACCAGAAGAAGGAGACATCAAGAATATTCGGCTCCACCACTGCTGTATAGAGCCAAGATATGATGCGATGTTAAAGGCTCCATTTTGCACCCAGGGAATAATACTAAATGTTTGGATGGCTCACATTAGATGTGTGTTGGTAATTTGGAACGGGAAGTTGTTACTTAAATAATGCCACTGTAAATTTTCGTACGTAATTTCGAACAAAACATGAAGTGTAAACTTTTGACAAAATATTCTACAACTGTCTCTTCAAGTTTGACGAAATTTCTTGAAAATTCAACACCTTATTTCTTTATATTGAATAAAATTCGTCACACGTCCTAACGTAGTGATGTGCCGAAACCACCTAAAGATATCGATATCAGTACTCATATAAAGTATTGAGAGCTGAGTAGCTGATATCCATTCGAAAATTGACAAAAATTAATCGATATTTACGTATTTACAAATCATCGAAAAGACACGCGGAAAAGAATCGACGCCCACCATCTAAAACGTGTACAATATTAAACCGGTATTTTTTTTTAAGAAAATACACGTTTATTTAAGAAAAATGGTTATACATTCAATCTACAAAGTAATGGCCATTGCTAGCTACATATTGTTCCTATCTCTCTGGCAATTTGTGAATGCCTCATGGGGAAGGGCTTCCCAGCTGTATGAATCTACCAATTTCCGAGTCTGTTGTGTTCGATGTGATGGTGCATTGTCATCAAGAGAAATCACTTTGTGTTGCCCAGCTTAATATTTTGGACGTTTTTGGCGCAAAGCACGGTTAAAATCGGCCAATTGTTTGTTTGTTTCACCTGATTTCAGAAAGCCAAACCAGATAACACCTCGCTGATCCCAGAAAACAAAGAGCATTGTCTTCTTTCCGAAGCAATTTGGCTTTGCTGTCGATTTGGCCGGTGTACTGGGCTTAATATATGATCGTTTACGTTTGGGATTCTCCAAATAGATCTATTTTTCATCGCCAGTAACAATTCGATGAAGATATGACTTTCTTTTGTACCTGGCGAGCAACATTTCACAGGTGGTTTTTCGATTTTCTTGCTGTCTTTCAGTCAATTCCTGCGGCACCCATCTTTCAGCCTTCGAAATCAATCCCACGGTTTTTAAGAAATGCATTGTTGGCTTGCATTTAATTGATCTGCCAGTTGTTCTTGCGTTTGACCAACATCTTCATCGAGTAAAGCTTGCATTTCGGCATCTTCAAACTTTTTCGGTGGTCTTGCACGTTCTTCGTTTCTCACATCAAAATCACCACTTTTTAACTTATTGAACCACTCGCTGCACTGTGTTTTGTCTAGAGCGTGCTGGCCGTAAGCTTCCACAAGCATTCGATGAGATTCCAAAGTAGATTTCTTCAATTGGATCAATGATGTCCGCATATCGTAGTTTGTATGCATAAAATTCGACATTTTAACGAGCGAAAAAAAAATGTTGTTGTATGAAACTTGATTGTTTATGAACTCAATATTGTTGACAAAACTAAATGCGAAGAAATGGCTCCAATGATTTGGTTTGACAGAGCATATAGTTTTACCTAGTGACACAGATATGTCGTTACCGGTTTCATACTTGTACACATGGTTTCATGGATTCTCTATCGTGCGACTTCTCTAACCTTATGCTGGAGAAAATAATTCGAGCTGCGAACATCGACTGGCACTATCTTCTACAAGAGTGTCATGCTGCTAGCATACGCTGATGATATTGAAATCATTGGCAAACACGCTCGAGCAGTCAGTGAAGCATTCTCCAACCTGGAAAGGGAGTCCCATCGAGTGGGTCTAATGGTGAACGACGACAAAACGAAATACCTTGTGCCAACAAACAAAGAGTCACTGCGCCTTGGACAAAACGTCAATGTTGACAAACATCAATGTTGTTGTTATTTGAAGTCGTCAAGGGTTTCGTTTACATAGGATTCAGCAGTTGATACAAAGCTCGGGCAACGATGGAGATTTTGAACATCAATTTCCGAGCTGTGTGAGCTCCCGTTTTGGCATATTTGAACTGGCTTCCTTTTGACTAATTGCTTTTGGACATTTTGAAATCTCACGATTATTACAATAAACCATAAACCTTGAGAGCCTTGAAAGACAACATTAAAGAAGAAATTAGATGTGTTACGAGCAACAATTCAAAATGACGTAAAACCAACACAAATGTGCATCAACTTAGGGGGTGGTCCTTTGAAATTTTTCAACTTAATGTCATAAATTTTACACCTTCAAATAATTTCCGAGAAAACAGACCCAATTTTTTTTATTTCTAAAAAAATTTCAGCCAATTCACATTATAACATTACTTTTTTATCAAAGATTTTTGTGATACCAATGGAGAAGGGGTTTTATTTTATATTATCTCGTCTGAAAAAATATAAGTGAGAATGTAAAAATGGATTTTTAGAGACATAGAAAAAGTGTAAGACATGCAAGAGAAATAGAAGAATTTTTAGCATACTTCCAGTGACTGCACCTGAACTACTGAACCAAACGGAAAACAATGTGAGAAAAAGTTTTTGGCGATTCAATAGCCTATAATTCAGTTATTTTTACTTCACAGTCAGTCGATAAAAACTGGAGATATATAAAAGAAAATGTTCCACATTATATTACGGCAGGGAGGTCAGAACCCTAGAAAGTCCCCTTATATGGTAAATTGGCCAAAAGCCACGACTACTCCCGATGAAAGTGAAATATAAAAAGAAATACTGAAGTAAAGGGAATTAAATTTTGTATACACAGTTAAAATAGCTACAAAAATAACTGATGCGAAAGTTATCAAGAACAACAACCATGCATACTTCCCATACTAAATTTTATATACTAAGTCGGGCTGATCCTAAGATCAAGGAGAGATTAACTCTTGACAACAGGTGATACTAGGAGCTTAGCAGGCAAATGAGAAGCAGAGCCCTCTATCTACGGACAAAAATAACGCATTATAAGTCCCTCATCCTTCCCGTTCTAATATATGGTGTTGAGACTTGGACATTGACCACCAATGATGATAGGCTGTTAGAAGCGTTCGACAGGAAGATACTCAGCAAGATCTATGGACCAAGATGAGTGGACGACGTGTATCGAATAAGAACCATAGAGTTGTATGAGCTGGACGCTAGCGATGGGCATGGGAAAAATATATCGTCGGTTTTTTCGATGGGCCTACGCTATAATCTTCGATACATCGATGTTTTCAATGCATCGGGTAAATTTAAGCCCCCAAAATTATGATTTTCGTCCCATCTATTAACTTTGGCTACAGGAAAATAATTATTCAGAGGACTCATATAAACTCCTAAACGCCTCATAAGTTTATAAATATGTAAAATTTGTTTGAAATAATAACCAGTTTATACAGTTTTCAAGGTTTAAGAAGCATTTACGAGTTTACATGAATTCTAAAAAATTTTAATATTCATAACTTTTTACAATTTAGAACTAAGTGCAGATTGAGTAAGAGAAAATTGTTTTCATAAAGTAATGCATTGAATTGTTAAATGTAGAATTAACTTTTTAAACATTTAGAAAGACATATGTGTTTGCCAAATATATGTACTACATACATTCACATACTTAAGTAAAAAATTGCATATGATTTCTCTCTTGAGATTTTCATGATTAGTTTTAAATTGATAAAAAGAAGTTATCGATAAAAATGGAATGCAATTTGAGAATATTTACATAATGTGGAATGTATTTTTAAGCATTTTTGAAATACACATCTCTTTTCCTAATGAGGAAACAGTTTGAGCCCATAGGTATGGTATATGTTTGCCATATAAATGTTTGCCGCTCAATATACCATAATAGTGGTCGAACTTCATATTTTTAGAGTATGCATTTATTTCACTCTTATTGTGAATAAATCTACCTTTCTGTTTTAAGTTCCCTGAGTGAGCAAGCATCTCCATTTTGTATGAAAGGCCAGCATGAGTTAGTTATCTTCTCTTATAATGAAAGATATAATAAATACGTTAGTTTGCGGAAAAAATGTACATATGTTCTAAATATAGAGTTACTTTACTTACTTTTAATGGCACAACAGCCCATGGAGGGCTTAGGCCGAGCTTTTCGAATCCACTCATGTTGTGCGTGATATATATGTACATGAATGCAAGGGACCTACAGTTTAATGCAGTTTAATGACCGCACGGCGAATTGAAAAGCTGTTAATAGCATTTTTTACTCTTGTAGGGTTGCCATTGCCTGCCAAGAGGTGGTGCCGTCTAGAAAAATTATTTTTTCAACTTTTTTTTGCCTGTGCCGAGATTCGAACCCCGGACACTCTGCGTAGCAGTCCAACGCATTACGACTACGCCACAGCGACCACTATATATAGAGACACACCACTTTTATAATGAACGACACATGTATGTATGTATGTAAAAAGTACACCCCGTACTTGAAAACTTATGTATTATTATGTATAATTATTATTATATCTATTATTATTATATCCATCTAGCATTTGGAATTTGAACTACTGTTTTTTTTTGAATGTGGCAACTCTTTATGTGGCAATAGTTTTATATTTGATGTTAACGAAATTGGTCGATATATGCTTGAATAACGTTGGGCAATACTAAAAATGTACTTCCCAATGGTGAATCTTATACCGAAAGTGTAAGAAAATGACGTTCAAAATTCGGTAGAAAAGCCGCTTCCACGTAATTTGTGAATCAATTTGTGAAACCTGTGCGTGAAACTGGATTTTTATTGGATAAAACAATACGTTCTCGTACTCCTTCGGTGCGCACAACCTGAAAAATTGCTGCTGTTGCTCAGTTGAAGGACGAAGCGTTACAATGAATGATGACCATAATTTTAGCTATGTAGCGTTTTTTAAACTTTTTATTTTAACATAATTTTGAAGGAAATATAATTTATCAATGTTTGTAATAAAAGTAATTTAAGATATTGTAGCTTTATTTAATTTTCTGACACGTTATAAAAAGAGTCACTTTTTCAAAACAAAATAAAAATCTATCAAAAAACCAAATATTAGGTAACTCTTAAAAATTTGGTAACATTTATTTTATTTTTGTCACATTATACTTATTTTTTTTTTTTTTTAAGATTATTGGAATTTTTGCAGTGAAATGACAATCGCATGATATTGCATAATTTTTATTTCAAAATGCATAAAAATAAATTTTTGATGAAGTATTTGATTTAATGAATAAAAATTTTACATAGTTTTCTTCAAAATTTTCGAGTTTTATTTAATTACTTCACAATATATGTATGTATGTGTTTAACGTTGTGCTAATTAGCTCGCCAGAGCTACTTGAAACCCATAAAATTGAGATAGCACAGGTTGACAAGAGCAAGATAATGTTTGGTGTATGGAAAATTTAATTAAAATTAATATTTTTAATTTATTTTCGATATGCGCAATAAAAAGTAAGTTAGTATGCGATGTATCTCGAGAAAAACATCGATACATGACTACATCGACAGTTTATACATTGTATCGAAAATTTCCGACATAGACACAAAAATATCGATGTTTCCGATGAATCTATGTATATCGCCCATCATTACTGTAAGCCTACACTGAGGTACTCAAAGAATTCCCAGAAAAGGGTTTCCAAAAGTTAACAAACCTTTTTAACGCAACAATTAGGCTAAAACACGTTCCATGTCTCTGGAAAATAGCCGAGGTGATTATGATACCCAAACCAGGCAAATAGCTGTGTAGTGTGTCATCGTACAGGCCAATATCATTCCTCCCAATAATTTCAAAACTCTTCGAAAAGTTGTTACTAAAAGAATAAAAACCATAATTGAAACCAAAAATATTATATCCACTCACCAGTTTGGTTTTCTTCTAGATCAACAATTAAGCAAGTACACAGAATAACCGAAATAATTGAAGATACAATAGAAAAAAAAGCAAGTCTGCTCAGCCGTATTCCTTGATCTACTAACCACTGTTTGAAGTGAAATCGAAAAACACGCCACAAGAAGAGGCTCAGTCAACATTTTAACGAGGAAGCAACAAAGTTACTTGTTCCAGAAGGACGAAGGTACATGGGGACCTGACTGTACTTGACCTTACCAACTGGCGCCATCGCGCGCATAGCAGAGGTAACTGGCGATGTTTTATCGAGTCGGCCTACTGAATAAGTAAGTCAGGCTGTAAAAAAAATTGTACACAAAAACATAAAAATTTTATCACATAGTTGAACACAAAAAGGTTTTTTTATTTCAAATGCTGTACTATGTAATAATAGCAAAAAAAATAAATAGCCTTCCATTAGAGATTTGATAGTTGTTTCAGACACCTTTTTGGAGCAGTTTGCCCATCTACTTTTAAAATCTTCGATATTTTGGGACACCTTTTTTGTGCTTTTTAAGTTTCTTTTCACAAGAGCCGAATATCTCTCCACTGGTCTTAGCTCCGGACAATTTGGAGGATTGGCCTCTCTTGGTACGAAAACTATGTTAGCTTTCTTGCCGTAATGACATGATGACAAATCGGGCCAAAAATATGTGGACACATCCTCTCTTATGAAAGGAAGAAGCCTTTTTTTAACATTCTTTGATGTATATTTCGGTATTTATAGAGCCCACTGTAACAAATGACTTGCTTCCTTTGCCGCAACTGCATATAGCTTGCCATACCAGGAATTTTTTAGGAAATTTTGTCTGCTTTTCGACAACGTAAACTCTAGTAAAACTATATTTAGTTAAATAAAATAGCTTTTAAAATTAAATAATATATGTATGTATTTTTAATATTAGTTTTCATTATTGCTTCCATCGCTTACAACGCCGTATTCAATATCTGAAATGTTATCATATTTCAAATTTTGAAAGAATATGTTCGACTCTCTACCGGTATCGAGAACATTAACTGTTCGAGGTCCAAATATTTAGCCTAAATTTGTCTTCAGTCACATTTTGTTTCAAGTTTTCAGAAAAAACGGCCAAATATATTCTGCCTTTCTTGAGATATTTTTCGAACTTTGAACCAATTTATTTTCTGCCAAGTGATGTCAACTTTTTGGTTGTCAATAAGCTTTTCTAACTCTTTTAAACTAACAAAATCAGTTGTTTACATTTTTTTAATAAGAGATTTTCGAATCTTTGTTCTTGGCTCCCTTTATTGTGTACACCTACTTCTCTTTTTACACGAATTTGATATAACACAAGTTAAAATGTTAAAATTTTTCTCTTTTTACACCAATTGTTTTATTTAACACGATTTCACATACATATTCTTATATAATTTTTTTTAAATGGAGCAGTAAAATGCCAACTAATCGATAAAATACAACTATATTTAATTGGAAAACTACTAAAATGGTAACACTGATTATATGCGTATTTTTTCTTTAAGTGGGATTATACATAAAGTAAAAACGTAATTTTTTTTGTACGTATTTCATTATGATTTTGAGAATCCAAAAGAAAGACTTGCAGCTGCCGTGGATGTTTAAAAAGTTATACCCAAGCAAAATTAATAAAGTGCTCGTATAAATTGATTAACCCAAGTTTTAAATAAATTTCAAATTGTTTGTATTTTGGTAGGATAACGCAATGTCACATAAATCACCTGCAGTAATTAAGAAAAGTCAGTTTAGATACTAAAATTAAGATTTTAAATCAACTTGCAACAGGACAAGGTGCAACTGCTGTAGGAAAGCATTTTGGTATTCATAAAGCCACTATAAGAACAATTAAGAAAAATGAAACTGCGATTAGAAAGGCTGTATGTTCTGGAACAAAAATAAGTGCCAACTTGTCGTCATACGTAAGAGATGATCTCAAAGAGAAGATGGGGAAAAGCCTTGGTGATATGGATTAAAGATAAATCCCAAAAAAGAATACCAGAAGGTCGCTGTGGCGTAGTGGTAGTGCGTTGGACTGCTACGCAGAGTGTCCGGGGTTCGAATCTCGGCACAGGCAAAATCAAAAAAAAAAAAAGTAGAAAAAATAATTTTTCTACACGGCACCACCTCTTGTCAGGCAATGGCAAACCTACAAGAGTAAAAATTGCTATGAAAAGCTTTTCCTTCGCCGTTCGGATTCGGCTTTAAACTGTAGGTCCCTTCCATTCATGTACAAATATAACACGCACAACATGAGTGGATGCGAAAAGCTCGGCCTAGGCCCTCCATGGGCTGTTGTGCCATCAAAAGTAAAGTAAGTAAGAATACCAGAAGGCGGAATTACTATCAAACAAACAGCCTTAAGAATCTATAAACAATTCAAAGAAGTTGAGTTCTTCTCAGTCAAAACAACCTGAATTTTCAGCAAGTACTGGTTGGATGACAGGTTTTCTTAAAAGACATGCTCTCCGCAATTGGCTGCTAAAGAGTTTCCTCAAAAGCTTAGAAAAATTATTGAAGATGTAGGGTACACCCAAACCAAGTATGGTAGTATGTAGACGAAAGTGGTCCTTTTTGGGAAAAAAAATGCCTAACAGAACTTATGTTACAAAATCACAGGAAACTGCTGGTGGTTTTAAAGCAGCAAAGGACCGTGTTACATTGTTATTTTGTTCAAATGCTTCAGGAGAACGTATGTTAAAACCACTTTTAGTAAATCGTGCTTTAAAACCACGATCGATGAAAGGTGTTGATATAAATAAATTGCCAATTCACTGGATGACAAACAAAAAGGATTGGGTAACCAGTGCAATCTTTACAGAATGGTTTCAGAAATACTTCGTGCCAGAAGTAAGACGGTACATGAATGCAAAATGTCTAGAATTTAAAGTTCTTTTAATTCTAGACAATACACCTGGCCATTCGATCCTACAGCATCCAAATGTTCAATTTTGTTTTCTGCCGCCTAACACTACATCCTTACTCATAATACAACCCTTAGACCAAGGAATAATTACTAAGTTTGAAGCGTACTACATAGAACGTTCTTTCCAATACGTGGTACACAACCTAGATAATAATGATGAGTTAAAAGTCATTGATGTATGGAAAAAGTTTTCAATTATGGGCTGCGTTAACTAAGTTGGGCTAACGTTAGCTGAATTGAAGCCATCAACCTTTGGCCAGAATGTGTCAAAAGTAAAGACTCTGTCATTCATAATAACAACGAATTTACTGACATTATTACATTGGCACAAACTATTGGTGGAAATGGATTCGATGATCTATCATCTGCAGATCTAGAGGAATTATTAGTCGATAAAAGCTTGAGTGAAAATGAAATTATAGGCCTCACCCGTGAGGCTCTTCATCAAAGAGAACAGAGCGATAATGACGAGTATCATCCTGTTTTAAATGCAACTCTAATTAAATAAGGTCTTGACCTTGAAAGGGATTTAGGTAATCATTTTGAACAACATGATCCTGATAAGGAACGAGCTGCGAAATTTCAACGTGAACTGAAATTGTTAATGGCATCTTACAGGGAACTTTATAATGGATTTTCACGAAATCAAAATCAACCTTTAATAACTAATTTCGTTCTAAGAACTGCTGAATTATCAACAGTGGGGAATAGAAATGATAATAGAGAGATAATTTCCCAAAATGTTGAACAAAATAACTCTAGTGATAGCAGTGATATTGCAGTCATACGCCAACGTATGCGTTTGTTGTCACAAAGTGACGATGTATGTATTTAATGTACATATTAAAATGTGTAAGCACGAAAAATAAATTCTCAAGTGAACTCTAACAAGAATTTTTAAATATGTATTGTTTATTGTACTTTAAAGTTGTTTTTTTAGGCCGGGAACCAATCTACTATTTTTCCATATAGCTCATATCTTTTTTAACACGATTTTATTGGGAACGAATTAATTAGGTGTATATTTAGCCAATAATACGCAGTGATCGCTGTTGCGTAGTGGTCTGCTACTCAGAGTGTCCGGGGTTCCTATCTCGGCACAGGCAAATCAAAAAGTAGAAAAATTAATATTTCTACACGGTACCACTGCTTGGCAGGCAATGGCAAACCTACAAGAGTAAAAATTGCCTATGAAAAGCTTTTCACTTCGCCGTTCGGATTCGGCATAAAACTGTAGGTCCTTCCATTCATGTGCAAATATAACACGCACATGAGGGGATGCGAAAAGCTCGGCCTAGGCCCTCCATGGGCTGTTGTGCCATTAAAAGTAAAGTAAGTAAGTAATCCGGAGTTGCAACAACCTCGATATTTTTTTTGCATTTTTCTATTAGGTTAAAACATTTCGCAACAATTGTAACTGTGACCCGATATGAACAACTTTTTTTGTGATATCTTTCAATGTGGACGATGCCAAAAAATGCTTTAATAGTAGAACCAGTTTAATATTGCGGTTCTGGCCTCCGCAAGAATCGGAGTATGACCTAATATTCTTCACTGAGCAAGCAATGTAGTTTTTGAAATAAGTTATTAAACATGAACCAATCTCTTGCCGTCCTCTTGAGGCCACGCTTTCATAGCACATGTACATGTACCTTACTAAAAAAAACAAATGTGTGCGTCAGAGGCCTTGTATAGTTCAGTATGATGATTTCCTAATCCCAGGTGTGCTACATCTGGATTAAATGGATTACTGATTTTTGGGTTTTTTTCAAGATAGCAGAATCTGAATTTTGTTGTACTCTATTTTTCGATGAAGTCTATATTCTCGCTATCCCTCAGCCGCAGTTTTTGCTGAAGATTTCATTGTAACACAATCGCCATTTGTTTGTGCCTCGCGTTTGTGTTTTTCAGTCTATACTCGCTCATTCTTTCAGCTCAAGAAATTTAAAAAAAATTTTATTTGATATATCAAATTTTACTAGAAACTGATGTGTAATGCCCTCTATCAATCGAATATGTTTCATACTCAGTGCCCTCTGTAAATCAAGTATGAACCATACGTGAAAAGCTTTTCCTTCGCCGTTCGGATTCGGCTTTAAACTGTAGGTCCCTTCCATTCATGTACAAATATAACACGCACAACATGAGTGGATGCGAAAAGCTCGGCCTAGGCCCTCCATGGGCTGTTGTGCCATCAAAAGTAAAGTAAAGTAAAGCTCTTTATATTTAACAAATTATACTTTAAAAAAATAATTAAAAGGAATGAACATTTTTAAACTGGAAGATTTTTCACATTTCTAACTGTCAAATGATTATTTTTTTTGTTGAATTTCGCCTATTTATTGTAGTTTCAAAATTTAAAGCTTTACGTCCCTGGGTCGATCAATAAGTACCCGTGTGTGAAGACAGGTGGCGTTGCTGAGGGATGTTGGCATTACCGTCGTGTACTGCCATCTGCCACCGGACACCACACTAAACTGATTCATAGGTTAGTTTTTATTTGGCAGCCATTAGTATCACACGTAATTCGCTTTAAATTTTTGGATGGAAAAACATGCGAAGAAATAAAAGCGAAGTTGGATGCTGTCGATGGGGACCCTTCACCATCTATGACAACCGTAAGATATTGGTTCAACGAATTTAAACGTGGTCGTACATCTGTTTTGGATGAGCAGCGCCCAGGCCGCCCGGCAGACGTGGTTACCGGAGAAATCGTTGAAAAGGTCCGCGACATGATTCTCGCTGATCGCCGAACGAAAGTGCGAGAAGTAGCAGAGGCCCTAGGAGTGTCGTACCTAACGGTAATTAATATTTTACATGATAGGTTAAGCATGAGAAAGGTGTCGGCCCGATGGGTGCCGCGATTGCTTACGGTGGACAACAAGCGGATACGGCTGTCAATGTCGAAGCAGTGTTTGGAGCTCTTTAAGCGAAATTCGCAGGAGTTTTTGTGTCGAGTCGTCACCCTTGTTGAAACCTGGATCCATTATTATACGCCAGAGACAAAGCGACAGTTAAAACAATGGATTTTTCGGGGAGAATCTGCTCCTAAGAAGGCAAAGACGGTCTCATCGGCCGGAAAGGTCATGGACACGATTTTTTGGGATTCCAAGGGAATAATCCTCATGGACTTTTTGCAGAAAGGAAGAACGATCACGGAGCAGTACTACAGTGAATTATTGGACCGATTCGATACAAAATTGAAGGAGACACGGCCCCATTTGTCTAAGAAAAAGTGTTGTTTCACCACGATAACGCACCAGCACATTCATCCGGAATTGTCGCGGGCAAATTGCATGAATTGAACTACGAATTGCTGCCGCACCCACCGTACTCGCCCGACTTGGCTCCTTGCGACTTCTTTCTGTTCCCCAACATGAAAACGTGGCTGGGGGGAAAAAAATTCAGCTCAAACGAGGAGGTTAGCGTCGTGACAGAAACATATTTTGAAGAGTTTGACAAATAGTATTTTTTGGAGAAACGTTGGGAAAAGTTTATTGCACTAAAAGAAGATTACGTTGAAAAATAGAAGAAAAATTTTGTGATAAACTTGCCTCTTCATTCCTTACACGGGTACTTACTGATCGTATTAGAGTGTAAAGGTGCTAAAAGAAGATTACGTTGAAAAATAGAAGAAAAATTTTGTGATAAACTTGCCTCTTCATTCCTTACACGGGTACTTATTGATCGTATTAGAGTGTAAAGTCAAATTTTTCCAATTTTACAGGAGAGGCGAAAAACTTTCCAACCTTTTTTAATGTATATATTTTTCAAAATTTTAAATGCAATTTTCGTGATCACAGCTATACTTTTCATAAAATTGACCACTATTAAAAAGGCACTAATCTTCACACCTACCAATATATTATATTTTTTGTTTACTTCATCGTACACACACAAATTATACGTTTATAACTGTCTCTTATAATATGAAAAGATGTTGTCAAGGCTGGTATCTCCAATGTTTTTTAAGATGAAACGTCGAGTGGCTGCATTCCGAGTAGCATTATCCACGTCTAGTCGAATACACTTGCCACTGATTGCATATTTCTGTCAATTTTCTTTCAGCTTACCAATTTATTTTTGCTAAACACTACTTCTCAAATTTACACAGGTTTTACACGTATATGTATGAGAGCGCTTAAAACTTAAATTTTAATTATTGTTAAAAATTTCGTTGAAGAGAACATTTTCCTCACAAGAGCTTTGGATTCTTCATATTAGAAAAAGTATACTACTGTGGGCAAAAGTTAGTAAGACTTTGTTCATAATTACAAATTTTTTTATTCATTCTTCCAAATCTATTTCGTCCCCTTCAAAGTAATCCCCCCCGGCCCCAATACACTTGTGCCAACGTTTTTTCCAATTCTCGAAACAGTTGTTAAAGTCAATTTCCGAAATAGCCTTCAATGCGCTTAGCGATTCATGTTTAATGTCTTCAATTGACTCAAAACGGTGTCCACGAAGCGGTTTTTTGAGTTTAGAAAATAGCCAAAAGTCACACGGTGCTAAGTCAGGCGAATAGGGTGGTTGCGGAACGATATCAGTCGAATTTTTGGCAAAATGGTCTCGTAAAACCAATGCAGTGATTTTGGAACCAATCGTGCATTCACTCTTCTTATGCCCAAATGATGTTTTAAAATGGTTTTCACTGATCCTTCCGATATTTCAACGATGCCAGTAAGGTCTCTGACTGTTAATCGTCGATTCTCGAGCACCAATTCCTTGATTTTATTGACGTGTTGATCATCAGTTGATGTTAATGGCCGTCCTGGAGGTGGTTCGTCGTCAACGCGTTCTCGACCATCTTTGAACAATTTGTACCAATCAAAAACACTTGCTCGCGACATACAATTATCACCGAAGGCCTTTTGCAACATTCTGAACGTTTCGGCACCAGAAATTGGATTCCGCACACAAAATTTAATGGAGCTTCTTTGTTGAATAATTTCACTCATTGTGAAAATCGCCGAATGCAGTTTTTGTACTTCAGAAAGACAAGCGTATACTAAACACTAATGATTATTTTGATGTGACATTTGGCACAGATGTCACCGACAGTCATACCAACCTTAAAAAAAAAATATTTTTATGAATGGGTTTCCGCGCAAAATTTAAATTAAAAAGTCTTACTAACTTTTGCCCACAGTAGTATGTAAAAACCTTATTACATTTTGACGGTCTTACTCCGGTGTTTTTTATTGATGTGCGATATATTATAATAAAATCGTGGATCCATCACTATGACCAGGTGATGTTAACATTCGACAGTTTCGTTCCTTTCCGAGGCCAGGAAAAAATCAAACAAAAACTTAGCTTATATTCGTATCCACCGCACACACATATAGATAGCTATACCACACATATATAATTTACTACGAAAATGCTAGTGGCATCCGTACCAAATCTAAAAAATTTCTTATGGCGCAATCGCTACGCGATTATGATATCATTGCTAGAAACCTGGATACACAACAATATTTCCAGTGCTGAGTACTTCTGTGAATACTACCAAATATTGTGACTTGATCGCTGCCCTATTACTACTAGACGAGACGGTGGTGCAGTCCTACTAGCAGTCAGATCCGATCTACGTTGTAAAGTAGTGACACTACCAGTTCATGACAAAACTGTTGAACAACTTTGCATCAATTTTGATTTTATTAGGAATAAGTCCGTTTATCTTTTATTGTCTTATATCCCAACCAATAGCGTTTAGACCTAAGTGCTTTTGATAATATTATCCTTAACTGACGATGAACAAATAATTGTATTAGGTGACATTAATCTAGGTTTTTGGGTTTTTGACTGGGTTTTTGAAGAAAAGTGTCTATTATGGTACCATTCAATATAAAAGATGTTGAGAAATATGTAACTAGTTTTTTTTTCTATGTAATGATTTTAAACAATTAAATTCGATTAAGAATGTTAACAATATGATTTTAGACTTAGTGTTTGTTACAAATGACTTGAAAGTATCCTGTGAAATTAATTTGTCTCCAATCTCTACTAACACAGTACACCATAAAGATTTGACAATTAATTTTGAATTTTATAAATGAAGAAATGATTGCTACTAGTGATTTACTTGACTTTAAGGAAACTAATGTTGTCGAGGTCAATAAACACCTAACCTCTGTAAATTGGAACTTCCATTTTTTACATCACAAGTTGTAATTTCTCCTCAGCAATTGCTAATTTTACTCTATTTAAGAGATTACGTACTGGGAATGAACCACCCTGGTTCAATTCAAATCTAAAAAATATTAAAAATAAAGCATTAAAGAAATTCAAGATGTCTAAACTTGATATTGACCGTAGTAACTTTAAACGCTTGCGTGATGACTTTAATTCTCTCCATCATTTCTTATACAATAACTATATTTCCAAAATTGAAAATGACTTAAAATCTAACTCCACTTAGTTTTGGCGCTATGTAAATTCTAAGCGTGGCTCAACTGGTTTGCTATCGAACATGGAATTTGAAGGTATTGTTGCTAAAAATGTGCTTGAAAGCTGCATTTATTTGCTCAATTCTTTCAAAATGTTTATACTAAGCACCAAAACTTTACGACTTCTCATGCTGTGCCTATTAGCCTAGACGTATTTAGTACTTTTATGGTAGTATTTTAGAAGAAGACATTATTTCAGTTATCAAAGAAATGAAACCGAGCTTCAAATCTGACAAAAACGAGCTACCAACAATATTTTTAATTCGATGTATTGATAATGTCGTTAAGCCGATTTCTTTTCAATACATGCCTGAAGTTTTTTCTTGATGTTTGGAAACTATGTTTTATTAATCAAATTTTTAAATCAGGTGATAAAAAGGATGTTAAAAATTACAGAGCGATTGTTAAATAAGGAATATTTGCTAAATTATTTGATCACATAATTAGTAAATAGTTATTTGACCATATTAATGGGGCATTATGTGACTGTCGTACCTGGTCGACATACATGTAAAAACCTAGCTTTAATTTCTCACAACATAGTTGATGCAATTGCACAACACAACCAATTGGATGTTATTTATACAGACTTTGCTAAAGCATTTTTTAAAGTTGGCCATATAATCCGGCTAGACAAACTTAGAAACTTCGGAATCACTGTTATCTTTTCTCAAATCGTAAATTATTAGTTAGAATGTTAAGTCAGAAGTGATTGTTAATGCTATTTCTGGTATTCCACAATGTACGCACTGTGGCCCACTTCTATTTCTGATTTTTATTAACAATTTACCAAGATGTATAAAGTTCTCTAAATGCTTCATGTTTGCTGACGACGTAAAATTGTTCACACGAATTTCAAAAATATCTGACTGCTTCACGCTATAGCAAGATTTGACAACGTTATCAAATAATTTATACTTGCATATTAACAACTGCTGCATTGCATTATACTCTCGGCTGAGTAATCCCATTATCTACAAATATTCAATTAATGGACATTAGACATTAATGGAAATCACAGGTAAAAGATAATAATTTTTTATAGTAAATTCAGTTATTCAAGTCATATTGATTTTATAACATCAAAATCAAACTCAATGGCGGGTTTTATTAAAAGAAATACGAAAAATTTTATACATCCCCAGACCCTTAATTCCCTCTATATAGCCTTAGTGCGAAGCCATCTGAATTACTGTTCTATAATATAGAAAGTAAACAAAAGAATTTTACCAGATACGCTATCCGGAAACTGTTTTGGACGTAAGATTTCCCTTCTTATTTGGGTATACGCAAATTACTTGGCTTGCAAAATCTGAGAGATAGAAGGAGTTATGTTTCACTTATGTTTGTTTACAACATCTTAAGTGGCCATATTAAATGCACAGAAAAATCCAGTTTATTCCAACTAAAAATTTGAGACGTAATAGAATGTTCAATGAGCAACTAACTACAACAAAACTACGCTTATAATGATCCAATAGCAAGATGCATTCGTCTTTGTAACAAATAACATTCGTCACTAGATTTTAAGTGAATAAACAAAATTTTAGACTCAGCTATTTAAGCTATTTAATTAAGTTGAATGAACTCATGTATATTGTATTAGTCTGTTAGAATGTATTATTCCGTAGACTGTAAAAAGAAATAAATAAATGAAACTGCTCGTCCGCAAGACTCAACATACTGGAATTTTTTCTGAATTTACCAGGTATACAAGTATGAAACCGATAAATTTTTTATGAAAATACACGGTTATTTAAGAAAAATGGTTATACATTCAATCTTCAAAGTAATGGCCCAGCTTGACGTTTTTTTTTGGGACATTCTTGGCGCAAAGCACGGTTA
The DNA here is from genome assembly GCA_958295655.1 of Palloptera scutellata. Lineage (NCBI taxonomy): Eukaryota > Metazoa > Arthropoda > Insecta > Diptera > Pallopteridae > Palloptera > Palloptera scutellata. The sequence goes on along the minus strand of OY282453.1, from coordinate 4,689,737 downwards.
AAATCGACCAATTGTTGTTGGTAGCGTTGACCAGTAACTGATTCACCTGGTTTCACCTGGTTTCAGAAGGTCAAACCAGATAAAACCTCGCTGATCCCGGAAAACACAGAGCATTTTCTTCTTTCCGAAGCGATTTGGCTTTTCTGTCAATTTGGCTTTGCTGTCGATTTGGCCGGTGTACCGAGCTTAACATATGATCGTTTACGTTTGGGATTCTCGAAATAGATCGATTTTTCATCGCCACTAACAATTCGATGAAGATATGACTGACTATCTTTTGTACCTGGCGAGCAACATTTCGCAGGTGGTTTCTTGATTTTCTTGCTGTCTTTCCCATTTTCCCACCTTCCCACCTTCAAAATCAATCCCATGGCTTTTAAACGTTGAGAAATGCATTGTTGAGTCACATTTAATAAAATCGCCACTTTTAAACTTTTTGAACCACTCGTTGCACTGTGTTTTGCCTAGAGCGTGCTCACCTTAAGCTTCCACAAGCATTCGATAAGATTACAAAGCAGATTTCTTCAATTGGAAACAGGAAATCAATGATGTCGGTATATCGAAGTTTGTAGGTACAAATTGTTGACAGAACTAAATGCGAAGAAATGGCGCCAATGATTTGGTTTGACAGAGCGTATAGTTTTACCTAGCGACACAGAAATGTCATTCCCGGTTTCATACTTGTAAAAATGTTATTAAAACAAAAACAAACGAACTCTAGTTGTTCTAAAATTAAAAAGTACGGATTATTCAAAAACAAAAACAAAAGCATCAGTTAGATGTTGTTTGTTGCCGATTAAAGCTATACAACCGAGCCATGCAAAATTCACACACACGCTACAGCGAAGGTTCGGTTTTGCAACAGAGCATTTTTGGTTCACTTTTGATCTAGCGAGAGAGAGAGACTCTTTTGTTCTTATCGTCATATAAATAATAATTGAAGCCTTAGACGATTTAACCCCTAAATGTAAACACTTAAATGCATTTACTAAAATAAAAATGCGAGAAAAGTAAGATCGTTATGCTGTGTTCATGCTTAGCCCTAAATTTAGGTTTTTCGAAGAGTGAACAAGAAATTAACATTTATTTATAACATTTATTATTATAAAATATTTGTTGTACATATTTAAAAAAAAAATTAAATTGAAATGCGAAATGGTTGGCTAAAATGTATATTGTTTTTATTTACAGAAAAATTTAAGAAATCAATCGAAGATTTTGAAAATGTTAATGTTCATGTTAATGTTTGAATGCCCAAAATGCGGTTTCGGAAACCCTTCACCTAATACTCCTCACTAGTAACTAATAGAACTTGTGCGAGGCAACTGGTATGTGTAACAAATATATCTATTTATTTAAGTGTTATGTCAGGCAGAAATTTTTTTAAGAAATTCATTGTCAACGTTGCTTTTAAAATATTGGTTGGCTTTCTAAAACATATAGAGAGAATTTACTTACTTTACTTTTAATGGCACAACAGCCCATGGAGGGCCTAGGCCGAGCTTTTCGCATCCACTCATGTTGTGCGTGTTATATTTGTGCATGAATGGAAGGGACCTACAGTTTAATGCCGAATCCGAACGGCGAAGTGAAAAGCTTTTCATAGCAATTTTTACTCTTGTAGGTTTGCCATTGCCTGCCAAGAGGTGGCGCCGTGTAGAAAAATTATTTTTTCTACTTTTTGATTTTGCCTGTGCCGAGATTCGAACCCCGGACACTCTGCGTAGTAGTCCAACGCACTACCACTACGCCACAGCGACCACATAGAGAGAATTTAATTTCCGTAATTCGATTTGCCTAGAAAAGCGAGTGGCTATTGCACTTTACGAACTAGGATCGTCAGCAGAATATCGCAGCATTACAAATTTGTTTGGGGTTGATAAATCCACAGTATGTATACTTCTTCTCGAATTTAGAGAGAATTTAGTAAAGAAGTGTGGAAGGTATTGCAGCCAGTATATTTTAATCAAAAATAAAAGAATGTGTCCAGATTTAGTCACATAATATAGGTGCACTTGGAAAGGACTGAAATTGTTGTTTTATAAATACATAGCTAAATGGTGATTACTTTTTTGGAGATGGTTGTCATATAGAAATTCATCCGAAAAATTAAGAAGCTGTTACATTGACTATTGACTCGTTGATCCAAGGTACTTATTTAGTTAGACAAGCTCTATGATATTGTGTTCACTTTCACTTGTATTTTCAAGGTTTCGTTTTCTATACATCAATGTGGGTAGTCCCGGAAGATGCAATGATTGTCAAATTTTTGAGAAGTCTATTTTAAAACGCTAACTTGAGCAATATTCGCTCCCGAGCTTAATGAGCGCACAATTGAGAGATTTCAATGTTCCAGTTGTTATTCTTGGGGATTCTGCATTTCGATTCTCCTAATATCTAAAGATCCATTCAGTTTAGAAAAAACAATTGACGATAATGCGAATTCTATTATAAATCTCGATAATTTTTTTATTGAGAAAAAATTCACAGTTTCATGTGGCTAGCAGATTAAAGTGCTATTGAAAGAAGTAGACTATATAAACAATACTTCACCGATTTGCATCAGAACCTTACAGAAGCTGAATCAATAAGATTCATTATATATTATAAGTATATTCGTTTATTTGTGTTCTAAATAACAAAACATAACTAGCAAATAAAACTTCATACTGCAACAAAATAACTATAACATAAAAAATATATAGAAAAAGTAACAAAAAGTCTTAATTTCACAGCAAATATCCACATATTTTTCAAAAAAACAAAAAGAAACTAAAACTATTAAAAAAAGATTTAAATATACTAAAAGTTGTCCAGAAAATTCAGAACACCGTCTAGCAATTTTTTCGTGTCCTTTCGCATTTCCTCAATTTTTCCAATTCAACAATATTGGAGGAAGCTGCCTGCACAAAATGCTTGTCCATTTCTCGCACACCGTTACCAACCTATCTATAATATTTTTTCGCAGATGCTACTGTGGAAGACTTTGGCAGAGATGCAGATGGCGATGAAGATGGTGGCAACAGCGATGGTTAGGAAGCCGCTGGAATTGATTCCGATCCATTTGATAGTACTGTGTAATTTGAAGTAAAATAAATAATTTTGTATTAAAACAATAAGTATGTACATGCATAAACATGTAATGAATTGCACTTACCTTGAAAATTATTTTCAATAAGCAAATCCACATTGTTGACGGTAAAGCCGCCAATAATTTGCTACACTTTTTCATACAATTCCCAATTTGCTGGTGAGCATCAAGTGGTTCCAAGAACTTCCTTGGTCTTCCTGAAAAAGCAATAGTTTTGCATTATTTATGATATTGCAAAATATATAATTTATCTGTATTTTGCGATTAAATTGCCAATTTTGATTTTTACAGTCGTAGCCCTGCATCCGTATTTCTGCCGCCATCTCCTAGCGCACATTGCTATTTTTCCGCATTCCTCTCAATTCACCCATTTTGTCTTGCCAAATGCAAAGAAAAACTCACATAAATTGACAATCAACCGATATAAAGGTCACAAAAATATATGTTCGAAACAGAAAATTTTTTTTGGATTCAAAATTTTATATAGTTAAATGCACATTTAGATAAACATTAAGGGGTAACAGCTCTAAATGCGCATTTAGGGAGCATTACGGTAGATGTTTAGGATTCCTATAGACTACATCCCATTTCATACCAAGTGGCTACGCTACTTTTACCTTTCACTTCTTTTCTTCCCTTTCTTTTGAGTATTTTCTTTTTGGCGCTTCAATTGGTACTTGGTTCCTCGTGTGCGTAGTTTTGCTATTCAAGTAAATCATCAATTAAATACCTTTAAAGACAAATATTGTGTTTTATTGCACTCACGATTGGGATACACTTATCTGAAACAGTAGTTAAGAGGCAATATATTGGTCGCTGTAGCGTAGTGGTGTCCGGGGTTCGAATCTCGGCACAGGCAAAATCAAAAAGTAGAAAAAATAATTTTTCTACACGGCACCACCTCTCGGCAGGCAATGGCAAACCTACAAGAGTAAAAATTGCTATGAAAAGCTTTTCACTTCGCCGTTCGGATTCGGCTTTAAACTGTAGGTCCCTTCCATTCATGTACAAATATAACACGCACACAATGAGTGGATGCGAAAAGCTCGGCCTAGGTCCTCCATGGGCTGTGCAATCAAAAGTAAAGTAAGTAAGTATATTGGAACACATTTTATCTGAATCTTCGCTCAATATTTTAAAGATTAATTAATTTTACTAAATTATCTAATTTTGATCCTAAAGCTCTAAACATCTGTTTGGAGAATTAAAAAGGAATTATAAGAAGTTTAAACCGTCATGTCTCCAAAATAAAAAAGGCTAGAAAACACAGAATTTTTATTGAATAATGCGGGAATAGAGCTAGAGTTTAGAAAGGGAAAGATAGAAAAATTTTATAAATCAAGATACAGTATAAATATTTGATAATACTGGTTCCTTACTAGCGTCTATCCACCCTATAACAAATTTTAATGATGAGTAGTTATATAATAATTTAAATAAATCATAAGTTGAACAAAATTTTATATCGAGAGACGAAATAGTACACACTTTTTCAAATCTAAGAAGCAAATGATCTTCAAGTATAGAAGAAATACCAAATGTAGTATTAAAAAACTTACCGGCAGTTATGTTTTTTGAATATTGTAACCTATTCAATATGCTTAATAATTCGTATTTTTTCAAAACAATGGAATAAAACAAAAGTAATAATTTTACAAAAAAAAAGACAAGTTTGGATTTAAATACAAACATTCGACAATATGTAACATTGCAATACATTTACTTAAGATCTGATATCAATTGGAATTGGAACAAGAAACTATGCAAAAAGCATTTCAATTAACCAAGTATAAGTTTTCATTACTTCAAAATATACTCATAATATGATTAGTGATAAAACCTTCATCACGGCTTATGTGGCACGGTGTGCCATCCTGTTGGAACCAAATGTTGTCTAATTTCATTTCTTCTCAAATAGCCTACAAGTAATCAATTATCACTGTGTGGTAGTGCAGACCATCTACCTTCCACTGAGCACCAGCAGTGCGCACTGTATGAATACTAGAATATGTTGTTTTATCCAATAAAATTCCAGTTTCACGCACACCTTTCACAAATTGATCCACAAATTGCGTGGAAGACTTCTCTTATACAGAATTTGAACATAATTTTCTTACACATTCGGTAGATGATTCACTTTTTGCAAGTGAATTTTTAGTATTTCACAATGTTGTTTAAGTGCATTTCGTTAACCGCAAATATAACACTAATTTTCCGTCATAAGTAATACGAATTAGAGTTGCCACACTTAAGCTAAACATTCTTTCAAATTCAAATGTTATATGGACCACCATTTATATCACTCTAACAATACCATAAAAAAATAAATCAAAATCTACAGGAATCATTTAACAATTCTATTTAGACCTTCAATAGATATGTTCATATGTAATAATAATAAATATTAAGGAAAAATGGAAATCTTCTTTCTTTTAATGGCACAACTGCCCCTGGAGGGCCTAGGCCAAACTTTTCGCATCCAGTCAAGTTGTGTGTTATATTTGTACATGAATGGAAGAGACCTACAGTTTTATGCCGAATCCGAACGGCGAAGTGAAAAGCTTTTCATAAGAAATTTTACTCTTGTAGGTTTGTCTCTGGCTGCCAAGAGGTGGTGCCGTGTTGAAAAATTGTTTTTTCTACTTTTTGATTATGCCGATATTTGAACCGCGCGCACTATGCGTACCAACTACATCACAGCGACCAGCAAAATAGAATTCGATTAATATTAAATCTAGTTTAAACGATACTGTTATAATAAGTAAAGAATAAATTTTTATATTTTCACAATCATGTTAAAGAAATTATATTGAAAGTCAGAAATGCATAAATCATCATTTAATTCAAGATATATTATTTCTAGAGTTCAAATTATCATGTACCAATTTTTAATGAACGTTAAATAAAAATGCGACATTAAAGTAAATATTAGCAAGATATATTAAAGGAAAAAGGAAACAATCTTACTTTCAAGGCATCTGTGTGGTATTTAGTGTTCTCTACTTTTTTTTCGAAGGCAAATAAATTTTTTTTAATTATAACGAATCCCAACGGACCCTCCTCCCGCTCAACACGGGGCGCATCCACATAATGTATGGATCGGTGACCGAAGCAACTGCTTTACACGAAAATATGTAATAAGCCGCGTATATCCAAATAGGCATTCTTTACAACTACAGATATAAAATCATCAGCTGTTTATTGATTTAATATGATAAGTAAGTTTGTTTTGATGTGTTAAAGAGAATCGGAAATGCTGAATAAATTATAATGTTCATTAAAATCTCTACATATTCCACGAAAAGGATCATTTTGAACATAATTTGTTTTGCATATGCTAAGTTTAATAGGAATAAAATAACGTGAGCTTCTACAGGGTATATTAAAGTTTATTTCGTTAATTAAATACGAAGATGATAAAATGCCATTCAAAAGCTTTACAAGAAATGTTATATTCAGCATTTTTCTTCTGCGTATCAATGTAGGTAGATTAATAAGTTTTAGTCGATGTTCATACGGTGGAAGCTTCAATAGAGTATTCCAACACAAACACCCCAGTGCAAAAATAAGAAATTGTTTTTGAACCGACTCAATTTTACTTATGTAGCAATTATATTGAGGATTCCAGACAGGAGATGCATATTCAAGGATGGGTCTAACAAGCGTTTTTGTTGTATAAGGGTCGTTAAACTCCTTTGACCAGCGTTTAATAAATCCTAACGGAATTTAGCTTTGTTCACACACGAGTTCATATGTAAGTTAAAACTTAATTTGGAGTCCATTGTCACACCCAAATCAACAAATATCAATACATGACTCAGAGTCTGATTCTATAAAGAATATTTAGCAGAGATAGGTTGTCTCCGTGTAAATGTCGTAAACTTACATTTATCCAGATTGAGTTACAAAAAGTTTAATCGGCACCATTTTGAAAAATTATCTAGATCTTCTTGCAGAAGTTTTTGTTTGATTATAGAGTTGTAAGAGAAGAACAACTTTACATCATCAGCATACATTACAATTTTGCAATTTCGAATAACAGATGGCAAATCATTGATAAAAAGAAGAAGTAATAAAGGTCCCAGATGGCTCCCTTGAGGAATTCCGGAAGTAACAGCAATGTTTTTTGATACGGCATTTCGGAAAATCATTTTTTGTTTTCTTTTAGTGATATGTGACTCTATCCATCTCAAAAGCAAGGGCGGAAATCTAATCAAACCTAGTTTTTTAATAAGGAGGCCATGATTGACTTTATCGAATGGTTTGCTAGAATCAGTAACTAGTTTATTTCCCGGTTGGCAGAAGGTCAAACTACATAACACAAGCGTTTTGCGCGTCTGCTTCTTGTTTGAAAATTAGCTGATGCTAATTTTACTTCCATTATTTTTTTCTCTTCTGAATTATTTGCAGCCAATTTATTAGTGATGAGTAAAGTTCAACGACAAATAATCAGCAATAGAATTTTCACTTCAGGGAAAACAAAGATTTAAGCTGCCAGAGTAATAGGTTAATTTTTAGTTGTTTTTTTTTATTGATACATTCAACACACCGGGTGTACCCCTATGAATGCAGAGCATTGTGTTGAAGGAAGAAGGAGGGAGAATGAGAGAGGGAATGCAATCACACAGGACACCGATAAAGAGATAGACAGCCATTGTGGCAAGTGTTATGCCTTTTCCACAATGAACTTCAGTTTATTAGTGTCGACTATGACTGCATGTAGCGCCAACGGCCAAGCTTTTCGCATCCAATCATGTTGTGCGTGTTATATTTGCACATGAATGGAAGGGACCTACAGTTTTCTGTCGAATCCGAACGGCGAAGTAAAAAGCTTTTCATAGGCAATTTTTACTCTTGTAGGTTTGCCATTGCCTGGGAAGAGGTGGTACCGTGTATTAATTTTGTTATTGTTGCATTTTTTTTATATTTTCCTGTGCCGAGATTCGAACCCTTGACACTCCGCGTAACAGTCCAACGCACTACCGCTATGCTACAGCGACCAGATAAAATAATTATATTTAAAATATTTCTTTGTTGTGTTCAACAGTTTTTACACAGAGTAAAGCGTGGAAAAAGTTAAAAGTACTACTACCTACTTGTAATAATTATAACTGCATTGATATAATAAACTCCATAACTTACGAAGGCCTTTCCCAACTAAACTCAGTTTTAAACGCCAATAACGAAATCCTCGATCTCTTTTTCATTGAAATTTTTCTAACGCAAATGTGTCACGTTCATTATTTTTCGTCCTGCCAAAGCATCCTCATCATCATATCCTTGGCATAAATTTTTCATTTCCAATCGTATGCCTTGAAAAAGAAATTCTTATTTCTTTAAATTACAATTTTAAAAAACTGATTATATAAAACTGAAAAATTACCTTTCCAAAGTTGATTGAACTCATTGCTCAGTTATGACCCCCAAACCTTCTGTTTCCTCACTCAATAAAGTGGTTGATCAATTAAAAAATTATATTATATTTATTATATTTAGTTTTTCAGTCCCCCAATGAATAAATCGAAATTTCTGAATTGGTTTAATAACCAATAACCGCAAGCTGAGAAACCAAAAGACTCATTATTACAAACGATATAAGAAATTCAATAACTTGACTGATTTTTCATATAATATACAAATCTTCGCTACAGGTATCAACTACATTTCAGAACTTGTTATAAAGAATATCTAAATAAGGTTAAAGGTTCGCTAAACCAGGATGCTAAATACTTCTGGGACTTTGTGAACATAAAACGTAAATATTCCAGTTTTCTGTCAAGGATGACATTTAATGAAATTGTATCAGAAAACGAAGAAACAATTTGTAATCTCTTTTCAGATTTTTTATGTCAACATACTCAAAAATTCCGAAGCGATCATTATACTTATTTCTCCAGTGGATATTTCGTTCCCATCTGTTGGTGAAACAGTTGTGTTAGAATATATGAGGAACTTAAAACCTGTGTTAATGTCCCTGATAACATTCCAGAATGAATTCTTAAGTAATGTTGCAATGAACTTGTGGTACCCATCACACTTCTATTTAAGTTTTCCTTACAATGTGGGTATTTCCCTGACTTCTGAAAGGTTTCTTATATTATTCCGGTACATATGGTAAATCTGGCAGAAAATCTTTAATAATAACTACCGTGGTATAGCAAAGCTTTGTGCTATTCCCAAACTCTTTGAACAAATAATTTGCTCGCAAGTCAGTTTTAATCTTCATAAATCTATTCCACCTTTTCAAAATGAGTTTTTATCCTGCAAATCGACAACAACTAACATTATAGAATTCACTTCAAGAGTGTTGGAAGGCTTTGCCAATAGATTACATACTGATGTTGTCTACTCTGACTTTAGTAAAGCTTTTGACGTAGTAAATCATAATTTGCTTTTGCTAAAATTGCGAAATATGGGTTTTCCGCCACGTTTACTGAAATGGATCAATTCTTTTCTTACAAATCGAACTCAGAGTGTTGTTCCTCAGGGCTTTAAGTCTAATTGTTTTCCTGTTACTTCTGGCGTTCTTCAAGGAAATCATCGTGGCCCCATTCTTTTTTTCTTTTTATTAACGATTGGCCCAATGTTTTTCAAAATTTTAAACTTTTGATGTACGCTGATAAAGTGAAATTATTTTATGCATTTAATAATACCGACGACTCTAAGTTACTACAAAATGATCTAAATAAACTATACAGTGGGTGTAGCTTAAACTTAATTAAACTGAATTTAAATAAATGTAAGCAAATGTCTTTTTCACGTAAAACTCCTTTATTTATATATTATTAATAACTACTTACTTACTTTACTTTACGTAATTAATAACTACAAACTTGAAATCGTTCCAACATTCGTGGATCTTGGATCGACTTTGGATACCAAACTTTTTTTTAATATTCACATGAGCAAACTCATTAACAACAACAAAATCATGTGCTAGGTTTCATTAAACGCTGGGCGAAAGAATTTGACGATTCATTTGTTACCAAACTGTTTCTTTAGTACGTCCAATATTAAGAATATGCTTAGAATATTCTTCAATAGTTTGGTGTCCTCCATTATTAGTGTCACATAGATGCCTTGAAGTCGGTCCAAAAACAATTTCTTCTTTACTGCTTACGTGGTTTACCTTGGAACACGAACTTAAACCTTTAAATTGAAGATTGTGATAAAGGTATAACACTTGCCACAATCGGTGTTTATCTCTTTATCGGTGTACTGTGTGATTGCATTCCCTCTCTCATTCTCCCTCCTTCTTCCTCCCACCTATCAATCTTCCTTCCATTCTGTATTCATAGGGGTACACCCTGTGTGTTAAATGTATCAACAACAAAAAAAAATCATATGAAAGTCGTTTGAAACTAATATCATTACCATCGTTATAGTCACGTAGAATAATGTTGAATTTATATTTAAACTTTTTCGGGCAAATATCTTTTAAGTAGGCACAATATCATATACCTACACATGCTACAAGGAACTGTGATTTGATATGCTTGAAAACTTATAATTGTAATTACTTAAAATTTGAAGCATTCAATAATGTCTGTAAAGATATCGATCCATCAAAATCAATTAAAGCTAAACTTCTTCTAAAAATTAACAATTAACTCTCTTCACTATCCAGCCATTTTGTGCTTAATGTAGTTCTCTCCCCTCGCGCTTTTGCTTCCATTCTCGCTTCTGTAGAGTGATCCGGGTCACTCTACCACGGTAACGTACATGCAGTTGGGAGTGCCCCTCGGTCGGCTGGGCGGGAAGTGGGCGTGCGATTCGTCGAAAAAAAAACACACACTGATTGGAAGATGTTCATGAAAGCGAAAATTCCGCTCCATAAAATAAGTTATACAAGTTTTGTGAAACTTTTTGAAGAATATACCACTAATACAGTGCCAAGTGAAGCCGTATCGCGCCAAATATGTGTGCCAAATCTTTACGAAGAATATATGCAAGTTTACTTCGACGTAAAAAAAAATTAGTTTAAGTCGCTGATGAGCATGAGCGCACTTTCAAAAAGCAATACGTGTATGCATATGTTTAACGTAATTAAAAAAAAAAAACCCAAAAAAGGTGATTTTGTTGGAACGAAAAAAGAAAACTTTGCAATGCCTAAATTAAGTGATAAACAACAATTATTAAAGCTGTTGAGCAAAATGCAATTCAGGAGCTGTTACTTGCACATGCCTTTGTATTTGCTTTTCTTTGTTGTTGTTGACTTTTAAATTGTGTAGGGAGAAGTCTACGAGAGAAGGAGGATGAAGTTATAAATGAACTTTTTATGCGGTCAGCTATCGTGGAGCCTTTTATCCGAGGTCCAGTGACAAAATAATTTTTTGTAAATGTTTTTCCTGATGTTTTTAGATGAAAATTAATTCAAAGAACTAGCACGACTGAACTGGCAAAACATTAATATTATACTGAAACTTATTAAAAATGACGATTTATTTAACGGTCCGCTTTCAACTTAACAAATGCCAGTGATAATGCAAATAATGATCGTATTATGTATATCGGTTATGATGTAATGGGAAAGGAGCTTCCATCACAAAAGTTCCACAGTTGTTTGGAATCGGTGACGGTGGTACTATTTAAATTATCTCTTGCAGAGTATTTGGTCAAGTAGTGAAGAGCGTCAACAAATATGTAGTTGCTATAACATTCAAAGAAACGCCGCATTGCATTAGATATGTCGATGGAACCGAGATAAAATTAGCAGAAAAGCCATAAGATTATCCGGAAGCATATATACTCTCTGAAAGTCCAATCAGTATGTGACCTTAAACTAAGCATTAGTCATATGGCACTAGGATTTTCAGGCAGTGTGCAAGATAGCAGAATATTTACCAATTGTGATTTATCGCAAAAGACACCTGAATATTTTTCGAATGTAGAATTGTTAGCCGGCGCTTACATGTTAACACCACGGCTTATCACTCCATACTGAATAAATTCCTTTATAGAGAATCATGAAGAACGCAGTCAATTCAATAAAAATTTCAGCAAGCATCAAGTAAGAATTGGAATTGAGCATTGGTATTTTAAAAGAAAGGTTTGGAAGCTTAAAAGAGCTAAACTACAAATTAAAAATGAGAATGTGGTTAAAAATGCTTACAGATGGATACTTGTTTGCGCTTTTTTGCATAGCATAATTATCGAAAATAATAATGAATATTTTTCCAATTTGATGTTGAAGAAAGTGATGCAGAAGAAGATAATGGCGATGAAAATGTAGCATCTATGGTAATACTGTAACAGGTGAACAGAAACGCCGTGCTATTGCAGAAATTGCTATTGCAAAATGCAATTAAAAGCTTTTCTGTAATAAATAAAAGTTTTATTGAATTAAAATTAAAAGTATATTCATTCCGAATAAAATAAAACATTATTAAATAAACTTCATATTAATGTAAAAAATGACTTAAAACTTATAAGAGCATTACATACATATATTTCATATCTATTTTTGCCCAGCATTGTGGTGATTGGAATGAAGATTATTAGGGAGAAGTAGTTATAAGCGTTTGTTTTAAGTTTGCTAAGTTCTTAATAAGTGGGAAAAATATTTGTAGGGAGCTTATTCCAAATACGCGCGGCACGACAGCTCCAGCCCATATGTGCGAATTAAACTCCCAATTAAAGGTGGTGTAGATCATGCGAAGATCAGTCGGAGTGAAATATTTTTTACACCGCCTAAGAAAGAAGAGACACTTGGCTGCTTCTTTCGACACGTCGAAAATGTGTTTATTCCAACGAAAATCACATTGGCTGCTTCTTTCGACACGTCGAAAATGTGTTTATTCCAACGAAAATCACATTGGATGGACATGCCTAGAACATCAGGAGCCGCTGTCTCCCCAGTACATACCCCACCCATATCTAGCGGGTTAACGGGGTGCTGGGAAACCCGTTTGTGAGATAACAGACGAAATTGGGTCTTACGCATAACATGCCTTTTCCTCTCAATCTTCGCAATCTCCAAAGAGTTAAGGCGTTTTGAACAGGCATATGAATGAGAAATGGTGCTGTCATCTGCAAAGAGTAAATGGGATTCTTCGTTAATGACAGAAGCTCATTAATGAAGATAAGGAAAAGTGTAGAGGAGAGGACCGAACGCAGCATTAATGGCACGATCTTCCGAAACAATGTTGTCTATGCGCAATCACTTTTGACACCAGTGCTTTATGTCACACTCTGTCAAACGCCTTTGAAATATGCAGAGCAACTGCCTTGCAACCGCCGACACCTTGTTTATGTTAAGATTTGCAAGAACTCTTTTAACTACTCACATTCAAAAATGCATCTCAGGCATTTCGACAATGGTTAACCGAGGATAACCGAATTACTGACGAGGCGATCACTTGTAAAAAGAGCTGGAATTCACGAAGACGTTTGGGTCTTTACTCTCTTTACTAAACAATAAAAGTTCTTAAAGCCCCTATGGAATTGTAAGACTTTGTGCCTCAGGCGCTGTTCGTATAGAAGCTTTTCGTGCTTTAGAGAGGCATTAGAGCGATGTCGTTCCTGTTTACGCAAATGTTCAGTATTGGCATTCTTTTTATATTGCCAGTTCCTGAAAGCGACCTGACTGCTGATCTGCCGCATTAAACCACGCATTATCTTTATGTTTAACGCTAATTGTTTTATTAGGATTGAATGACCGCATTCCTAATAAAATTATTTCTTCTACCATTTTAGCATATAGAAAGCTTTTATCGGTAAAATATGTACAATTTCCAATTAAAATTAAAAAAAAAAATTATTGAGACCAATCCAATTTGCATTAATCGCTTTGGATCTATTTTCAAAGGGTTGTGGATTCGAGAATACGGAAAGGATGCTAAAATGGTACAAAATGGTAACGTGTAATTGAGTCTGGTCGTTCGACTAAGCAAATACCTCGACACACCTTCGTGTGTTGTGTGACTTGAGTGGCACAACCAATCCGAATTGTGAACATTGAAGTCACGAGCAACCACGATTTCATTGCACGGATATGAATCTAAAATAGCAGCAATCGAATCGGAAAGGAAATCTAACTTATTAAAAGTAAAATCCCTATCCGAATTCGGGATTCTATAAAGAAAACAGAAGTGCAGAAAAAGAGCCTGGTTGTTGAACCTGACCCACATGGAGCTGAACTCAGCCTGCCATTATATGGGGTTTATGGAGGTTTATAAATGCATATACAGAGAAGAAATTCGATCTAAGCCCGAGAATGTTGTAAAAACATATACGAAAATTTCCCGACACTTATAAGCCTAGACAAAATTAAAATAATACAAGTGGCCGATAAAGAGATAGACAGCCATTGTGGCAAGTGTTATGCCTTTACAACAATGAACTTCAGTTTATCAATGTCGACTATGTAGCGCCAACGAATGGGCGCTTATACCTATTTGAGATCAATTCGTAATAATTTAAAATAAAAATAACATTTCACAACTTTAATTTACATATGCTTATTAAAGTGAATCGTCATTAGACTTTTGTAAATCTTTTCTCAAAAAGAGATTATATAATAGGGGTTACAAAAGCAATTCACTCTATTGGCTATATTTAAGATCAATTTCGTATTTGTTTATTCTTTCTTCCATTTTAACCCTTAGCTTTTTCTTTTCCATTTCCATTGCAATTCTTTCACTCTGTTCTGGCTCCTGTTTCTTTATTTCTACTTTCTGTCTGTCTAACTTCAGCTGATCCTGTCACTTTCTTTCATCCATTTCTAACCTTTTCTATTGCATTTCTATCTTTTTGCATACAAAATAAATTTTTGAGCGTGGATCTTCCTGGTAATTGATGGAATGAATCTTTTTCTAGCAATTCAGTCACATTTTCATCTCCACTTTCCTTGGCAAGAGGAACATTTGTATTATTATCCTTCTTCCTCCCACCTATCATCTTCCTTCCAATCAAAACAATGCTCTGCATTCATAGGAGTACACCCAGAGTGTTGATTTTATAAAAAAAAAAATACCACTTGCTGATGGCAACAATAATTTGATGTTACCCAATGTTTCTGACGAATTGATTGAATCAACGGATAACGAATTGGAAGCAAATCGCAGTTCAAATCGCAGTTCAAAACTTAATTGTATGTTGTCGATGTGGTTTCCCATACTACAACAATGTTTAATACTATTAGGAACAGATTTAGTGAGATTGGTAAAAAGATGTCAGTAATGCCATGACGAGAATAATAATGTTGAGCTCCCAATTGAGAATCGATATAATTTACGCGCTTATTTAAGCACTACGGGTAAGAAAGCTACGCAATCTCTTACCCCGTCTAGTGCCATCGATGTTTCTTCAACATTATTTTCTTCTCCTTTGGCTATGAATCAATCTCCCATAGTTATTGATGATATTGAAGCTATTCCCACTATTGCAATCTCAACTTCGACTGAAAGTAAAATTTTACCTTCTTCTATCACATAATGTGCTATTCCAGTTCTAAAAAAATTAACAGTAGTGAATGTGTTGCGCCTGTTACAAAAAAACTTAAAGTAGTTGCACTCAAAAAAACTGTTTTTATCTCACGTTTTTCTAATGACACTTTGTACAATCGATGACATAATATTTCATATAAAATCTAAAATTGATGACATTTCTGTTCTGAAGTTTAACTTTTCTGGCCAAATGGTGCAATTGTGAACGAGTTTGTTTATAAACCTAGGCCAGACTCAGAGTGGGTTGCGCGCATTCCTCGTGTGGATCCAAAAAACTGTCTGGAATAAATGATTTTTTTTAAATAATATATCAAAATGTCACAACAGCACATGAAGAGCCTAGGCCGAGCTTTTCGCATCCAGTCATGGAACGGCGAATCCGAACGACGAAGTAAACAATTTTTCTCTTGTAGGTTTGCTACAACCTGACAAGAGGTGCTGCTGTGTATAAAAATAGTTTTTTATACTTTTTCATCTTGCCTATGCCGAGATTTGAACCCTGGACCGCGTAGCAGGCCAACACACTACCAACTACGCCACGGCGAACACAATTTTATTGTAAACTATTGTTTATTATAGGTAAGAATGAATATTACGAATTATAAATTAATAGACAACAAAAAAAAAATGTTTGTGCGTCAGTAGCACTACAGAAGTTTACTTATTCAGAACGTTTGCGTTTTGGGTTTTCAGGTCAGGTTTAGTAATCGTGTAAAAACTAGAGTCGCAGACATTACAGTTGTGGCCGAAGGAATTTTTAACGAACATGTTTTGAAAGTGTTTATGTGGTGATTTATGCAAACGATAAGCCTTGCATAGTTTAGTTTAAAGGTTCTCTGATCTCAGGTGTGTTACAACTGGATTAACATAATTTTGATTCTTTGCATTTCCATTTCGTTGCATGCAACGCCCTCTGCAAAATAATCATCATCATCAACATATTCATACCAGGTGTACATGTATGAAAACGGTAATTTTTTAAGAAAATACACGTTTATTTAAGAAAAATGGGTATACATTCAATCTTCAAATAATGGTCATTGCTAGTTACACATTTTTCCCATCTCCCTTTTTTGAGTCAAACCTCGAGTCATTTTTGCATATTTTCGAAGTGCTGCTCAGCAAGTGGGCACCCCATTGATGAAAATAAATGCTAGTCAGATGGAGCCAAGTCTGGTGAATAAGCCGCATGGGGGAGGGCTTCCGAGCTGTACGAATCAACTAATTCCCGAGTCTGTTTTGTTCGATGTGATGATGCATTGTCATGAAGAAAAATCACTTTGTGTTGCCTAGCTTGATATTATGGACGTTTTTCATCGCCAGTAACAATTCGATGAAGATATGACTTTCTTTTGTACCTGGCGAGCAACATTTCACAGGTGGGTTTTCGATTTTCTTGCTGTCTTTCAGTCAATTCATGCGGCACCCATCTTCAAACCTTCTCACCTTCAAAATCAATCCCATGGCTTTTAAGCGATGAGAAATGCATTGTTGGGTCACATTTAATTGTTCTGCAAGTTGTTCTTGCATTTTCCCATCATCATCATCGAGTAAAGCTTGCAATTCAGCATCTTCAAATTTTTTCGGTGGTCTTTCACGTTCTTCGTTTCTCACATCAAAATCGCCACTTTTAAACTTATTGAACCACTTGTTACACTGTGTTTTGCCTAGAGCGTGCTGGCCAAAGCAGAGCTTAAAAAGCAGATTTCTTCAATTGGAAACAGAAAATCAATGATGTCCGCATATCGTTGTTTGTAGGCACGAAATTCGACATTTTTACAAGCGAAAAAAAAAATGTTGTTGTATGAAACTTGATTGTTTATGAACTGAATATTGTTGACAGAACTAAATGCGAAGAAATGGCGCCAATGATTTGGTTTGACATAGAGTATAGTTTAACTTAGCGACACAGAGATGTCATCACTGGTTTCATACATGTACACCTGGTACTCAAAGCATGCGAATTTATTTGCTACATCATTATAATTATAATCTTACCATCATCATCATCATCAAAATATGCAGGTTGTATAATCTCAACAGGTGGAAAATTTGCCATTTGCCGGTCTGAGAACTGAGAACATTTGCAATGTTATGAGGTTGACTAGAAACTTGGCAAATCTCGTCTATGTTTTGTTGTGCTAATGCGAATTGTTATTTTTTTCCACGGAGGAAAGATTTTCAGGCAAATTTTCAAGTAAATCTTCTGACCTACTCTTTCGTTGGGAAGCTGGGAATTTGGCCACCTCAATGATTGCTGGTGCTGTATAATCTGAAGACTTTCGTCGGTACTCAATGGCTTGAATGTTAATGCAATTATTAACTCTAATGAATTCATTTGCCATTCATGCTGCCTCTCCGTTTTTGCGAGTTGCTTTATAATGGGATTCGAATTCTGTTGTGATTCAAGTTGCTTGCGAAGTCTACACTCTCGCGATCTCTCTTTGCTGGTTTTTGTTTTTTGTTTCACTACAGCAAAATCTGAATTTTATTGGGCCTCCATTTTTCGACGAAGTCTACATTCTCGTTGTCTCTCAACTGCGGTTTTTGCTGGAGATTTTACCGTAACAATCGCCATTTGTTTGTGCCTCGTGTTTGTCATTTTCAGTCTATACTCGCTAATTCTTTCTGTTCTAGAAATTTGTAAATGGATTTGTTTGAAATTCCAAATTTGAGGAGAAACGGATGGACAGCACCCTCTATAACCCGAGTATGAAAAAAACAAATATATTTTGTGAATAAAATATGAAACGTCGCGAGTGAAAAGAGTCAGATAATAGATTTTTTTTGTTCCTCTTTGTGGTTGTAATTTCACTGCTATCGTTTTTAGTTGCTTTTTCTTGTACGCGTTGTGGTAGAGTTGTTAGGCTTCGCTTTCTAATTTTTTTTCCGCTTTTATATACACCGAATTTTTTCTGTACCATCGATTTTTGCCTGATTTTGTATTGCTTCTTACAGCATTTGCATGCCTTCATAATTAAATACACAAATATACAGTATGCAAATATGTACGTATGTGTAATACTTTTGGAAGACATCAAAATCAAATGTCAGAAGAAACAATACAAATTCAAAATCAGTATGTGTAAACCCTCTCGAACATGGAACAAAAGAGAATACTGAAAAATCTTTGAGAAAAATCGGCGTGTGTAAAAGTAGACTTTTTCTACTTCATCTTTTTTTCGCATTTAAAATGTGACAAAATGGCGAATGAGACGAGCAAATTGCTACTGCTGATAAACAGAAGATAAGAAAAAGAAGATAACTCGGGTATCAAATAATGTTACAATTAAAGGTTTAATGTGGTGTTGCAATGTTCATGTTTTGCCATCAATATTTTTTGGTGGAGGCACTTCGTACCAACATTTTGGGGCAATTTTAATTTAAAATAATTAATAACATATTTTTATTACCCAGTATACTCGATGCAATTATGAGAATTTATGCATAAAAAGTAAATTATATGTGGCAACGCTTTCAATGATCGCTTCAATATTTTACAGTGCACACTACAGCGTTCTCTCTCACACTTACGCCATGGACATGATTCTGTTTGCAGTTAAATTTCTATTCTTTTCACTCATTCGTGTACGCTGACATTTTATTGTGAAATTATAAACGCAGCTACGAAACCAAATGCGAATTTTTTGTTATTATAATTAAATTTTTTTAATTATTTGCAAAAATTCATAAAAATATTAATAATAGTGGTAAATGTAGATAGGGGTTTCATGCAGTTATTTAATTTCATAAAAGGTTAATCATCATTTGCGAACAGCATGTACGTGATAAATTGCAAATAGCAGAATAGAATTTTTTTTCTGCTACATCGTTGTATATGAAAAAATTTGCAAGTGCGTTTGATGTGAGATTTTTTAATTATCACCAAAAGTAATACATAAAGACCCCCGAAAAATAGTGGTAAGTGTAGTCAGAAGTTTCTTGCAGTTATTTTCATAAAAGGTTAACCATCATTTGCTGTTCTGTGTGATATTTTGCAAGTAGCAGAATATAGCATTTTTTTCTGCAACTTCGTCGTATGATAGAGCGCGCTGCTTATCATTTCCGTGACAATTTCCGTTGCGTCGGTCATCTTTTACCCCCGGTGTAATATGAAAACGATTCTAAAGAAGTAAATTTCAGTAACACGTTACAAATGCGACGTCTTCGGAAGCGTTTAATGGGTAGTTGTAGTACGAATGTTCACAAAATATCCAAAGAAGGTAGATCAAAAATTAATTGGAAATGTTTCCAAATATCAAAAAATCCACTTTTTTAAATTAAGAAGAAAGTTTCCTTTTATTTATTTTAATTCAATATTCTGCACACACAATTTTACAAATTTATTTTGAAAAACAAACAAAGTTTACTGCTTACTCTATATGTTATTGGGTTGTGTTCATATGGAGCTGTTTCACTGCACTAACACATCTCTTTTTTTTTGTTTTTTCTTCTTTCTTATTTCTTGCTATTTTTCGCCTGTGTGACTGATTTAATTTGCTCTTTCTTTTATTTAATTTTACTCTAATTTATATTTAGATGTCCGCTGCTACGAATTTATGTAAATGTTAACTAACATAAAACGAGAACGTAACCAAAAACTAACAAAAAGTGTAGCGAGTGTACTTTCACGCAAAGATTTTTGTCAAAACAGAGAAAAAGAAATTTTGTGTTTCAAGTTTTAATATAGATACACAATTTTTCTGCTTTCATTATTAGAACTGGAAAACAATCGATGTTTGCCACCATAGATGTTTACGATGTTTCCCATGCAATTTTTAAAACCACTTTTCGAGTTAAAAACAGATTTATATTAATTTTTTTGTATATTGTTGCAAAAGAGTAATTGAAAATAAATAAATTTTATTTCAAGATAAACATATTCATTAATTAAATTAAACTTAAGGAACAAGTCATTAATTACAAAAAATGGTGCACAATGACCTTATTGATATTTTAAAAAAAAATTTCAGAGATCAAACAGTTTTTGATTTTTGTTTAAAAACAAAAGTTTGTTAACAACATTACATTTAAGTGAGCATCTGCACTCTGAAATTATCTGTCCCGCTTTGCTGAAAATTCTTTCAGATTCGCACGACGATGCTGGCACGCAAAGGAACTTTTTTGCTTTATTTTTAAAAGACAACATGTCCTGATAGCTTTCCTAAAAATAATATTATTAATATTTTCTTAAATATAACTAACTTCTTCTTACCTTCCAATATTCCAAGGGATTCCTCTGCTGCGATTTGTTTTTCCAAATGCTGCTAAGAAGAATAGCGTCAGTCTTGGAAGACACGAATTTTCTTTGCAATTTATCCTTCATAAAGGAAACACGCTTTGGTTCTGTTTTTGGTGGCGCTGGTTGAGAGGTTTGCGGATGTTTGGACAATTCGTTGAACAGTTCATCCTCTAAGGCTTTGACAACCTTTTCGGCGTTCGACGCTGTTAAAACCCCATCTTTTTTGAATCGCGGATCTACAATGGTAGCTATCCTGGTTATTGTTCTTGTTTCGTAATGGAATCTTTTTCGTCCTTTATTTTTATTGATACATTAAACACACTGGGTGTACCCCTATGCAGAGCATTGTGCTGAATGGAAGAAGAAGGAGGGAGAATGAGAGAGGGAATGCAATCGCACAGGACACCGATAAAGAGACAGGCAGCCATTGTGGCAAGTGTTATGCCTTTACCACAATGAACTTCAGTTTCTCAGTGTCGATTATGACTGCATATAGCGCCAAAGGCCAAGCTTTTCGTATCCACTCACGATGTGCGTGTTAAATTTGCACAGTTTTATGCCGAATCCGAACGGCGAAGTGAAAAGCTTTTCATAGGCAATTTTTACTCTTGAAGGTGGTGCCGTATAATACTTTCGTTGTTGTTGCATTTTCTTTTTTTTTTTGCCCGCCGAGATTCGAACCCTTGACACTCTGCGTTGAACAGTCCAACGCACTACCGCTACGCTACAGCGACCAATGGCCAATGATCGAAGGTGTGTCTGATCGGTATATGGTACCTTGGATCTAGCGTGTTTACAAGCCTGCGGTAACCTGAGTCGTTTACAATATTAAATGGCTACACATCCGAAACAATCATTTGCATAACCATTTTATCTAATTTTTATTTTTGTGCGTCGAAGCAGGTGGGCATTTAGAATGTAATATTTTATTAACGATTTAAAGGTATATTTTTCAACTAGAATATAACAAAAATTGGTGGTATAAGTTATATAAAAAGAATAAAATTAAAATATTTACAACAATAAATACATATAACAATATAGAAATTTACAAATAATAAAATCTAAAATATATAATCAACTAAATTATGCTGAGATTTATTTATTTTGGCGAAACACTTACATACCTTAAGATAGCAAGAAAGCCATAGAGTAAGGTTTTTTCTTTGTGTTGTGTAATTAGAGAATTATTTTAGTTAGAAAAATTTAATAAGTATAACAAAAATTACTAGGTTAACTCAATCTCACATAGAGCCAACAACGTTTGAAAAGATGGGTGTAAATCTTGATGTACAAACATTCAGTCATACCGTAAGTGGTGCCATACAATCCGCTAGTGAGAATAAGAAATTAAAGCGTGCACTGCAATTAAATAATAATGTTTGGCGGAAACTGCAGGAAATGGTTGCATATATCAAACATATTGATTGCAAATCCATTGCGTGGATAGATACAAACAACTTATGGGATATTGGGCTTAGCGGAAGAAATATTCAGGCAGAACTTAAATCCGATCTTTGTTCTGACCAGCCGTTTCAATCAAGATCCTTTACAAAACGGGTTTTCCTGCATTCGAGCAAAGGGAGGTCATTGCAAAAATCCATTGGTTTACGAATTTAATATTATTAAGCTAGCATAAACTTCTATCGCTAAAACTCCCTCAATTCAATACACAATCTTACTGCATGGAGGATGCACATGTTATGTTATCGGTTGACTTTCAGTCAATTATAGAAAATACTCAACAAGCTATTCAGGAAGTTAATGAAAATATACGCCCTTCATTTAGTTACGAGGACATTGTTGAAGATAATTCACCTTATTTTGATATTTGTTACTTACGTACCAATCGAACTAACGTTGATCAGATATTTTGTAAGCTACATAGCATGGCGTATTTTTGTAACAGGTGTAAAGGAGAGTTAGTAAAAATGGATGAAATTTTAGTTTATTCAGCTTTCCATATTACTTAACAGTCGCCTCTGCTATGCGGACGCTGGCGCCAGTTGATAAGGCCAAGTGCAGTCAGGTTGCCCTGCACCTGGTCTTTCCAACGGAGATTAGGACGTCCCCTTCTGCGTGTTCCTCCACCGTGGTTCGAATAAAATACCCTTCTAGCCGGGGCGCTTTCTTCCATTCGCTCAACATGACCCAGCCAACGAAGCCGCTGGATTTTTATACGCTTGACTATGTCAGTGTCGGCGTACAGCTCATACAGCTTATCGTTCCATCTTATTCGATACACGTCGTCCACGCATACTGGACCATAGATCTTACGGAGTATCTTCCTCTCGAACGCTCCTAACAGCCTCTCATCATTGATGGTCAATGTCCACGTCTCTGCGCCATACATTAGGACGGGAAGGATGAGGGACTTATAGAGCGTTATTTTCGTCGGTCGAGAGAGGGCTATACTTCTCAATTACCTACTGAGCCCGTAGTAACACCTGTTGGCAAGAGTTAGTCTCCGCTTGATCTCAAGGCTGACATTATTGTTGGTGTTTATGCTGGCTCCTAGATATACGAAATCCTTGACGACTTCAAAAGTATAATTGTCAACAGTAACATTTTTTCCAAACCGCCGTGACTCTTTGTTTGTTGAGACAAGGTATTTCGTTTTGTTCTCGTTCACCACTAGACCCACTCCCTTTCCAGGTTGGAGAATGCTGCACTGATTGCTCGAGCGTTTTTGACAATGATGTCAATATCATCAGCGTATGCTAGCAGCATGACACTCTTGTAGAAGATAGTGCCAGAGATGTCGATGTTCGCAGCTCGAATTATTTTCTCCAGCATAAGGTTAAAGAAGTCGCACGATAGGGAGTCACCTTGTCTGAAACCTCTTTTGGTATCAAATGGTGCGGAGAGGTCTGTCCCAATTTTCACTGCACTGGTGGTGTTGGTCAGTGTTATTTTGCAAAGACGAATGAGCTTTGCAGGGATACCAAAATCAGACATTGCGGCGTACAAGTGATCCCTAATCGTGCTGTCGAAGGCGGCTTTATAATCGACAAATAGATGATGGGTGTCGATCTGTTTTTCTCGGGTCTTTTCCAGGATTTGGCGTAGTGTGAATATCTGAGCGATGGCAGATTTACCAGGCCTGAAGCCACACTGATAAGGTCCAATCAGTTTGTTGACGATGGGCTTCAGTCTTTCGCACAGTACGCTCGATAGAGCCTTATATGCAATATTAAGAAGGCTTATCCCACGGTAGTTGGCGCAGATCGTGGAATCACCTTTTTATGGATTGGGCAGAGTACGCTGAGATTCCAATCACTTGGCATGCTTTCATCTGACCATATTCTGCATAGAAGCTCATGCATGCGTTTTTTGAGCTCTTCGCCTCCGGTCTTCTGCACCTGCAGCCTTATTGTTTTTCAGCCGAGCAATGGCTGTTAAGACCTCCTCATAGTCGGGCGGCGCTACTTCATAGCCGTCTGTGATTGGGGTTTCCGGAGTGGATTCCACAGTGGCGGGATTATTGCCGTCATCGCCATTAAGCAGCTGAGAGAAGTGTTCCCTCCATAATCTCATTATACCCTGAACACCTGTCACCACATTTCCGTCTTCATCCTTGCAGGAAGTGGCGCCGGTCTTCAAACCATCAGTCAGGCGTCTTATTCTTTCAAAGAATTTTCGGACCTCGTTCCTGTCCCGTAACATTTCGATGTCATTAAACTCGCGTCTTTCTGTATCTCTTCTGGCGCCTGAAAAGACGTTTCATCTATTATATCTTTCCATCTATTGTATTTGAATCGTTAATAAAATATTACATGTTATTCAATTGTTTGTTATTAAACCCACAAATACTAATTGCCCATCTACTAATTTTTAATTAATAATTTTTTCTTTTTCTTCCGAGAAAGGTGATATGATTTACCCTAGAGTTGTTACGATCCATGATTTGGCATATCATTGCCACTCATCGATGCATTTGTCTTCGTTTGTACAAAGAAAGCAAAATTTGTGTATCTATGTATATTACCCGGTGCAAATATGAAACCGGTAATGGCATCTCTGTGTCGCTAGGTAAAACTATGTGCTCTGTCAAACCAAATCATTGACGTCATATCTTCGCATTTAGTTCTGTCATAAACAATAAAGTTTCATACAACAACATATATTTTTTCGCTCGTAAAAATGTCGAATTTTGTACCTACAAACTACGATATGCCGACATCATTGATTTTCTGTTTCCAATTGAAGAAATCTACTTTGTAATCTTATCGAATGCTTGTGGAAGCTTACGGTGAGCACGCTCTAGGCAAAACACAGTGCAACGAGTGGTTAAAAAAGTTTTAAAGTGGCTATTTTGATGTGAGAAACGAAGAACGTGGAAGACCACCGAAAAAGTTTGAAGATGCCGAATTGCAAGCTTTACTCGATGGGAATCATTCTCATCAAACGCAAGAACAACTGGCAGAACAATTAAATGTGACCCAACAATGCATACCTCAACGTTTCAAAGAAAATAGAAAAACCACCTGTAAAATGTTGCTCGCCAGGTACAAAAGAAAGTCATATCTTCATCGAATTGTTACTGGCGATGAAAAATGGATCTGTTTCGAGAATCCCAAACGTAAACGATCATATATTAAGCCCAGTACACCGGCCAAATCGACAACAAAGCCAAATCGTTTCGGAAAGAAGGCAATGCTCTGTGTTTTCTGGGATCAGCGAGGTTTGACTTTCTGAAACCAGGTGAAACAGTTACTGGTCAACGCTACCAACAACAATTGGTTGATTTGAACCGTGCTTTGCGCCAAAAACGTCCAGAATATCAAACTAGGCAAAACAAATTAATTTTTTTGATGGCAATGCACCATCACATCGAACAAAACAGACTCGTGAATTGGTAAATTCGTACTGCTAGGAAGCCCGATTTGAACGGAAATGTGCAAAAATGGCTCGAGGTTTGACTTAAAAAAGAGAGATGGGGAAAAATGTGTAGCTAGCAATGGCCATTATTTGAAGATTGAATGTATAACCATTTTTCTTAAATAAACGAGTATTTTCATAAAAAATTTTCGGTTTCATACGTGTACACCTGGTATATCTTTGAAGCCACTCTTTTGGACAATATATGTGTATCTGAAACTTGGTTTAGAAGTGATCTTTCGGATCAGCTTTATTCTATAAATGGATACCAGCTTTTCAGGAATGATAGGAACTCAAAGAGGAATGGTGGTGTTGCAGTTTATTGTAAAAGTAGTCTTGATGTCAAAGTTATAAGCCAAAGTAATGATTCGGTGATTGAAGATGAAATTGAGATTTGCTGGGTATCTCAATTGATTTCTGTATTTGAGCCTTCATCAAGTATTTTTAAATCTTTCTTTAAATTGAATAAGAACTTTCTTCTTGAAATTTTTAATGTTGTACGAAGCTATTATCGTGTGTCTATAACCCTCATCACAGTAATAGCCTTGAATCATTTTTTCTTGACGTTTCAGACAGATTGATTGACTATTACTGAATCATAACTTTGCTCGTAAGTTTTTAGACTAAGTATACCTCTACTAATGCCCATACTGTCGTCAATTATCTCTCTCCCATACGTTACTCTAATCACTAATTCTAATGGAATGGCCTGGGGGCCTGGGGCGTAGGACACAAGGTAAAGTTCGTGACAGTCGCAGGTGCGTCCATGGTCGATCCTTGCGCTTCTACGTTTCAAGTCGACACACAGCCTCCTCGTGGCGTCCCCTGGATAGCGATCTGACAACCGTCAGTGAGTTAACTAATGTGTGCGGCGGGCTTCTCCATGGCCTTGAATGAATGGTTGTGCGTCGGGCTTGGAACCCACCACGTTAAAATACCCTCCAATGAAACCTCCAAACAAGCGTCGGATAATGAATCCCTCTAATGTTGACGACTCCCGCAAACGCCCAAAGGACAACGATTTACGGATATGCACCTGGAATGTCCGAACCCTCTACAGGGAAGGTGCCTCTATCCAGCTGGTGGATGTCCTCCAAAAATATAGAGCTGACATCACCGCTGTACAGGAAATGCGATGGACGGGACAGGGTTACTCCAAAAGAGCATCCTGTGATATCTACTACAGCTGTCATGCGTCGAGACACGAATTTGGTGTTGGATTTGTGGTTGGGAAGAGACTGCGTCATCTAGTCTCGAGGTTCACGGCGGTGAACGAGCGCCTAGCCACTATCCGCATCAAAGCAAAATTCTTCAACATCAGCCTAATTTGTGTCCATGCCCCGACGGATGAGAAGGATGAAACGACCAAAGATGGCTTCTACGAGCTCCTCGACAAAGCTTATGAGCATTGCCCCCGCCACGATGTTAAAATCGTGTTAGGCGACTTTAATGCCAAGGTGGGCAAGGAGAGTCTCTTTGGTCCGACGATCGGAAAATTCAGTCTCCACGACGAAGCCACCGATAACGGTATGAGACTGATCGACTTCGCCGCGGCACGAAACATGACAGTTAGTAGCACCAGATTCCAACATAAGGATATCCATAAGGCCACTTGGCTGTCCCCTGATCAAAACACACGAAACCAAATTGATCACGTTGTGATCGACGGAAGGCACGCTTTCAATGTACTAGACGTACGCACAATACGTGGTGCAAACATCGACTCAGACCACTACTTGGTTGCAGCCAAGGTCTGCACACGTATATGTGTAGCAAATCGCGTACGGATAGGTACAAAGAGAAAGCTGGATGTCGAAAAGCTGCAATCACAACAGACAGCCAAAGTCTTTGCCAACCAACTTGCATTTCTCCTTTCGCAAAACACCCCTCAACTTGATGATATATGCGCACAGTGGACGCACATTTCCCGCTCTATGCGTACGGCTGCCGAAGAGGTGCTAGGCTACCACCGTCGACGGAGAAATATGTGGTACGACCAAGAGTGTCGCGATGCTACTGAAGCAAAAAACGCAGTATACAGAGCCACCCTGCAGTCAGTTGCAACGCGAGCTGCTAAGGAGCGATACAGAAAGTTGAGGAGGGAGGAGAAACGTCTTTTCAGGCGCAAGAAAAGAGATGAAGAAAGACGCGAGTTCAATGATATCGAAATGTTGCGGGACAGGAACGAGGTCCGAAAATTCCTTGAAAGAATAAGACGCCTGACTCTTGGTTTGAAGACCGGGGCCTCTTCCTGCAAGGATGAAGATGGAAATCTGGTGACAGATATCCAGGGCATAATGAGATTATGGAGGGAGCACTTTTCGCAGCTGCTTAATGGCGAAGACGGCAATAATCCCGCCACTGCGGAACCCACTCCGGAAACCCCAATCACTGACGGTGTTGAAGTACCGCCGCCTGACTATGAGGAGGTCTTAGGTGCAGATGGCCTGCCTGCTGAGTTGTTTAAGACCGGAGGCGAAGAGCTCAAAAAACGCATGCATGAGCTTCTATGCAGAATATGGTCAGATGAAAGCATGCCAAGTGATTGGAATCTCAGCGTACTCTGCCCAATCCATAAGAAGGGTGATTCCACGATCTGCGCCAACTACCGTGGGATAAGCCTTCTTAATATTGCATATAAGGTTCTATCGAGCGTACTGTGCGAAAGACTGAAGCCCATCGTCAACAAACTGATTGGACCTTATCAGTGTGGCTTCAGGCCTGGTAAATCCACCATCGACCAGATATTCACACTACGCCAAATCCTGGAAAAGACCCGAGAAAAACAGATCGACACCCATCATCTATTTGTCGATTATAAAGCCGCCTTCGACAGCACGATTAGGGATCACTTGTACGCCGCAATGTCTGATTTTGGTATCCCTGCAAAGCTCATTCGTCTTTGCAAAATAACACTGACCAACACCACCAGCGCAGTGAAAATTGGGACAGACCTCTCCGCACCATTTGATACCAAAAGAGGTTTCAGACAAGGTGACTCCCTATCGTGCGACTTCTTTAACCTAATGCTGGAGAAAATAATTCGAGCTGCGAACATCGACATCTCTGGCACTATCTTCTACAAGAGTGTCATGCTGCTAGCATACGCTGATGATATTGACATCATTGGCAAAAACGCTCGAGCAGTCAGTGCAGCATTCTCCAACCTGGAAAGGGAGTCTCGTCGTGTGGGTCTAGTGGTGAACGAGAACAAAACGAAATACCTTGTGTCAACAAACAAAGAGTCACGGCGTCTTGGACAAAATGTCACTGTTGACAACTACACTTTTGAAGTCGTCAAGGATTTCGTTTATCTAGGATCCAGCATAAACACCAACAATAATGTCAGCCTTGAGATCAAGCGGAGACTAACTCTTGCCAACAGGTGTTACTACGGGCTCAGTAGGCAATTGAGAAGTAGAGCCCTCTCTCGACCGACGAAAATAACGCTCTATAAGTCCCTCATCCTTCCCGTCCTAATGTATGGCGCAGAGACGTGGACATTGACCATCAATGATGAGAGACTGTTAGGAGCGTTCGAGAGGAAGATACTCCGTAAGATCTACGGTCCAGTATGCGTGGACGACGTGTATCGAATAAGATGGAACGATGAGCTGTATGAGCTGTACGCCGACACTGACATAGTCAAGCGTATAAAACTCCAGCGGCTTCGCTGGCTGGGTCATGTTGAGCGAATGGAAGAAAGCGCTCCGGCTAGAAGGGTATTTTATTCGAACCACGGTGGAGGATCACGCAGAAGGGGACGTCCTAATCTCCGTTGGAAAGACCAGGTGCAGGGCAACCTGACTGCACTTGGCCTTATCAACTGGCGCCAGCGCGCGCATAGCAGAAGTGACTGGCGAAGCTTTGTGGAGGCGGCCAAGACCGATCATCGGTTGTAGCGCCAGCTAAGTAAGTAAGTAAGTAATGGAATGGCTCTTGGTTACTTAACACTGTAGATGATGTTGAGGCACTCAAAAAATATGTCAATTTTGTTTACAAATTTGGCAGTGGTCTCAGCTATTTCTGGATTATTTCTTTTAATTTGTTTATTAATATTTGCAGATTCTATAGAAGCGACAACACTGTCGCTGAAATTTGTTGGCTGAATATGTGACTTCGTTAATTTCGTATTTTTTGTGACATTTCCATTTTCTAATTCAAAAATCTCTCTTATGACGTCAAACTGAATTGTGTCAGCAGTACTTTCAAAATACCATAAGCCTTAAGAAGAGATTTCTTAAAAATTTTAAAATGTGGTATTCATTATTCCCGTCATTGTTAAAGAAATATGGTTGCTCTACGGATCCAGCCCAGAGATTAAAAGACTTGAGATTTTTTAGGACTTGATCAAAAATTACCGATCGTATTGGATGCATCTCTGTTGCAATCTGTAGGTTTTTTAATATTAAGTACTTTTTTTAAACATTTCCCATTTGAAAAAATAAGTCTCAACATAGAAGTGCAGATTTCGCCCCCTAGTTATTAGTTTGCTTAAAGCTTACATGTTCCAATCCAACTATAACATCGGCTGTTATGCATATTATAAATCAAATTCCCTTTTTAGTGCATCTGCGTCAAGCATACATTCTATTTCAGTGGAACTCATTTTCTTTATTGCGGCTGCAAGGAGTTTATCAATGCATGTGTTATTTTCTGGTTGCAAACTTTTTATTTCAATGCATCTACGTAAAGATGAAATACTATGTGGGTTTAAATTAAAGTATTACGCAAAAATAAATAAGTTGAGCTGAATCTCTAATAGATGCTTTGTATGAATTATCTATTTCCTTACATTATATTTTCCAAAAATTAAATTGTTAATATCATTAAACTTTGTGAATTATTATTACGCTCCTTTTTACGAAAGCAAATGATTTGTTCCAGCTGTTCAATAGAGTGGATGCGCAAGAAATCATTGTCAGGAAATTTTATAAAAACAATGCCACATACTCACAGTATGACGATACCAACAATTCTTGTTTTTTAAATTTGATCGCAGCTTTAAGAATTTCATAATTTGTTTTCGTTAAGCATTCGTTTATATAAATCGGTACGTCGGAATAAAATCCCGCGTTGGTCATTTTGAGGCTAAATTTAGCATTTAATTTTGCAATTATAATAAAAATTCATGATTTAGCTTTTAGCATTTTTTAACCTAAAAAACGAGTGGAACTACTTTTTTGACCGACCAATTTGGTTGAAATTTTGTGTGCCGGAGACTTTTTGGCAAATGCACTCATTTTATCTTGATCTTAAGATTTTTCTTATGTCGAAGTTAGTAAAATCCAGTAGAAGTTAGGGAGAATTTGAATTTTTCTTTTAAGTAACATATATCGTCCGAACGATTTTGATGAAATTTTGTGTACCAAGATTTTTTTAAGCTAGAGAATACATTTTTGGTCTTAATCGTGATCTTGAAGATATTCGCCAGACCAAAAGTTAGTAAAATCTGAAAGAAGTTGAATGTTCTCTTGTATTGGAGCCCCTTATATGGACTGAAGGAGTCGCTTCTTCAAGAAGTAGCGACCTTTTAATCCAACGGTCAAGAAGTCTTCCGTTCTCAAGTCTATTAATTCGTCGAATAAGAATGTTAACACACTTTAAACAACTGTTTCAAACTCCGAATGTTAAATTTCTCCGAAACAACACACCCTTAACTCGTGTCTTAAGTTTTGCTAGCATCAAGTTGAAAAACTAAGGTTGCATCTAAACTGTCTTGCACTTTCTCCCCAAACGAAGGATTGGAGGAGTACGTATTATTGTTCCGTATGGCAAAAGACATCGTGAGTCTTCAGATACACCTTCTAGAACTCAACCCCTTGTCAACCAATCTGAAGGCAATCTTCACCCCGAAACCGAATTGTGTTCTAACATGCAATTTCATACGGTGCAAACACATTTCACTCAATCTCCTTTGAAACGGAGAACATGCCATCGGCTTTTGCAACTTCGGCTAAAAACGTTCTTTTGGGCACAGCCATGTTCATTATTTGCCATTTGGATTCCGTTTTTACAGCTAGAGCGCTAATTGATTCTGGTTCGGATGAAACTTTTATATCTGAGAGTTTACAAAAATTACTTTAGTTACCAGTAAAGCAAGTCCATGCGTAAGTTTCAGAATTAAATAGCGCAATTTCAGCGCCTAGCCAAAAAATGTGCTACTTTCTACTCAGTTGACCAATCAATCGCAGGCTTAAAATTAAAATAGAATTTCCCGCTTTGATTATTCCAACGCTCACTGGTATGCTTCACTTGATCTTTCCCTTGGCGGCAGTTTTAAGGATATGACACTAATTAGCTGATGTCAATTTCGCAAAAAGTGATCAGGTAGATATTTTGATTGGTAGATATATACTTATGTACAGTGGCTGACACTTTATACGCCAGTATAAAGATATATGTAGATAGATGCAACGTCAAAAGTAAGAGGAGAAATTTTAATGCATATTTGTAATCGCATCTGCCACCAAAAATTTCAAGAATCCCCTCCCGCAAGGAGGGAATTCCCAAAAAAGCAGCTGAAAACTTATTTGATACAGACACATCTAGATGCCTATGCGTAGGGCTGCCATAAATTTCTGAAACAAATTCCGGACGAAAAGTTTACGAATACAGAAATCATTACATATTATTTTAAACAGACGAAACAGAATCTTACAGTAATAACTCGATTTACATATATAAACATCGTGATTAAGGCGATGGTATTACTGTGCACATGCTTGACTACTTTCCATTCCACTCATAATTCTAATTTAAGTCCTTTTGTCAAAAAATTTTCATTATTATTTATTTTACCAAAAACTTATGAACAATCTTCATCGTCGTTTATTTTAATATTTAGCAGTTCACCAACAGTTGAAATAAGCAACAAACATCGATATCGATATCCATATATTCTTAATGATCGAAAAAACCCTTACGACTGAAGCTGATGTGCACGGTGTGCATGCCATAAAACGAATTCAACCATCTTTAACAAATCCGTTAAGCCTATATTGTTCTATTGAGCTACCTTAATGATTTTTATTTCTACTTTTCTACGTCTGGCAATTTATGCCAGTTTTCTTTTGTAAAGGGTGTTTTTTTTAGTAATGTGGTTTTCAATCTGGCAATACTTTTTTCGGAGTTAGACTTTTTGACAGCTGTCAGTTGATTTATGCTCAGTTTCGTTTGCCATTTCATAATGAATAGATTTACTCCTGAACAACGTTTGCAAATCGTGCAAATTTATTACCAAAATATTAGTTCGGTTCGCACGATTTTCAAAAGAAAATTTTGTTCAGCGATGAAGCTCACTTTTGGTTGAATGGGTACATTAATAAGCAAAATTGTCGCATTTTGAGTGATCATTGAGACGCCGTTACACACTCAAAAAGTCACTGTTTGGTGTGCTCTTTGGGCAGAGGGAATCATTGGTCCATATTTTTTCAAAGATGAAGCCGGTCATATTATTACAGTCAATGGGGAACGCTATAGAGCCATGAGTAATGACTTTTTCGTGCCTGAATTGGAGGATGTTGATGTGGACGACCTTTGGTTCCAACGAGACGGCGCTACATGCCATACCCAACAAAACCATCAAATTATTGAAGGAAACTTTTGGTGAGCGCATTATCTCGTGTCGTGGGCCTGTGGTGTGGCCTCCAAGATCGTGCAATTTAACACCGTTGGACTATTTTTTGTGGGGTTATGTGAAATCGCATGTCGACGCAGATAAGCCCGTTTTGATTCACGCCTTGGAAGAGAATATTCGGCGCGTTATTACTGACATACGGCCCCAGTTGCTGCAAAAAGTGGTCGAAAATTGGGCCTCTCGGCTGTAATTTATTCGAACGGTTTAAATCATAATGGCAAATCCTGATCTTTATAATAAAGCTAAATTCTTGGCCATAACATTAAATTATATGCGTTTTATTGCTTCTTGAAAACCACACTTCTAAAAAAAACACCTGTTATAATGAACTTATTTAAAACAAAAGTTCGTAATCGTGTCACTAATCACTAATGGTGTTTCTTTAGCGAAAACTTTCTTTCAACTGCGGCTGATGTTCCCGGAATGTATAAAACAGATTCTACCATTTTCATTAATTTTATTAATTAATTTACACTTATCTACGCATGATACCGTATCCCATTTTTCTGTGTTTTTTCAATGTTTATGATATTATTCGCCAATGATGAAATCGAAAATTGCAACATCGTGAAAATTATGGGCTGTTACATGATCACTATACAAACAGTGTCAGAACACAGCTAATTTTTAATTAGGTCATGTAAAGACTGACTTACAAAGTAGTCAATACAGAAGAGGAGGTGATCGAAAAACATAACAGTAAAATGTGTTGCAAACTCAAGCAAAAGTCGTCAGATTTAAAAGGATTAATTTCATTTTAATTTTTTAAATGACTGACACAATACGATGCCTGACAAAATTACTGACAAGCTGTCTAATGCCTGACTATCAGGTACGCCTAGGAATAGCATAATTTGTTTAATAATTTTTAGTGGCCTCGTGGAAGCAGAAGTGCCAACATATTATTTTTATTAAAATGGGATGGCGAACAACAATCAAACAACGCGAACTTGTTTTAAACTATTATAAAAATGGCCGGAAAATGACTGAAATGGTCAAATTGAGTGCCATTAAAGTTTAGTATGTAGCATATCATAAACAGATTTTAATGGTCAAGTTGCTCCCAACATATCATACATAAGTAAAAAAAATCAGCAAACCCGTCTTGCATTTGCTAATGAGCCCGCCTGTAAGAAATCTGATTTCCGGAATATATGCAGTTATTTTCGCGGGCGAATCTAAGTCTGGTGGAAACCAAATACTGAATAAGGAGAACCTTGGTTTGGACTTGTATGTCCGCGGCCGAAGTAGGCAATTTAAAATTTATTGAGAGGAACATGAAAAAAATATATATCTTAAAATACTAAAAACTAAAATGAAATAAAAAAAATACTAAATGAAAAAGGCATTGCTTAGGAATGGCGAAAAATCCTCGCATTCATTACACAAAAGCTTGAGGACTCAATGTCACATAAGTTCAGACCTTCCTCAATGCAAACAAAAACCTGTAGTTCTTAAGATTTTTTTCGTTTAAAGTTAAGTGTATCAAATAAGCTGTGTCATGAAATTTAACAGTACTATGTTCAGCTTTTATATATTTTTTTGGTCAAACAGAAACTTGCGAAAAAAAATAAAGTGCTTTGATTAAACTAGATATGTTTTTATAAAAACTCAAATAAAAATTCCTTTGGTATTTCATATAGTTTTGAGAAAATTGCAAGTTGAATTTTCAACCAGGAGCTGTATCAAAAAAGGTATGAATATCCAATAATAGTTCTCGAGCGTCTCAAAAAGAACATAAGTACTTGGTTCTTTGATACTATTGAACCATATTCGTTGCAAATTGCGTGTCTAAAATTATAGAGAAATTTTGGAATTGTCACTGGTATCACATTGATTCACATGACAATGCAGCTGATTTGGTAAGCCATGTTGCATCGTCAGATCTTGTTGACAACGTCAAATGGTGGAATTGGTTATCAAAAGAGATTGCAAAGTTTCGAAAGAATTGTTTTGAACGACAAACATTTAAAACAACGATAGCCGAAAAGCCAACTCTCTTTTTATTCATACTTTCATGATGGTTTAAAGTTAAGTGTATCAAATAAGCTGTGTCATGAAATTTAACAGTACTATGTTCAGCTTTTATATATTTTTTTGGTCAAACAGAAACTTGCGAAAAAAAATAAAGTGCTTTGATTAAACTAGATATGTTTTTATAAAAACTGAAATAAAAATTCCTTTGGTAGAAGTCTCCAACTTCGTTTGAGTCAACAGACATTTCCAGCAAAGAAATTAACGAGGTGAAAATTCGTCTTATGTAGTTACATATGTCAGCAAGTTTATTATGCGTCCGAGTATATAATTTGTATGAAAAGCTTCAAATAAGTTCATAAAGTTGCCTTGCATCGTTTTAGATAATATAAAGAAAGGATCCTGGTTTATCTTATGATAAGCGATACTCCATAATTTTACCATACTACTGCACTTTTACTCTTCTGCTAATTCGCTTTGCATGAAATTTCGTTACATGGAGGAAATCAGCTTTTGTTAAATCTGGTGAAAATGAAGTTCTACATTCCGAACGTTAAAAGGATGATATGGTCCACAGTTCACAACTTTAAAACGTGCGTCATTCAAAGGCAAACTACGCGTTCACAACTTATGGCAGCATTACCCCGTGAACGAGTAACGTTTTCTCCGTGTACAGGGCCAAGGACGCCCAACCGTCTCAGGAAACACAAGGATCCCAAAGCGCGGATTCAAAGAAACCTCCACCACCCGAACTCAAGAATCCCAACCAAACTGTCACTATTATAATCGGTAGTAGACCGCCTCGGAGCGAAAAATCGGGCCGCAATCATTGCGAGACTCGCCAGCAGTGGGACCTCGACCCGACAAGATAAGTCAATGATCACGGATGCGCGAAAGGCCAGAAAACGATCTGAGACTCTAAGTTCGACCAGACAAATTAAGCACTCAAAGGGATCCAGTCCGTCCTGTTGCGCTCAATCTAGGAGACCACAGAGGTCACAACCTCGTGTTGTTCTGTCAAAAAATCCCCTACCATTCCACATGCAGCACGTAATTTTGCTACAGCCGACTGCCGTGGTCAATGGCAGAATTTTTTAAGAGCGGGCGAACAGTGTACTGATACCGCTTGTCCGAATATAAATGTAACGAATACCTCTTTTTAGCTTTTTTTTATATATTCTTTTTTATATCTAAGATTTTTTGAGCGATTCTGCAAGGAGTAATGTATAAAGATCAAACTCCATAACACGCGTTTCAGACGCAACCCTTTTCTCGTATTCATGCGAAAAGTTGAATCAGTGTGTTTTGTATTAAACAAAAAATGCGTAGAAAGCGTCAAAAGTTGAACTACATTCAACTTTTTTCACGCTTTTCTCGTGTTGACAAATTTTGAGAGATGTTATAAATTGTAGGACAATGGCATAATCGATAACAGACTATTTATATCGAAAAAATTTAGTACATTTATTTGATGTAGAATGTTGAACATAATAAGGAAATATTTTAAATATAATTATTTTACCTGGGATGATATATAGCAACCAAAAATCAACCTGATACTCTGGCAGATTAACCTTTGTTTTCTCTGAAGTGAAAATTCTATGGCCGATTATCTGTCATCGAATTTTACTCACCACTAAAAGTCCGCAAATAATTGAGAAGAGTAAAAAATAATGGAACAACCATTAATAGAGGAGGTCAAAAAATACAAAGCAATATACATCTATGAAAAATAATTTGGAGTACAGGAACCGTGAAGCCGTGCCGAAGCTTGGCGATTGGTGAGCCATGCGCTGGGAAGTACAGGTAAGCTGCTGGATATACTGGTGTTCGCTGTTCGACGAACACATCAAATTTTAATCTCGTGCTGGGTGTAGTGTTACCATTGGTGTTCGTTACAGAGTTGCTTTTTGTCGAAATTCAGTTCTTTTTGTATTACAATTTTTTGCGCAACGGCAACACTAAATGGTATACCAAAAAACTTTAAACGATTTTATTAATATCACGCCCCGGGGCGTGAAATTAATACTTCAGTGTCAAAATCATTTTCAGAAAATGACGCATTTTTCGACACTGACAAATTTATTGAATTCAATTGAAATAAAGTTGAGGTTTGTTAAAAATACTTAAGTGTTTTAATCGTAAGTGTTTTCATGAACTTTATTTCTACCAACCGACTTCAAGTCCTTCACGCAACGAAGACCTGTCGAATTCCGTCGGAGCACCTATTGCTGTCCCAAAGAGTCGAAAACGAGATTCACGCTCTAGTTCTGATCATTATTCAAAATTTTTAGATAAAATGACTGTTGTTGCCGAAAAAAGTTTCTGCCAAACGGAACTTACTGCCTCGAAAGCGAGTGACGAGCACGATGGTTTTTTTTTTCAATTTTGCAGATGATCTAAGATATACATATTAAATTATTTGCATAAACAAATTACTAATCGCATTACGTAAAACGTGAATCGCCGTGACTCCTTATTGCTTGTGTTTTGCTTTTATATTCGTTACTTTACAAAAACAAAACGCAAGCAAAGGAGAATTTCACGACGATTTAAGTTCTGCTTCGATTAATTTTATTATTCAACGCACGAATAGATTAAAGCCTTTTAATACCATACGAATGAATCATTTTGATTTTTTAATTTTCACTCTCGTTCCAATATACGAATTGAAGTTTCTTTTAGACTGTTTCTGGTTTCTGTTATGAAGTCAAACTTTAAACTTAAAGTCCATATTATTTTTTATTTGCATCATTTATTTTTAGAGTTTTGTTGAGTTTTGCGAGTTTTTACACTTGTACTAATGTAAACCCCTATGTGTATATATGAAATAATAACACCGAATTTATTTAAGCTTCTGCAGTTTTACTTTTTGTTAATAAATAGATAATCTTTTTATGTGTCTCTTAATTGAAAAGCACTTTTGAAGGAAAGAGCCATCTTTTTTTTCATGACTTTCTACACATTCTGATGGAAAGTTGGCTCCATCAGTCATTTTTAAGAAGTTGCGAAACACAACAGTAGCGCTGTTTCTGGCTCGCAAAATTCTCCGCTTTGCTGTAGCGAAAATATAGCGAAAGCGTTTTCTACGTGTTCTCGATAGCCATTTATTGAATTTATCCCTTTCGTCGCTTACCAGAATCCCAGGATACGGCCTCATTAGGTATGGTCTAAACGAGAATGCCGCATCGCCCACTAAATAATAGGTGGATTTTACGTTGCTATTCGGCAATTCAGTCGCTGGAGGTAAATTCAGGTCTTTAGCCAGCAAGCGTCTTCCAAACTCCGAGAACATCAGAACACCTCCATCTATTTGGCTTCCAAATGCGCCAATATCAACCACCGCAAAAGTATAATTATCGCCGCATACGGCAAGAGCATAATGCTGTACTTGCCTATAATAGGAATACGAAATATTCAGCAAAACAATTTATAAGTAATGAAAATACCTTTTTAATTATAATATGTCGATCCAAAATTTGGTGGACATGTCAGAGAGATATGTTTGCCGTCGATAGCGCCGACACAGTTGGGTAAATCCCATATGTACTTAAAATCCACCGTAATTCTCTTCACTTGTTGTTTTTAAGTTTAATAAATGTATTAGAAACAAGAAACTCACGTCCCTATCTACAAACAGTTCACGCATCCAGAATCCCCTCCTGAATCTCTCGATATGTGTCCGATGCACACAAAATCAAATAAGTGAATTCCAAGAAATCTACAATATCCTTTAAGGATTCCATTTTAGTTAATTTTTACTTTTTTTTAATGACCTTAAAATTTAAAAAATTTTAATCGGCTGATTTTATAAGAAGAAACAGACACGCAAAACGCTTGTTGTGAAGCATAGAATATTGCAAATCGCCGAATGCCTATAATGCATCTATACAAGAATATTATTTGCAAGTTGTAATTCGTTCTAAAGACAACGGCTGGCGCCTTTGTTGTTACAAAGCTATATTTTTTCAACTGTTCGTAAAGTAAAGTATAGTAAAGTTTATTCTTAGGTTGTGGTTATATTAAAATTTTACTCGGATAACACCCTGCAATTGTTGTTGCCCGAACACGAATAAAGAGCTTTTACACACTCTCACACCGAACACGATATGCTGGCTGAAATGTACACCGAGCACGCCGAGTATTCAGGTTGTCAATGAGTTATTCTACAAAAAAAAAAGAACAAAAATATATGTAAAATAGAAGGAACATGCAAACCTGTACATCATTATTTTCATATACAGAAAAGCGAAATTACGATTTTTTTTAGTTCTTAAAAGTGAATATTAAATATATTATTCATAAAACTATTGAAGAAAAATCATATTATTTTCATAATTTTTCAATTATATTATTAATTTCACGCCCCGGGGTAATAAAATCGTTTAAAGTTTTTTAGTATACCATTTAGTGTTGCCGTTGCACAAAAAATTGTATTACAAAAAGAACTGAATTTCGACAAAGAGCAACTCTGTAACGAACACCAATGGTAACACTACACCCAGCACGAGATGAAAATTTGATGTGTTCGTCGAACAGCGAACACCAGTATAACCAGCAGCTTGCAGCGGAATTTTGGCAACAGTATCAAGTATCTAATTGATACTTTTTAATGGTGAACTTCAAATTTGGTATTCTGAGCTTAGTATCAAGACTCTAGTGCCAAAAGTATCAAATTAGTCAGCTGACTTTCGGCGCGTATCAAAAGAAAATTGTGTTGAAAATGGAGGAAAAATTTTGAGTTTTTGGTATTATTGGAAGCAAGGTAATATTTTATAATTTACAAAACTAAGAAGTCCAATCTCTAAACTCTCTTCTGGAACACGTTGTCAAATATAAACTATTTTTTGGAGTGATTATAAGTCTTTACCAACATGGATTTATTACAGGGAGATCAACTGTTACTAACCTTTCAGTTTTCACTGAATTCTGCATGTCGGCATTTCGAAATGTGTATCAGGTTGACACTATTTATACAGATTTCTCGAAAGCTTTGGACACTATTTCTCATAATATATTAATTGCAAAACTTGCATGCTTAGGTATTCACTCTACTTTCCTTGAGTGGCTGAAGTCCTACCTTCATAATAGGGTATGCTACGTTGTAATTGAAAATGTTAAATCGCAGTTTTTTGTGGCCTCTTCTGGCGTTCCGCAAGATAGCATCCTAGGACTATTATTCATTCTGTTTATTAATGACATTGGAATCTGCTTCTCACACTCTCATTATCTATTGTATGCTGATGATTTAAAACTCTTTTGCAGAATTAAAAATTTTACTGATACTGCTGGTTGATTGGTGTCAACGAAAAAAATTTACTCTTAACATAAAAAAATGTTTTCAAAAGAAGATAAGATCATCTAGTCAGTACTTTGCGTCCTATAGTATATCAACCAATGCGTTGAAGTCGGTTGGGGAGTTCCTAGATTTAGGTGTTCTATTTGATACAAGAAAAAATAATTTTTCTACACGGCACCACCTCTTGGCAGGCAATGGCAAACATAAAAGAGTAAAAATTGCATATGAAAAGCTTTTCACTTCGCCGTTCGGATTCGGCATTAAACTTTAGGTCCCTTCCATTCATGTACAAATATAACACGCACAACATGAGTGGATGCGAAAAGCTCGGCCTAGGCCCTCCAGTAAGTAAAGTATTTGATACAAGGCTTACTTTCTCCAACCATGTAAGCTACCTTGTCTAAAGGCTCCTTGCCTTTATTCGTCGTTATGGCAGGTATTTCAAAGATCCGTATGCGCGTAAAATCTTTTTTACAACACTTGTGCGTTCGAAACTTGAATATGCCTCCTTCATTTGGAATCCTTTCTACAATACACACTCTGCAAGTATTGAAAGAATTCAAAAGAAATTTGTTCATTTTGCTCTCCAACCTTTACATTTTTGAGCCTATTCCTTCGTATAATGCTCGATGCTTACTTATTAGTTTGAAGTCTCTTGAGAGCAGACAAGTTATACATTCCCTCATGGTTGTGTATGACTTGATTTATGGAAATATTGATTTCCCATTTTTACTTGAAAGATTAGATTTAATGTACCATCGCGTCATATGCGCTACAATGTTCCTTTTTATGTATCTACTTGGAAAACTAACTATCTAATGAATGCGCCAATCACAAGGACCTTGCTAGAATTTAACAAAGTCTCAAATCAATGCGATGTGGATTTCTCTATAACTAGGAATCTCTTCAAGCATTATATTGAATCGTTTTATTTATAATCTTTATCATCTAATTATTAATAATTTTTACAATACTTTTTACAATTTCCAGTAAGTAAAGAATTTTGACTAAATAAATGAAATGAAATGATAAATACAAAATTGTTTGTTTTTTTAGGGTGTAACTTAGGGCGTAACTTGCGTGATCATCAAAATCCTTTTGCAATGGAGGAGAATGCTGCGATATAATCGTGGATCTTAAAGACACGATACGCAAAAAACTGAATTGCCTTTCGAGCACCGAGTAAGTTCACATTCCTCATTAAATATATTGGCTTACTTTTGGGTCTTCACAAATATAAGTATGTGTTTTTATTATTTTTATTTCCTTTCGGTGCTTTTTTTTTGTCAAACGGCTAATACCAAAGCTGCGTGGGAAATAGCTATTTCTTGGCTATGAGCCAGTCAAGTTAGCCACAACATAAACTACATTTGCAAATTGCTAGTTCGGGTAAAAAATGGAGAAATTGCTTATCCCAAAACAAATGAGCAATACAATGAACTCAAAGCAGGGTGAGTTGATCCCTTCAGTTAAAATGAATTTATTTAAAATTCTTAATAATTTACTAGGTTTCACAGAAAATTCTACATGAAGGGCGTAGTTGGTGCCATTGACTGTATCCACATTGCAATAATTGCACCGTCTATGAGCGGAAGGGATACTACAAATGGTTTCAGTACATCGAGTCGAGAAAACGCAGAACTAAAGAACTTCAATAATAGATTTGTGATCATTAGCTGAAGTTTCTCCACATCAATGCCAAATTTCCTGGATAATGTCATGATTCAGAAATCCGGACCTCTTCACCACCAAGGATAACTCTTATCAGGGAGCATCGCCCCGCTGAATACAAATGGCTTCTAGATGACTCAGGGTATCCGTTAGTGCCATGGCTGCTAAGGCCTGTAGCCAAACCTTCCTCGAACAAAGAAACGCTCGTCAAAGCTAAGCACATAAAAGCAAGGAATACTACTTTTGGGGTTTTGAAATCATGCTTCAGATGTATTTCGAAAGAGCGTACGTTTTGTTATGCAAAGAGCCAGGCATCATTTATTGTATACGAATGCGCAATTCTACACAACATACTACAAAAAAATTAGGAGATTGTGATAGACAATTATGCTCCAAATGAATCCGAAATTATAGGTGCAAACCGGACTGATTACTTCTCAGAAGGAAGACAAATACACCAAAGCTGCATCGACACTATAAACAATTAAGAATCTCATTTTTTAAGTTATTTTATTATCAAAAAATTTTATTTTTAAATTATAATGAATTTCATTGAATGAAAACATGTAGTGAGTAGTATTTAATATGTTAATAAAATGAATTTAATATGTTATTCAAAAGTTAATATGTTGCAAATGCAATTGTTAGTTTGACAAATGTTTTAGAACCACTTCAATTGAACCACTTCAATTGATACTTTTTCTAAAGCATTTGTTAAAGAATCAATTGCATTAGCAACATTATTCGGTGAGTTTGCCACTGTTGTAAAGAAGTTCAGAGTTGCTTTCTGGTATTTTTTGTCTTGCTCGTTGCGCTCTTGCATCAATGCCACAAACATTTCATCAGAACCCAGTTTTTTTGCTCGTGCGCTTCCAGGCGTCCAATGAGCTCTGTTGAGGAGTGGTTGGAGCTTCGATACTCATCAAACTTTGTCGAGAAGTGGAGGGTGTTTCAACATTAAAAAATTTTTGGTGAGAAATGGAGGGAGCTTCGCATCGACCTCCTCGCTCTGAAATTAAATTAAAAAAATTTATGTTTTAGCATATACAGTGTCGGACAATCAAATAAGAACACCTTGTTCTGAAACCAAAAACTTAAAAAAAAAATATTTCTCTAGGCTTATGATAAATTTAAAAGGTATTTACTTTTATTCATTTATTCCAATAGTTTAATTTTTTCTTCAAACAAAATCAATTCAGTGCAAAAAAGAAATTTAAAAGTTATACATAAAATCACATTTCAAAAGGACAAAAAATTTAAGGACACTTCAATTACAAAAAAAAAAAAATTATAAAATATTGACTCAAATTGTTCACTAATGCTAATATTTTGTGGAATAGCTTTTGTTAATTAAAACCGCCTTACACTTTCTAGGCATTGATTCCACCAGAGACGCGCAAGTAGCTTGGGGTATGGAATACCACGTTCTTTGAATGCTTTGCCACAATTCTTCTATGTTTTTAGCTCTGGTACTGCCAATCATCTCTTTGACAATATTCTACATACATGTTCTCCCATACATTTTTTTCCCACCAAATGTCTCCTTACTGATCGAGCCTAAATTTGAACCCCTATCTCCTCTCTAATTGCAGCAGCTGCCTTAAATGGATCGCGTGCCGCCATAATTTTTATGCGATTGTCATCTGTAATTGTAGTTTTGCGGGGCCTACCTCTCTTGCAATGAAATTTTTGAGGTAATAAAGATTGGTAGACAAATGTCGAGGATCTGCTAATAGTTTTAGCTATTTGGCGTATGCTTTGTCCCTTATTTCGCAGTTTTTTCACCAAATCACGCTCCTCCTTGCTACAGTGCTTTGCTCGACCCATTTTGCTGTGACATTACGGAATAGGTTACATTTAATTTGTTGAATTACCCTCAATGCTACCATTTAAATGCTTACCAGTACAAATTATAAACAAATTTAAGTTTTTTTTTTTAAATATAAATTTTTTCGTCTGCTGTTCTGATTGTCCGCCTTCGAATGTTTCGCTTCAACTTTTTTGTTTGGGCATCCCCAAAAAATATTTAAATGTAGTGTTGCCACCTAGAAATTTATAAAGTATATA
Organism: Palloptera scutellata; assembly: GCA_958295655.1. Classification (NCBI taxonomy): domain Eukaryota; kingdom Metazoa; phylum Arthropoda; class Insecta; order Diptera; family Pallopteridae; genus Palloptera; species Palloptera scutellata. Next base: position 4,645,427 of record OY282453.1, on the reverse strand, counting down.
CCATACCATTTTCTTCTCTATAAAAATTGTTTGCCATAAACAGTCCGATAAAAAAAATCAATGGAAGTTTTATAGTGCAAGGTGTTCTTGTATTATCCGACACTGTATGTGTGCCTAGTTTCATTTTTAATACGCACTTCTCCTCCCAAAATTGGCACGCCGGAGACTCCTTCCACTACTGTGGCACTAAAAGATTCGATTGTTCGCTCCTCAGTAGCAGTAAGCTCAATTTGCGAACATGAGCCGCCACACGTGCCCAATCTGTAAGCCTTTCATGCTCTGGAACGCACCTGATTTTTCCAGTGACAAAATGTCTGCAAAAAAATATTCAATGTAAGTAAATAATGAGTAGCACTTTACTTGCTCCTTTCTGGTGCGTGCGAATTTTATATTTTCTGTAATAAAAACTAATTAAGTATTAACACTTAAAATCAAGAAAAACTTAAATTTTACCTATTTCCTCCATTCTTATAAATTGTCGAATAAATTGGGGATGTTTTGTATCAATTATTTCCCATCACCAAAGAGGTGAATTTCTTTAGTGACTGTCCGCATCAGAATACCGAAATAGAATCTAGTATCAAGTAGAGTATCTAATTGACAGTATCAAATTTTAGTGACTTAGAGAGTGGTACTTACTTACTTTTAATGGCACAACAACTCATGGAGGGCCTAGGCCGAGCTTTTCGCATCCACTCATGTTGTGCGTGTTATATTTGTACATGAATGGAAGGGACCTACAGTTTAATGCCGAATCCGAACGGCGAAGTGAAAAGCTTTTCATATGCAATTTTTACTCTTGTAGGTTTGCCATTGCCTGCCAAGAGGTGGTGCCGTGTAGAAAAATTATTTTTTCTACTTTTTTTTTATTTTTTTTTATTTTGCCTGTGCCGAGATTCGAACCCCGGACACTCTGCGTAGCAGTCCAACGCACTACCACTACACCACAGCGACCACTTAGAGAGTGGTATCAGCCAGAATTCCGCCTGCGCAAATTTTGCGGAAAATCCAGTCGCTTTTTGGACTGAGCTACGTAAACAGTGTTGTCAAGTCGAAAAAAACACTGCCACCAAATTAAAAATTGTTCGCGTTTTATTTTTAAAAATCCAGCAGATCTGGTGAAAGAAGCACTAATCTGTGCAACATTTATTAAGGGAATGTAGAGAAAGGCAATTGGTGGGAACACAATTAAATAACATTAATATATTAGTATGTATATGTAAAAACATAGTATTGAAAAATTTTTTCTATTTAATATTTTTTTATTTATAAGAATCAATTTCCGGCTGAGTAAAAAACACAACAAAATGAAAATTTGTTTTATAAGAAGTTAGTATACATACATATATATTTTTAAATTGTTGAATTCCATTTTCTTATTCACTTATTCTATTTTTCTTACTTAATTGTAATTGAAAGAAATATTGTGTGGATGTTTTAGACTTTTGTGAAAAATAAATTTGAAAACCTTTTGTTTTTAATAAAATGAGATACATTAGAATTGATTTTGCTTCTTTTTGTTAATTTAATGTAAATTTTTACCAGTGATTTCATAAATTTTTCTTATATTTTATAAAAACTTATTTTATGTATTAATGATGACAAATATTCTAAATTATTTTTTTATTACTCTTTCTTTTCCATTACTATCATTGGAGAATAAAGAAAAGAAGGTGAATTAAATTATAAAAATACGCATTTCATTTAATTAAAATGTAAGTTTTGAAATGTTATATTTCAACTGTTTAAATACATACATACTTATTTTGTGTGTACTATTTATACACTTTTTTATTTATATATAACTGTCTTTTTGTCTTTAATGTGTTATGTGAATGACAATACAACAAAGAAGAGATTGAACAACTTGATCATTTTATTCGCACATGTTAAACTACTTGGCGAATAAAACGCAGCTAGTATTTAAGTTTTCTTTGCTTAGCTAAGTTAAGAAAGTTGTAGAGGCGTAAGTGAATTGTGCTGAACTGCTCAAAGGGTCTCTGGACACTATACTCGGCGCAGTTTAAAAATTAAATACACTAACCACCTCTTGGCTGGCAATAACAGATCTCCACGAGTAAACATTGATTAAGAAAAGTTTTTACTTTGCCGTATGGGTTGGGCTTAAAACTGTAGGTCAATTCTATTCGTATACAAATTGAACACACTTGTGTGAGGCTGGAGCCTGACCACCTATGATATAAACCTAACTTCGCCAATGAGATATAGCAATAGTAGCAAGGAGCATTGACATCTTGAAGGACGTGCTTGTTTGGTTGAAGAAAAACAAAAACGCCGCACAACTTGGTTAATCTGCGAGTGGAGCGCTATTGTTTTGAAATGGTGGAGCACTTCAAATATTTGAGTTGTACTTTCTCCAGCAGCGTTGACCCAAGCTGGGCAATCGCGCAAAAATTTAATCTGCCAACAAATGTATGTACGCTCACATCTTTTCTTTCTTTTAATGGCATAACAGAAGATGGGAGGCCTAGACTGAGCTTTTTCGCATCCAATCATGTGCTGTTATACCATATTTGTACATGAATGAAAGTTACATACACTTTTGTGTCGAATCCGAACGCCGAAGTGAAAAGCTTTTCTTTGGCAATTTTTGCTCTTGGAGGTTAACCACTGCCTGCCAACAGGTAGTCCCGTTTAAAAACATTTTTATTTTTTCCTACGCTCTGCGTAGCAGTTCAGCACATTACCTGCTACGCCACGGCGTATCGAGAAACTGACTTATGAATTCTGTAAATGTTGTGGCCTAATTTTTTTTTAAGAATAACATTCGCACGCTACTTTGGGGCAGTCCGGCAATTTCTAATATTAAATATACATACTCATGTATATCCAACTTTGACAAAGGGAACTTTTTGTGTGTTTCTTTGTTATAAACAAATTTTATGTTCCTTAAGTACTTAAGTATGTTTGGAAATATCCAAAATCATTTTTCTCTAATCCTAAAATAAAAAATATTTTAAGCAATATTATTTAAATATCCAAAGCCAACCATTTTTGAGTAATATTTTGTGAAAAAAATTTGAAATCTTATGGGCTATAGCTCAGTCGATAGTCAGATTCCCAACTCCAAGACTTTAGTAAATATAAAAATACGGGATATTGTAAGTGATTGGACTGATTGCATTCCCTCTCTCATTCTCCTTCCTTATTCCCCCCACCCCTCAATCTTCCTTTCAATCAACACAGTGTTCTGAATTCATAGATGTACACTCTGTGTGTTGAATGTATCAATAAAAAAAATAAAAATTTTAAATCGTGAACTGAAGTTTAAGTTTATTGATTTTCGTTCTGAATTTGGTATGACATTCTGACTGATTTTTACTGTATATAGCTGTTTATTGTGTATGTTGAAATTTTGCCCGATTTTTTGTCTTTGGTTGTATTGATTTTTGGTCTGAAATTGGTTTAATTTTAAGTGTGAATTTGGCCTCACTTTCGATCTGAATATCGATCTGAATTTGATATGATTTCGGTGTGTTTTGTTTTTTTGGTTTTTGGTAGGTATGAAATTTTTTGAACTGGCTTTCGATCTGGGTGTAGATTTGGTTTTTGGTGTGTTTCTGGTTTGACTACCAATACAAATATCTATCTTACTTTGGACAAGCTTTTGATTATGATTTTGATCCAGCTCCTCCCAAACACATCTCCTAGATCTGCTACTGGTGAGAAGTAAAGTATATCAAATTCGTACAACTTTGATGTCTGAGCGTCTTAGAAAGTTTCACGTCTTAGAATATGTAAAACTTTTTACTTTTATACCAACCCTCATCTCTTAGACCTTTCTTTTCGAGAGTGTTTTGAACAAATATTTTTAAAAATGTTTAAAAATAAATTATAGAAGGCGGAGCAAAACCATAATTTCAGCAAATATTCTGAGATGGATTTTTGTCTTTAACGCGGAACGTTTAGCGTCCCGAAGATGCTCACAAAAATTGTCTGAATTCCGGAACATCACGCTAAATCCGGTCCACTTTTTTGCTTCTCAGGAATGTTAAAAATAGAATGGCGTGTTTTTGCTAGAAGCTTGTATCACCAGCGATTCACATATCTTACAATTTAAATTTGAAATTTAACAGGATTGTAATACTATTTACTATTTATATAACTAAATACACATGAGACATATGCCCCACATTGGGACGTATAATAGTTAGACATTACAACTGTAACTTTACATTAAACTTTTGGAATGGAAAATAACAGAAAAGCAATTCTCTTCAGAATAACTTGACGTGACCTTTTTTTAAACTAAGTCTCACTAATAAAAAGGACTAGCATTGAATTGTTACTACTCCGAAGTTACAACCATTGTTCAACAACTGAAAAAAAAAAAGACTTCTGAGGTCATGACGAGTGATAGGGGAATAGTGTGTGTTTATTTTTTATTTTTTATGTGTTGTCATTTATTTGCATAAAACTCAATTTCACACCCACGGTGAGTAGAAGCAAGATGCAAAAAATTGTTGTTGTTTACCAGTGGATACCGCATTAGGATGATGACTTACGCCGCCGTTACCCACAGTGGTAACGCCGCTAGTACCACTTGTAGCAGTACTACATACTGCAGAAGCTGCAGCCGCATGTCCGTAGCCCATTTGTGTGTATGTCGATGACGGCGTTGTACTATCGCCACTGTTGCCACTGCCGTTTTCAGGTACACCGACACTGCTATGTAATTGATGCGGACTGCATGGTGACTGTCGTGATGACGTAAGCGCTCCATTCTCATTTGCCGCAGCAGTAGCTGCAGCAAGATTATGATGTGACGTTGGTGGTGGTGGTGGTAATGATGGGGGCTGTAGGCCACCAGAAATATGATGTCCATAACTACCCAATGCATCATATACACCGCCACTATTGATGCTATTTTGTAGATTTGTGATGCTATTGCTAATTGTGGCTGCAGCATTGTTATTGCTACTACTACCTCCATTGCTACTGCCAGTAGTTGAAATTCCGACACCACCAAATGTACTGGCCATGGGATGAGGATGATGATGCGGAGGTGGGATGGGTGTGCGTAGCGACATGTGGCATTGATATAGTGAAGGTGGTGTAAGATCACGTTGCTGCGACATAGGTGAAGTTGACATCGATGTGATTGAGGGATGTGGAAATGAAGACATGGATGCCATTGAGCTGTTTCGAAAATAAATAAGAGTTTAAGAGAAAAAATGATTAATTTTTAAGCTGTATACTATATTAAAAGTTTAGATAGCCTTTGGAATGGGGAGACGGAAATTCTTATGTTTCGATAAATATGAAAAAAATATCAATAGTAATACCCACTTTATCCCCTTCCTCCTCTCTATCTAACTCTAACGTGATATCGTTTTTTGAAGAGGGGGTAACCAATGAATTCCTTGGACTAACAAACCCAGGTAGGCAACATCGGTCAGTTCGTATAGAGGTTTTAAGCACAAGAGAAAATTCATTTCTCTCAGATTTTACAAATTTTTGCCGCGGCGCCCTGGCAAAAAACAAAACCGATCGGTCCATAGATGGCTCTCACGTACAAGACGTCAGATTTTTGAGAAAAGTGGGGTTGCCATACGTCAGGAATTTGGCCTGATAGTCGGGCATTCGGGAATAGTATTTTGTCAGCCATTTAACGAATTTTATTTTTGGTCCAAAACTTTTTACTGTATATTTCGCTCAAATTAGTTGTGTTTTGACACCGTATAGTAACCTAGTTTCCATCAATGAAGGTTTATCGAAAAACTGTATGATTGGGTGGTATCACTACCCTGTCTAGTCTTATATTACATATTATCGTACTAGAAGGCGAGGGACCACAGAAAGAGATATAAGCTTTTCGCCTTTATATTACTTGCTGCTTTTCTACCGCCCCTCTTGCCTCTTCGTCAATCATATCAAAACAAAAAACCGATTTCCAGATTACATTCGGATAAATATAAAATTCGGCAGCTATTTGAGCTCCCGAAGCGTTGTTTTTTTGATACTTACTAGTCAACAATAACGATGTTAATTACACTAATAGGGCCTTGTCTATCATTACATTGTACTAGTCTGTGTACTATTATGCATGGACTTGAAATATTTCTAGTCTGTTTGAATAGAAATCAAGTAGTCTGCTGTTGGTTGCAGGGATGTTATACATTTTATGAAAATTTGGAGTGTATGTGTTGATTTTACTTAAATTTTTGTTAATTCATTAGCCCGTAATAAGAAATAGCGTTATTTTAAATTATTCTTTTTTTAGGTTAGATAGGAAAATTTTAAGTTGGTAACCGTGGCGTAGTTGGTACGCAGAGTGCCCGGGGTTCAATTCTCGGCACAGGCAAATTAAACAAAATGATAAATATTAATGGGAAAAGCTCGGCCTAGGCCCTTCATGGGATGAAGTGCCGTTAAAAGAAAGAATGAAAAGTTAAATAACTTTGAAAGCGTTTAAAAAAAACATCTAAAAAGGAAATAAGCATAAACCATACTTACTTACTTAGCTGGTACTACAACCGATGATCGGTCTTAGCCGCCTCTACAAAGCCTCGCCCGTCACCTCTGCTATGCGCGCGCTGGCGCCAGTTGATAAGGCCAAGTGCAGTCAGGTTGCCCTGCACCTGGTCTTTCCAACGGAGATTAGGACGTCCCCTTCTGCGTGTTCCTCCACCGTGGTTCGAATAAAACACCCTTCTAGCCGGAGCGCTTTCTTCCATTCGCTCAACATACATACATATGTATGTATATTTTAAAGTTATGAGGATTTTATTTTCTTATGGCTGCGTATTTATGAGAAAAATTTATGTTTTTAACATTACTTTTGCCGAAAATGATTAAATTTGCTGGATTGCCAGAATTTTTCATTTAAGATGATTTTTGTAATAGGGGCCTATAGCGAAATTTCATGAGAATTATTTTAATGATATTGGTACATTAATAAACACCTAAATATCAAATTTTGTTTTTCAATCTTATATAGATCAAAAGTTATGCGTGTTCTTTTTCAATTTAACCGATTTTTTAACATAGGAGGTAGGCGTCGTCATGTTCGGATTAAGTCTTATTTTATAATATAGTTTTGGGTCAATAGCAAATACCCAATTATCAAGTTGGTTGTTTTATATTAATTATAATCAAAAGTTATTAAATTTGCATAGTCAACAGTAATTTTATAGTAATTTTTACGAAGGAAGTGGTCATGGTTGGATTATGTAAAATTTATGTTTATATTTAGCTTTGTGTTTATAACAAATATCAAAATATCAAATTTTGTTTTTCTGCATATTAGATATGTAACATATGAAACAAAAGTTATGGCATATTAACCGTTTTGTTACTATGGTAGGTAGGCTAGGTAATTTTTTATTTTTTTATAAAGCATTCTTTATCGGTGTCCTGTGTGATTGCATTCCCATTCTCATTCACCCTCCTCCTTCCTCCCACCTATCAAGCTTCTTTCCATTCAACACAATGCTCTGCATTCATAGGGGTACACCCTGTATGTTGAATATAACCATACAAAAAAAAATATATATTAACACAGGGGTAAGTATTACCCTAATCGAAGCAAAGCATTGTGCTGATTTAAGAGGTGATGGATGATAGGTTAGTTGGAAGGGGGAAGAGGGAGTGTTACTTATGAACGCTTTTCATTGAATATGGTTATAACTGAGGGGAAAAATATACACAGGAAGATTATTCCTCATACGGGCAGATAGACAGAGAAAAAAACCATCTCAGTAATGCGTTGGAATAACGTATCTACGCGAAATGCATGGGTTCTGCTTGTGGTTCTAGTTCTAGAGAACATACGAACTGGGGGAATTAAATCGCACTTCTCTGCAGAACGTCTACCATATAGTATAAAGAAGGATATTCGCTGTTCCGGTACAACGTGCTAACGTGCTTACTCATAAAAATTAATCTAATATAATTGAAATTAGTTTAAAAGACGGTTGTGTGAACTGTAATAAACGTGTGCGAGAGTAATGCGATTCGTTTCGATATTATCGTTATTGCTTATGCAACCAGAAGGTTGACCGTGGTCAGCCTAAAGTACAATGTTCTAAGTGCAACGAATTTTTCCACCTTGTTTGTGTAAATCTGTCGCAAGCTGATTTTTAGTGTATGCAAAACTCTCACAGGCCTTTTGCTTGCAAAGTTTGTGCGGCTGTCAACAAAAACAATTCTAATTTGTTGATTTCTTCAAATTAAAAAGAAATTGAAGCAAAGCAACAAGTGCAAAGCACTGCAGCAAAGACTCATGCTCAACTACAACAGCAATCAAAACCGGTTTTAACCCTGCCGAGCTATGAAAACAAACTTACTAGTGATAACAAGCAACAAATAACTCTTCAAAGTCTCTTTAACGAAATTGTGTCTCTTAAAGCTGCAAATGCCCGCGCAAGTCACATCCCAGCCAGAACAACAATTAGAAATACGACCTGCATTCCTCAAACTGTGGGAAAATGCTAACAAAGCAAAACCCAGTGCAGAACCTAAATTGTAGATAAGAAAATAATTAAGTAAATAAAAATGCACTAACACTTTGTTTGTAGATAAGAAAATATTAAAGTAATAAAAATGTAGAAAATAATTGTTTAAAGGCTGATAAAGTGGAATTTGAATCGAATTCTATTAAGCATAATTGTGCAGATAATGACACTGCTGCCGCAATTCTTTCTCTTACTAATGAATGCAAAGTTCATCGCGATTTTGTAAATGTAGCTTTGCCAATAATAATCGTAGCAGATTGAGCTCGGCAAAACCGGATAATCAATTTATGCTTTATGTGAATTCACTTTATGCTGGTGCTGAAGTTCGTTCAATCTCAACTACCACTGCCTCTGCTGCTGAGGCCTCTTCAACGATGGGATCCACTTTTTTTTACCACTTTTGCTGTAGTTGCCGGCAATTCATATGCTAATATTGCTGCTGCTCCCGATAACAGCTCGCTCTCTGCTGCTGAAACCACTGGTGCCTCAGCTGTTGCAGCGCCTGCTTCTGCGAACTCTGCCGCTACGTACTCTTCTACTGCGAACTCTGCTGCTGCGATCTCTGCTACTACGAATTCTGCCACTGCGTACTCTGCTGCCGCAGAGTTCCGTTGTTTTTTTTCCAATGCAAGGAAACCAACTAATGCAGAAATAACAAATATTTCAAACTTAAAATCTCTTAAAATCTACTATCAAAACATATCTGGTATAAGGATAAAATCCACTGCTATTTTACGGGCTTCTTCGCAAATGGATTATGATATCATAGTGCTTGTTGAGACTTGGCTTAATCAAGATTTTAGAGATGCTGAATTTTTCGACACGTCTCTTTATCAAGTCTAACGAAAGGATAGGGATGCGCTAAAAACTGGATGCCAACGTGGTGGAGGTGTGCTGATTGCTGTCAAACGTATGCTGCGCTCATCTGTACTTAAGCTAAAAAATGATGATACGTTACTAGATCAACTATTAGTATCTATTTTAGGATCCAAGGAACAACTTTTACTTTGTGTTTCTTATATTCCCCCCAATAGTTCAGTTCATAGTTGTGGTCGCTGTGGCGTAGTGGTAGTGCGTTGGACTGCTACGCAGAGTGGCCGGGGTTCGAATCTCGGCACAGGCAAAATCAAAAAGTAGAAAAAATTATTTTTCTACACGGCACCACCTCTTGGCAGGCAATGGCAAACCTACAAGAATTTGATTCCTACTAATGTAAATGCAACACATGAAATGTATTTGCTAGATAGTTTTTTCTGTTCTGATCTTATTCAATTTAATAATTTTTTTAATAAATGGAATCGCGTTTTTGATTTGATTTTCATAAGCAGTTCAATTAAATATAAGTTGGAAGAAAACATGTTTCCGATTACTTCCGCGGATATGCACCACGTCCCGCTCGGGCTTCATGTTGAGTTTTATGAATTTTTAAAATTGCCTCAGATTATTAACACAATAAACTTTAATTTTAATGCTTGTAACCTCGATGGACTTAGTTCAATTATTGAGAGTACTGATTGGAGTAGTAAATTTGACAGCAATGACACTGCTGCTTCTTTGGATATTTTCTGTCTTGAAATTAACAATATGTGTCGAGAAAATGTACCTTTAGTACGGCCAAAAGTATATACAAATTACCATGGTATACAAAAGAGCTAAAGAAATTGAAAAATTTAAGAAACAAGTTTTTTAATATGTCCACAGATAAAAACAAATATGTATTTAATATGAAGGAGTTCGTTGTTCTTGAGAAGTTTTTGTATAATAATTTCATCCTAAGCTTTGAATATAGCATAAAATCTAATCCAAAATCGTTTCGGCAGTTCTTAAAACCAAAAAAAGCTCAATTTGATATTCCTTCCATGATGACATTCAATGGGAATTTGTCAAGCTCCATGGCTGGTATTACCAACCTTTTCGCAAAATTTTTTTGTCAAACTTTGACACTGATACTTTCTCTACTTATAGTTCAGATCTCGATAATCTAGATTCGTCATTAAATTTCGGATCCCTAAGCATTACTGAAATTGATGTTTTGAAAGGAATAATGAAATTGAAGCCGTCTGTAAAAGCTGATTGTGATGGCTTTTCTGCTTTGCTTTTTAAAAAATGTTCTTCGATAGTTTGCATTCCCTTGTGTCTTATATTTAATCTGTCTTAATCATCAGGTGACTTTATGAAAAGGTGGAAAATAGCGCATATTACCCCAGTTTTTAAAAGTGGAAGTAAAAATGTTATTTCGAACTATCGCCCTATTTCAAAACTTTCAACGGTGTCTAAGCATTTTGAAATTGTGGTAAAAGAACATTTGGTTTTTCCCCTCTCAAGAATTATATCACCCTATCAACACGGATTTGTGTCTGGTCACTCTACAACCACAAACCTGGCTGCTTTTACGGAATACTGCTTCTTAGCTTTTGAAGATAAATGTCAGGTTGTCACCATCTATACTGACTTCTCCAAAGCTTTTGACAATTGGGGGGCCTGGGGCGTAGGACACAAGGTAAAGTTCGTGACAGTCACAGGTGCGTCCATGGGCGATCCTTGCGCTTCTACGTTTCAAGTTGACACACAGCCTCCTCGTGGCGTCCCCTGGATAGCGACCTGACAACCGTCCTCAAACGAAGCCTCGGATATTTAACCCCCCTAACGTTGACGACTCCCGCAAACGCCCAAAGGACAACGATTTGCGGATATGCACCGGGAATGTCCGAACCCTCTACAGGGAAGGTGCCTCTATCCAGCTAGTGGATGTCCTCCAACAATATAGAGCTGACATCACCGCTATACAGGAAATGCGATGGACGGGACAGGGTTGCTTTAAAAGAGCATCTTCTGATATCTACCACAGCTGTCATGCGTCGAATTTGCTGTTGGAATCGAGACGAATTTGCTGTTGGAATTGTGGTTGGGAAGAGACTGCGTTATCTAGTCTCGAGGTTCACGGTCGTGAACGAGCGTCTTAGCCACTATCCGCATCAAGGCAAAATTCTTCAACATCAGCCTAATTTGTGTCTATGCCCAGACGGATGAGGTGGATGAAACGACCAAAGATGACTTCTACGAGCTCATCGACAAAACTTATGAGCATTGCCCCCACCACGATATTAAGATCGTGTTAGGCGACTTTAATCGATCGGAAAATTCAGTCTCCACGACGAAGCCACCGATAACGGTATGAGACTGATCGACTTCGCCGCCGCACGAAACATGACAGTTAGTAGCACCAGATTCCAACATAAAGATATCCATAAGGCCACTTGGCTGTCCCCTGATCAAAACACACGAAACCAGATTGATCACGTTGTGATCGACGGAAGGCACGCTTCCAATGTACTAGACGTACGCACAATACGTGGTGCAAACATCGACTCAGACCACTACTTGGTTGCAGCCAAGGTCTGCACACGTATATTTGTAGCAAATCGCGTACGGATAGGTACAAAGAGAAAGCTGGATGTCGAAAAGCTGCAATCACAACAGACAGCCAAAGTCTTTGCCAACCAACTTGTACTTCTCCTTTCGCAAAACAAGAGGTGCTAGGCTACCACCGTCGACGGAGAAATATGTGGTACGACCAAGAGTGTCGCGATGCTACTGAAGCAAAAAACGCTGTTTACAGAGCCACCCTGCAGTCAGTTGCAACGCGAGCTGCTAAGGAGCGATACAGAAAGTTGAGGAGGGAGGAGAAACGTCTTTTCAGGTGAAAGAAAAGAGATGAAGAAAGACGCGAGTTCAATGATATCGAAATGTTGCGGGACAGGAACGAGGTCCGAAAATTCTTTGAAAGAATAAGACGACGGACTGATGGTTTGAAGACCGGGGCCTCTTCCTGCAAGGATGAAGACGGAAATCTGGTGAGAGATGTCCAGGGCATAATGAGATTATGGAGGGAGCACTTTTCGCAGCAGATTAATGGCGATGACGGCAATAATCCCGCCACTGCGGAACCCACTCCGGAAACCCCAATCACTGACGGTGTTGAAGTACCGCCGCCTGACTATGAGGAGGTCTTAACAGCCATCGCTCGGCTGAAAAACAATAAGGCTGCAGGTGCAGATGGTCTGCCTGCTGAGTTGTTTAAGACGAAGACGTGGACATTGACCATCAATGATGAGAGGCTGTTAGGAGCGTTCGAGAGGAAGATACTCCGTAAGATCTACGGTCCAGTATGTGTGGACGACGTGTAACGAATAAGATGGAACGATGAGCTGTATGAGCTGTACGCCGACACTGACATAGTCAAGCGTATAAAACTCCAGCGGCTTCGCTGGCTGGGTCATGTTGAGCGAATGGAAGAAAGCGCTCCGACTAGAAGGGTGTTTTATTCGAACCACGGTGGAGGAACACACAGAAGGGGACGTCCTAATCTCCGTTGGAAAGACCAGGTGGAGGGCGACCTGACTGCACTTGGCCTTATCAACTGGCGCCAGCGCGCGCATAGCAGAAGTGACTGGCGGAGCTTTGTGGAGGCGGCCAAGACCAATCATCAGTTGTAGCGCCAGCTGATAAGGTCCAATCAGTTTGTTGACGATGGGCTTCAGTCTTTCGCACAGTACGCTCGATAGAACCTTATATGCAATATTAAGAAGGCTTATCCCACGATAGTTGGCGCAGATTCTTATGGATTGGGCAGAGAACGCTGAGATTCCAATCACTTGGCATGCTTCCATCTGACCATATTCTGCATAGAAGCTCATGCATGCGTTTTTTGAGCTCTTCGCCTCCGGTCTTAAACAACTCAGCAGGCAGGCCATCTGCACCTGCAGCCTTATTGTTTTTCAGCCGAGCAATGGCTGTTAAGACCTCCTCATAGTCAGGCGGCGGTACTTCAACGCCGTCAGTGTTTGGGGTTTCCGGAGTGGGTTCCGCAGTGGCGGGATTATTGCCGTCTTCGCCATTAAGCAGCTGCGAAAAGTGCTCCCTCCATAATCTCATTATGCCCTGGATATCTGTCACCAGATTTCCGTCTTCATCCTTGCAGGAGACTAAATAATTGGTGTCTGTAAAACCGTCTAGCTTTGAATGTTAAAAAATGTTTTCATATTACGTTCGCTAAATTAAGTATAAATCTCCTGCATGAGTTTTCTATTGCAAATACCCGTTTAAAATACGTCGCTGAAATGTTGGATTTAGGTGTCTTACTTGACCTCAACTTAACATTCGTGCATTATATAAATTACATTATACCGAAAGCGTATGCTATGTTGGCCTTTGTGCGGCGTAATAGCTCCGAATTTAATAACCCCTACACTTACAAGCTTCTGTACACAGCTTTTGTAAGATCCAGGTTGGAATATGCTGCTATTATTTGGAATTCATATTACGCTATTCATAGCGATCGTCTCGAAAGCGTAAAAAAAAGATTTTTTTGTAATGTTCTCGTTTTTCATTGCTTTTTGAATAACCTATTCCTTCATATAAATCTCGCTGTTTGTTAATTGACTTGAAGTCTCTAGAAAGCAGACGAATGGTAAAGTCCTTAATGTTCATTTATGACTTCCTTTGTGGCAACATTGATTGCTCTTGCTTGTTAAGTAATATAAATTTTTTTGTCCCAATCAGAACTACTCGCCAAAAAATGTTTTTCTACATAAAATGTTATAGAAGTAACAATGCTTTAAATCAACCAATCATAAGATCTCTTAATGAATTTAATGTATTAGCATCGGAAATTGAATTAGATTTTTCTATGTCTAAGGAGATGTTTAAAAGTATAATTAATAATGTTTACTTATAATTCTAAGCTAATTATATTTAGTTTGTGGTTAATACTATTTTAAATCTGGCCTGTACAACTTTGTATCACTTGGCTTAAATAAATAAATAGCGATACAAGAGGTTCAGTTGAGTTTGTTGAGCCTCTGCCCATAGGCGCAAATTAAACTCCATAGGTGGTGTATATTATGCGGAGATCATTCGGTGTGAAGTATTTCCAACACCGCTTTAAAAAGCCGAGGAACTTGGCTGTTTCTTTCGACACGTCAATAAAAATATTATTCCAACAAACGTCACATTAAATGGACATGCCCAGAACATCAAGAGTTGCTGACTCCGCAATATCCACGTCACTCATAACCAGGGTTGTTTGCTCGATACCTTTCGTTCTTGTAACAATGCTAATTGAGGTGTTGAAATGAAGTGGACTTCAATACTTGTGGTTGTTGAAGATATCGCGGTAACGTGTAGCCAAGCTCCTGGTGTCACTGATGCCCACAACGGCTAGGATACTTTACTTTACTTTTAATGGCACAACAGCCCATGGAGGGCCTAGGCCGAGCTTTTCGCATCCACTCATGTTGTGCGTGTTATATTTGTCCATGAATGGAAGGGACCTACAGTTTAATACCGAATCCGAACGTCGAAGTGAAAAGCTTCTCATAGCAATTTTCACTCTTATAGGTTTGCCATTGCCTGCCAAGAGGTGGTGCCGTGTAGAACAATTATTTTTTGTACTTTTTGATTTTGCCTGTGCCGAGATTCGAAACCCGGACACTCTGCGTAGCAGTCCAACGCACTACCACTACGCCACAACGGCTAGGATAAGTAAATGGTGGGTTTTGAAGTTCTTGATTTGTGTTGGAAGATCGATTTGATGTGCAATTGCGGTTTGTATCTCGCTCAAATTTTTTAATTGATTTTTGTAATGGTAGTTATCAGTTTTTTCCAAAATTGGCTGTAGTTGGTTTGGTTTCGTGACGTCACTTAACTTGCCTATGCTCGTGTATGACAAATGCACATTGCGAGAGTGTGGCTGGTGGCTTTGAATTAAGATGTTATTGTGTTTAATAACGCATTCTGGCTGTAGCATAAGTAATCCAGAGCCCTTGAGGGTAAGTTGTTGTATGTTCCGCTCGCAAACTGCATTTAACCTGGTGGGATTTTTGACGGTGTACATCCAATGATATTTATTTTCCATTTAAGTCCATGTTTCATTCATCTTTATTTCTTGCAGGTCACAATTGTCCCGTGGCTCATTGTTGAATAGATTTATTTCACATGAATAGATTTATTTTCACCCTTGTTGAATTCGATGATTTCGATGTGTTTTGCTATTATAAGGGGCAATGCTAACATGACCACTAGTAGTCTGGTAGTAAAATTTATTGATGAAATTTTTCGCCTTTTCCGTACAGCTTCTTCTAACTGACGTAGGCTCTCTGGGATGTTATCTTGACTGTTGTCCGGTTTGTGTCGTTGTGTCGTTTTTTCGGTCTCTGAATGAACCAATGATTGCGTTATGTTGGTAGCCACGGCCTTATCGGTATTGGCTTCTGATGGGATAGGTAGAGGTGCTAACAGGTGAATAGCTCGTTTCAAGATTCCAGTAGAAGTTCGCACATCGGCCACTCTTCGTCCTCCTTCGCTGCCAAAAGTCATTTTTGAGTTTCGTGACAAAGTTTCATCGTCGCGTTAAATTTGCTTTGAGTTCCTCCGCCCCGTTGTCTACCATACGTGTGAGCGGTGCTCTTGTCAAGAAATTACCTGGTGTCAATACTGAAAGGTCATTAGGGTCATCAGATAAAGACGTTAATAGCCTGGAGTTTAGAATCGCTTCGATTTCAATCATCACGGTCTCCAACTCTTCGTATGTTAATGACGCACTTAACACACTTCTGACGAATAGATGCTTTGCGGATTTTACTGCCGTCTCCCATAATCCTTCAAAGTGGGCAATCGTAGGGGGATGAAGTGAAATTCAATGCCTTTGTCGCTAAAAGTCCGCAATATCGCTTTTCGTGCTTGATCTGCGTAAATCACCTCCTTGAGTTCTTCGAGTCCATTCTTTGCAAACAACAAAATTTGTTGCATTGTCACAATACAAATTCTGACAACGTCCTCTTCGACCAATGAAACGCTTCAGGCATCCGAGAAATGCTTCGGTTGTTAGATCGCTTACTATCTCCATATGAACAGTTTTAATGGCGAAACAGCAGAATACTGCGACATAAGCCTTCTGTGGTCTTTTTCCTCGACTCTTAAAGTGTATCCAGAATGGGTCGCAGAAATCCACCCCCGAATTGATAAATGATGCAAAGATGTGGACTTGAGGATCATCGGGCTGGTGGGTCTCTGCTGGTGGGTAACTCACCCATAAGTTGTTTGAATAGTTTCGTCCTTGTCCTGGTACAACGGACGGAGTTCTGTGTGACTGATCTCGCCACTGTTTAACCCTTTATCGGCCAATATCTTTGCCGAGCGATCGCCAACAACCCTTGCGCTCCCATGTGTACATGGACTTTGTGCAGATGCGTCATTATGAGTATGGTGATCGGGTGGGCATATGGTAGTATGACCTGATGCTTTGTGTCATATTGTAAGTCAGAATTCTTGAGCCGCCATCCGACTCTCTCCCTTTGACAGCAATTGTTGTCGATCGATTGGGAATCAAATGCCTTGGACTTCCATCACGATTATAGTTCCTGCCTTGGATAGGTCAGCAAACACCAGTTCTCCGCTTCGCCTCTTCGCCTTTGGTCGACAGTTTGCGATGAAACGGAGGATGTAAGCAGTGACTCGAAGGAGACGGATGAACGAATTATGATGATTAACTTGGTCAATAACGTGAGTAGTAGTGTTTGACGCTAGTAGTTGTAGTTGTCGGTATTTCCAAATCGGTGTGAATATGAGTTGCCGGTGCTGTACCCCCAGTTGTCCGCTGCCTGTTTTCCAAAAGGTATTGGTCACGTGGAGGTTGCAGTGGCCAAGTCGTTATGGATCCATGTAGGAATCTCGGGCCATACAGCCAGAGCATGTTGTCCACTAATTTGGCCGGTTATAGACTTCTTGATATGAGATCGGCAGGGTTCTCTTGAGATGGTACATGTTGCCATTGTTGTGGATTTGTCACTTGCTGAATCGTGGAGATCCGATTGTCAATGAAAGTGTGGTAGTTAGATGAATTTGCATTTATCCACCCCAACACTGTTGTGGAATCGGTCCAAAAGTATGTGGTTACGCCTTTAAAAATCGAACCCGTGATTTTGCGCAAGGAAAACGGACTATCACGACACCGTGAGACTGTGTCGTCCTCATGTAGGCCACGACTCCGTAAGCGCGTTCTGATGCGTCAGCAAAGATGTGGACTTGAGGATCATTGGGCTTTGAATGGCCAAAAACGTGGCGAGGTATGCTGATAGATTGTAGTCGATTTAAGTTTTCTTTGAAACTAAGCCAGGTGTCGCGTAGTGGAGGTGGAAGTTCCCTATCCCAATCGATTTTTAGTTTCCATACCTCTTGGATAAATATTTTTGCTGTAGTTGTCACTGGAGCGATGAAACCAAGGGGATCAAATATGCGGGATATGTCGGGTAACGCTGTCTGTTCGGTGATTTTGCCTGATTCAATCTCTATGATTTTGATTCTGAAATCGTCATTAGAGGGATTCCATGTAAATCACATTTTCTTGATATTATCGTTGTTGTTCCCGATCTGTAAGCGGGATGTATTCAAGTAGCTTTGGGTGGTTGGCGCACCATTTTCTTAAATTGAAGCCTGCAGAGCGTAGCGTGTGTTGAAGTTGTAACTGCATTACTCGTGCAGTGTGAAGATGATTAGATCCACTCAGCACGTCATAGACATTAGAATTTGATTTTATAACCTCTGCTGCTAATTTATACTTGTTTGCTTGATCCTCAGCCAGAGCTTGCAGTGTACGAATAGCCAAATATGGTGCAGAAGTTGTGCCATATATGACTGTCGTTAATTTGTAGTATTTCATTGGGTGTCCTGGGTCTTCTCTCCACCAAATCAGCTGGTATCTTTGATCATCTTCATCTATTTTCACTTGTCGATACATTTTTTCAATGTCTGCTGTAAAGAAAAATCGCGGGAGACGAAAGCGAAACAGAATGGTAACGACGTTGTCTTGGATGGTAGGTCCCGTGGCCAGAAGATTATTTAAAGAGAGATTGGTTGACGTTTTTGCCGAAGCATTGAATATTACTCTTATTTTCGTTGTTGTGCTGTCTGGCTTGAACACGGCATGATGTGGAAGGAAGTAGTGTGGGTTCTGTATAACAGAATTTTTCCAGGGTATCATTCAGACTACCATCCTCAATGGAAATGCCACAAGTAATAGCTGCATTGGGAATATCTTGTTCACCTACAGCTATCCAGCCGAACCGTGTATTTTGTAGCATCGGCTGTCCCATTCCAAGGGTCAATTGCCCAGTGCTTAATGCGGCGTAAAAAATTCCTGCTCCGAGAAGAAGATCGATATCTCTGGATTCATGAATTCAGGGTCAGCCGAGTGAAGATTGTCAGGAATGTTCCAGTTGGTTATGTTATTTGTATTTGTTGGTTGTCTGGAAACAATTTTTGGCAAGACGTGGGCTTCAATTCGGCTTGTGAAATTTGTTACATTCCAATGGAGTTGTACATTGACCCTTTCAGTGGTATGACTTTTTGTTTGGCCGATGCCCTCGACTCCAATGATGCACGGAACCCTGTGTAGTCCTAGCTTGTTCAAAAACCGTCTAGTAACGAAACTTGCTTGGGATCCGCTGTCCAACAGGGCTCGGCCATGGATTTGTTGTCCCCACTTGTTTGTGAAGGACACGACAGCAGTGCTAAGCAATTTTGTTTTTGATGGTCTAGCGCTTTCTCCAACCGTTGGAAGTGACACCGGGGCTTTGGGATCTATTGTTGGAACATCGTGTATTCTTGGGACATCATTTGCTGTCATTGTTGGTTTGACGATGGATTTATTTGCATTGCCCTTTGATGGTTGCCTTCCCTTACTAGTCGGTTGCCTGACTTCCTGCATTCTTGTGTGTCTGGAAAATTTTTTTTAGTCAACAGGCAACACTGGGTCTTACATGCTTTGAATTAAACTCTTTTTTTCGAGACCCCACTCAGAGTGGGGAAATCGTTATTGAGTGAGTTATTCATAGCGCGCCTTTTCTCTTAATCTCCAAAGAACTAGGGTTGTCAGAGCAGATATATAAATGACAAATGGTGCTGTCATCAATTTTATTTAAATTGCTATTAAATGTGGTATCTGTGGTGTAGTGGTAGTGCGTTGGACTGCTGCGCAGAGTGTCCGGGGTCCGATTCTCGGCACAGGCAATATCAAAAAATAATTTTTCTACACGGCACCATCTCTTGGCAGGCAATGGCAAATCTACAAGAGTAAAATTTGCCTATGCAAAGCTATTCACTTCGCCGTTCGGATTCGGCATTAAAATGTAGGTCCCTTCCATTCATGTACAAATATAACACGCACAACATGAGTGGATGCGAAAAAGCTCGGCCTAGGCCCTCATGGGCTGTTGTGCCATTAAAAGTAAGTAAGTAATTAAATTATTCTAAAACGTCTATGTATATATATGCAAAATTTTTTTGTTTTACGACGATGTTTTCTTCTTTTCTCCACAACTTGTATGGCGTCGCGACATTGAGCGCAGCTGCAGAACTTAATAAAGTCTGAGTGATGTTGAATTTTTTTTTCTTTTGTACTGTATACCCTTATATGGACCGACTGATTTGGCTGAAATTTTGTATGCCAAGGTTTCTTAAGGCATCCTAAGAGGTTCCGGGGCAGAAAAATTTTATAAAAGTGAAAAGAGTAAGCTTAAAATAAGCTTAAAAATAAAACCAATATGTCAAGCATCTTGTATTTACCTTCTCTTCTCAGAAAGCGATGTAATGCTGGGGGTTACATAAGTCCCTGGTATGTCGATCCAGTCTAATGTATATCTGATATGTGTACCTAGTTTATTTTTAAAAAGAGTTGATACATTGAAACTGGCATACTGAGAAAATATTATGACAAAAATTCTAATATTAAAATATTTATGTATATATAGCGAACTCAGTCTTCACTTCTAAACCTCCCCGCGCTTTTTCGAAAAATTACGTAAATTCCTTCGAAAACCATAAATTAGGGCAAAGACCGAAAATCAGTAAATTTATTGATAATCAGTACTTCTGGTAATCCTATGTATATAGGAATATTTTTAAAGATTTATGAATAGCACGCGAAATGGGTTCTTGACTACTGAAATATGCTGTGAGATGGATCTGCTTCCAATCTTCATACCTGCTTATGCGGGAAAATACAAGTTTTTATTGCCCGTATTTATAAAAAATTCTTAAACTACTGCGCAGTAGATTTACCACGAATCAAATGAACTATAAATAAGTAGCAAATTATTAAATTACCTATAGGTATCGCTCATTGACATTGCTGTGTGCATAGATGGATACATGGTACCCATTGAACTGCTGAAGCCGCTATTTAAATTCAAGAGGGGCGATAATGACGGTACAATCGGGCCACTCAAGTGTGCATGAGTGGAATGTGGGTGATAGCCTGCCGCCGCCGCTGATGTCGATAACGTACCAGCGGTTGTGCAAGCATTATTGATACCGATGATGCCAGCACTACTGCTACGACCACCACCGCTGCCGCCGCCGCTATTACTCCTACTACCCGATAAATGTTGTAAATTATCTGGAGTACCTGTAGTGGATGAGCACGAAACAGCCGATGTGACTGCTGCTGTTGGTATAGGGCCGCCTACGCCCGCGCCTGTTAAGGGTGAGGAAGACGTTATCTCCGTGTTCATTGAATCTGTTGAAAGTGTGGCATAACCGAAATAATCGAAAAACATGCGTGCTTTTTATTTATTTAGTATTGTAAGTCTTTTGCAAATGAACACTAGAAAATAACAAATAACATTGCGGTAACTATTCTACTTACTTCCAGGTGTGGAGCCTTGCAATAACGCCGCGTTTCCGACAACGCTACCACTTAAGCCATTCGGACTATCAGTTGCGGATGCAACCGACGCTGTCGAATTTGGAGTACGGCGCTGATTGCGAAGTTTTTCTTCGCGTCGCCATTTAGCACGTCGATTTGAGAACCAAACTTGGATACGCGCTTCTGGGAGACCAATTTTTCCAGCTAAACGCTCACGTGCAAATACATCTGGGTAATGAGTGCGCTCAAATTCTGAAAATAGTGGTGATATACAATGGAAAAGATTGAAAATTTTGACACATTCAACTGCAAACACACTCTAGCGGAAACTCTATTTTTAACTATTTATATGATAGAATGTAGCGCGCAAACCTGATGTGATATTATTGACTTCAAGTAGAACTCCAAAAAAATGATTGACATCAACGTTTGAATAAAAATGTATTCGATAAATCGGAATGCTTTAAGTCACAAAATCAATGAAAAGGTACGTTAAAACACATCCCATGATAAACTTCATCAAATCATGAATGGGTTCTCATTGACACTTTAATGAATAGAATCAATGAAAATGTACAAATTAACGAATAAGTTCGTTAAACCTTTTAAAAACTATAGTGCACTTGTCGACTTTCTTATAATTCTCATTCATTTTACATCGGCAGGAAGTTTAATGAGAAAAAAATTGTAAAAAATTACCACCACACTAAGACGGGAATCGAACACGTAACATCCCGAGTAAGAGTCCATTGCACTATCCACTAGACTAGAGAAGTCGCCTGTACAACTGCATAAAAAAAAATATTAAATACAAATATTCTGGTAACGGTTGTTAAGTAAAATCAATGAATGTGTTCATTATCGATTAACGAACGAATTCATTACAATTTATTAGAATCATTTGCTTAAGTTTGTTATGCCACAATGTTAATGAATAATATCATTGAACGTTTTCAGGCGTGTTCTTAAAACTTAATGTACAAATTCTTTAACTCAATGAAAGTTTCACTGATTTAATGAAGTTTTTATTAATTTGTTGATTTTTAATTTAGCGAATGATTTTCATTAACTTTTAATGAATTTTTTGTACAAATACGATGGAAATTCAATTCGGCGTAAATAATTAAAAATATTTTTTGGGCATAAATGAGATGATAGACAAATTGTTAGACCTACCTTTCTCTAAACTGTCAATTTGTTCATTTGTAAATGATGTACGATTCCTTTGCAATTTTCGTTTTAGTATCAGACGTGCCTGATCATCATCATTTGCTCCAACATTTGATGCTCCTTCATTGGAATTTTCACCTTCACCAGAACCAGTCTCATCCGAATGTTGACCGTCAATCTCTGCAGAATCAAATAAACAGAAAATATTAAAAGTCCACACGTAGAATCCCCTCTATTATTAAAGCATAGGTTGATGTTAAACTTGGTAGCCTCAAAAATTTTTTTGTGGCCAGAAATATAGTCCTCCGCATTTGTGATTTGCGGGCGAAAGCGAGAGAGAAAATACTAGTATGGATGCGTTCTAAAGGCGATCCAGTTCTACTCATGCATGATTTTGGACAAGTCGTTATTTGGAACACACCCTATAAGAGTCCAGCGTTGCCAGAACGCATTTTTATGCATTGTCAGAGCCCAGACAAGTCTTGTCAGGGAAAGGAAAACAAATTATACTGAGAGTTTAAGAACTCGCGATCAATTAAAGTCCAACAACCGAAGTAGATGAATAGCATACATTGACAAAAGTTTAACTTTATTTGTTTTCGTCATGTATGCATAATTAGCAAAGTCAGATAAGAAAAAACATGTTGCTACTTTTAGAATACTGTCGGTGGAAAAACAACCATAGCGATAAGCAAATGTAAGAGTATTGTTACGATTATATAGATTCTACTATTTATTTATTCTCAAGAATCCAGTGATCATACGGATTGTGGATAAAAGCCAATTATTGCAAATTTATTAAATTATTTCATCACTCCGCTCCTACTTTCGTATTTATACCACTGATGGCATCGCTTTCACAAACATTCCTGAGGTTTTCGAAGTTTCTAGATCTTTGTATGCTTATACGTATATTAGTTAACAACGCCACGAACAATCTACATGGCCACGAACCTCGTGAGCCCACGAACCTCGTGAGCTTTTTCGTAATTTGTATTCAAACCCATATCGAAGTCACCTGATGGCGTAGATTTCTAACCGATTTCATATAAAAAATATCGCATATTTTCGTTTATGAACTTTAATTTACGTTACTCTCTCCTATTCATAAACGAAATTTTCCTAACCTTTCTACCTCTAGTTCGTCAAACGATTTAGCTATCGCTGAAAATACTGAATACTTATGAAAAAATGCTTGTGAATTTTTGGAAGCCCCAGAATTACTGATTGTATCTTCCAAATGATAAGTACATATTGAAATTTACAGGTACTTTGGGTATAAACTAGTTATGTTCTTAGACTTTATGTTGAGAATTTGTGTTGCCTTCAGTTGTTAAAACGTGTTATTAGATCCCAAAAATCAGAATATAATTTGATATAAAAGCATATTTTTGCATATTTATTTCGTCTTATTTTTCTTTTAATTTTAAAATTTTTTCGAGACCAAATCACAAAAATTTTAGTTTTAACTATTTTAAGCAAAATTTTATTGTGTACTCCAAAAAGTTGTCATCTTAAGATTAGGTGCCTAAATATCTGGAAATCTGCAGGCGAATGTTTATGTTTTTTGATCTCTTGTTTAAAGAATTTCGACCTTCTCCCATTTAGAATGAGTAGACTTTCAGCCAGGAGTTTGGAGGTTCGATTCTTCTCTTGGTCTGGGTAATTCTTATAAACTTCTTAAATTTCTATCGATATGAAATTAATGAGAATTAGAAAAAAGCGTATAAGTAAATCTCTTGGTAAGTTGGAAAAATTGTCCTATTTCCCGTCATATAAAAATTCAGAATTATTAAATTAAAATAAGTATTACAAGAAATCTAATTAAAAAAAAATTATTGATTTTTTGAATTGCATAAAATAAAAAAAATATTTTTAAAACTTTTTTTTCTTTCAGTTGCATATTAAAAAATTTCATCACTGTTGTGGCACCCCTTAAAATTGACCGACCAACTTGAAAATTTTTGAGGCTCTTTTTGGCATTTAATAACACAGTTTAACTACCAGAGATGGAATAAATTCTCAACAAAAAAAACGTAGGAAGGAAGGACATGTTTATGGTAGTATACATTCATTCATGCCCGTAACTGAGAAAAATGTTTTTTCTTACCTGGCATGGGCTAGAAATATTCGATTTTATGTAAAACTAAAAAATATATAATTTTGTGCTGATTGCTCTCGTTTTAGATCTCGCTAGTGATCTCTAAAAGCTAATGAATAGATGCATTTTTAATAATTTTTTTTTGTTAGAATTAACACACAGGGTCTACTCCTATGAATGCAGAGCATTGTGTTGATTGGAAGGAAGATTGGTAGGTTAATCAAAGGTACGCCTAAAATAGTTAAGAAGACATAAAAAAAATCATTCTCTGCAATTTCACCTTACCGATACGTGGTTTAACGTTTTTATACCACGAACATTTTAGAAGTTATGGCTACCCTATTATACATATGTATGTATGTATTTACCTACATACTTTTACTTATTAAGTATATGTAAATATGTATGCATGTTTGTATTGTACATTGTATGTTTTTGTGTAATATTTTATGTGCAAGAGTTCATAAGTTAAGACTTTGTCTTTAGGTTATATTGGTGTTCGCTGTTCGACGAACACATCATATTTTACTCTCGTACTCGGTGTATTGGTTACGTTGGTGTTCGTTACAGAGTTGCTTTTTGGCCAAATGCAGTTCTTTTTGTAATACTATTTTTTGCGAAACGGCAACACTAAATGGTATACCAAAAAACTTTAAACGATTTTATCAATATGGAGAGTGCAATTAATAATATAATTGAATAATTATGAAAATAATATGATTTTTCTTCAATAGTTTTATGAATAATATATTTAATATTCACTTTTAAAAACTAAAAAAAATCGCAACTTCGCTTTTCTGCATATGAAAATAATGATGTACAGGTTTGCATGTTTTCCTTCTATTTTACATACATTTTTGTAGAATAACTCATTGACACCCTGAATACTCGGCGTGCTTGGTGTACATTTCACCCAGCATATCGCGTTCGCTGTGAGAGTGAATAAAAGCTCTTTTTTCGTGTTCGGTCAACAACAATTGCATAGTGTTCGCCGAGCAAAATTTGAATATAACCACAACCTTACGAATACTTATTTAATATACCAATTTCACCCTATATATCAAACCATCGAAAAAACCTTAAAATTGTTTTTTTTTATTTCTAGCTTAAGTTTCTTAATGAGAGATTACAAAACAAGAAAGCAAAAAAAAATTTAAATCGGTGTAATAAACAAAAGCATAAAAGGACTTAAATTTTTATTTACTTAGTACCTTTTGTTTATGGTATATGTATATCTTCTATTTTATTTTCAATGTTCTACTTTTTTTTACTTTCGGACTTAAATTTTCATATTTCTCTTTATATTTACTCATATTTCATAGATACATACTATACGAAAAGCGTATATTAATTCGATAATCGACGTTCTTGTTGCGAAACATTAAATTCAAAAGTGTCAAAAAGCTTTTACATAAAATTACCGAATAATTTTCTGGAATGAAGGAAAAGTAGGTTATATTAATATAAATTTATTGAAAATATAGTAGCGGTATTCACCCTTTGCATCAAAGAGTGCAACAGTACGTATTTGTTCATCCATCCACGATCAAAAGGCACCGGTATTTTAAAATCGCAGGAACAGAGTTAGTTTTAAATTTAGAAGTTAGTTTTAAATTTTTTTTTTTTTTATTTATTCAAATAGTATGTGTATGATAATTCATATACAACACTTAATACATTTCCTCACAGCAATTATTTGGATTTTAATCAGTACATTGATCAGTATTAATATATCGTTTTTCTATTAATTTTTGGATTTTCATTCTACTTTGTTAGATTAAATCTGCTGGTGTTGTTTTTTTCAGTCGACGCGGTTGTTCGATTTCTCTATTTGGTAATTGCGATACTTCACTGTTGATATGTTGTGTTACTGTTGCGTGATGTTTTTTACTGTAGTTTGAAATTTCAGCGGTGATTGTAGGTATTTTTAAATCATGATGAATGTTATTGTTTGTGATGTACCAGTCCGTGTTTGCTATGCATCTTAGTATTGATGATTGTTGACGTTGTATTTTTAAAATATTGCTTTTCTTTGCTGTTCCCCATAGTTGCAGCCCATATGTCCATATAGGTTTTATTATTGATTTGTATATTAGTATTTTGTTGTGTAGATTTAAACTAGACTTTCTGTTCAGTAGCCAGTATAACTCCCGAAATTTCATTTTCATTTGCTCGCGTTTTTTTTCTATATGATAGTTCCAAGTAAGTTTACTATCTATGTATACTCCCAAATATTTGGCGACGGTGTCAATCCTAACATTTGTTCCATTAATTTTAATGGGTTGAGGATTAATAATTTTTCTCGTTGTATATATAACTTGAACAGATTTTTGTTCATTTACTTTTATGTGCCATTTGCTGAACCAGTTCGTGATTTCATCAATATTTTCTTGTAGTGTTGCTGTTGCAGTTGTAATATTTTGGTGTGATGCCAAGAGTACTGTGTCATCTGCAAATGTAGCTATAAGTGAATTTCTGCTGGTAGGCTGTGGTATATCTGCTGTATAAAGGGTATATAAAATTGGTCCTAGTATACTTCCTTGTGGGATTCCAGCTGTAATTTTTCGTAGTGTGGATATTTCATTTTTGTGTCTCACATAGAAGTGACGGTCTGAGAGATAGCTTTTTATCAATTGGTACAAGCATTCTGGTAATATTCTTTTGAGTTTGTAGAGAAGTCCTTTAATCCAAACTTTATCAAACGCTTTTTCTACATCGAGATAGATCCCAGTGCAAAATTGTTTTCTCTCTAAATCCGTGAGAATTTTATGCGTTACTCTATGCACCTGCTGGATTGTGGAGTGTTTGCAGCGAAAGCCAAACTGATGATCTGGTATTGCGTGAGTTCTTTGTAAAATTGGTTGTAGTCTGTCATATATGAGTTTTTCCATTATTTTTGATAGTGTTGGTAAAATGCTGATTGGCCTATATGATGATGCTTGTGTGGCATCTTTACCTGGTTCCTGTATTGGAATTATCTCTGCCACTTTCCATAGTTTGGGGTAGTATTTTAGTCTGAGCATTGCATTCATTGTGTTTCGAAGGTATTGTAGCGCTTTTAACGGAAGTTCTTTGAGCATTTTGCCTGTTATATTGTCGTAACCTGGTGATTTCTTGTGGCTTATTTTTTTTTTAATGCAAGTTTCAATTTCAGGTACTCTTATATATTGAGTGTTGTATTCAATTGTTTGATGCGTTTTTTCAATTTCATTTAGTTGGCTTGTTATTGAGTCGTTTGAGAATATTTTTTCGTAGTAGTTAGCAATTGTTGCTGCTTTTTCCTCATTAGATCTAGCCCAATGCCATTTCCTTTTTTTAAAGGCGGCTGGTGAAAAATTTTGTGAGTAAGATTTGTTACCTCTTTCCACAATGAATAATTTATTTCTTCTGTTGGTGTTAGATTACAAAGATATTTTTTAATTTTTTTATTTTCGTTTTCTATTAATGCTTTTTTCAGGTTTTTAACAGCTTTGTTGTATTTTGTTTTATCACTTGGTAGCCTTGTAATTTGCCATATTTTTCGTAATTTCTTTTTGCTTTTAATTAGATTTTGAACGGATTGTGGCAAGTTTAATTTATCCGTTGCTAATGTTGGGGCCGGTGTTGATGTTATAGCAGCCTTAGTTAAGGTTTCGTTTAATAATAGCAAGGCACTTTCGATTTCATCTTCATTTTTCAATGGAATATTCAATTCAAGGTTTGCTACTATATTCTCTTTGTACGTATCCCAGCATGTATTTCGATTATGTAGATTGTTTTCATTTACAGTTTTGGTGACCATCGTGTTATATTCAACAAGTAATGGAGAATGGTCAGATGAAAGTTCAAACAACGATTTTATTTTTAATGCATCTTTTTTTAAATTTTTGATAATGCAAAAATCAATTAAATCCGGTATTTTATTTGAATCGCTAGGCCAATAGGTTGGTTCACCTGCACTTAGGAATTTAGCGTTCCTTTTTTAGATTGTTTTGGATTTGGTGGTCGCTGTGGCGTAGTGGTAGTGCGTTGGACAGCTACGTGTGTCCGGGGTTCGAATCTCGGCACAGGCAAAATCAGAAAGTAGAAAAAATAATATTTCTACACGGCACCACCTCTTGGCAGGCAATGGCAAACCTACAAGAGTAAAAATTGCTAACAAAATCTTTTCACTTCGCCGTTCGGATTCGGCTTTAAACTGTAGGTCCCTTCCATTCATGTACAAATATAACACGCACAACATGAGTGGATGCGAAAAGCTCGGCCTAGGACCTCCATGGGCTGTTGTGCCATTAAAAGTAAAGTAAAGTAAGAGTGGTTAAACATACCGTTTCCATTCCATACTACACTCTTAGGCCGCTATACATTTCGACAACTAAGCTTGGTCACAAGCATTGTTACAGCTTCCATCATCTTGGCAAATTGTTGAATCAATGACATCATCATTTCCTTAAGTTCATTAAGATTATGTTGTTGATTTTGTGTTGTACAGGCAACATCAATGTTAGCTGCTGGGATTGTGTGGTTCAATAGATTTGGCCTTGCTGCGTAGCTTATACCTTCTTGTATTTCTACAGGTCTTGGTACTTCATTGTTTATAGGTGTTTTTTCACGTAAAGGTTGAAAGCGTTCTATTTTTAAAGTTTTGTAGGCTTGACATCCCTTATAATTAGCTGTGTGTTCACCACCACATAAAGCGCATTTGGCATTTTGAGCCCCTTTACTTAACTGACAATCGATTGTTTTATGTTTTCCAGCACATTTGACGCATACTGGATCTCTTTTGCAATAATTTTTTGTGTGGCCATATCTCTGGCAGTTACTGCATTGTGATATGATTCTCCTTGGGTACGGAGCTTCAAAAATTATCTTTGTATGTAGAAGAGTATATGTTTTGTATATTTCTTTATTATTTTTATTTGGTAAGAATTCCACATAAAACATTGTTAATGGTTTTTTTGCCGCATATTATGAATAGGGCTACTTCATGACCTTTCTCTTTTAATTCAATATTGCATGTTTCTTAACACGACTCTGAAGTTACGTTCTTCTTTCGGCTTGAATGTGTAAAATTTTGAATTTTTTTCAGTAAGAATTTTTACTGACGCTCGGATAGCTACAGAGTCTACAACTTGCATTCTGACTTCATTATTTGCAAGAGATTGAAGTACAAATTTTGGCCCAATTGTATTTTTAAGTGCATCTGTTAGGACCTGGGGCGTAGGACACAAGGTAAAGTTCGTGACAGTCGCAGGTGCGTCCATGGTCGATCCTTGCGCTTCTACGTTTCAAGTCGACACACAGCCTCCTCGTGGCGTCCCCTGGATAGCGATCTGACAACCGTCAATGAGTTAACTAATGTGTGCGGCGGGCTTCTCCATGGCCTTGAATAAATGGTTGTGCGTCGGGCTTGGAACCCACCACGTTAAAATACCCACCAATGAATCCTCAAAATAAGCCTCGGATAACGAACCCCTCTAATGTTGACGACTCCCGCAAACGCCCAAAGGACAACGATTTACGGATATGCTCCTGGAATGTCCAAACCCTCTACATGGAAGGTGCCTCTATCCAGCTGGTGGATGTCCTCCAACAATATAGAGCTGGCATCACCGCTATACAGGAAATGCGATGGACGGGACAGGGTTGATCCAAAAGATCATCCTGTGATATCTACTACAGCTGTCATGCGTCGAGACACGAATTTGGTGTTGGATTTGTGGTTGGGAAGAGACTGCGTTATCTAGTCTCGAGGTTCACGGCCGTGAACGAGCACCTAGCCACTATCCGCATCAATGCAAAATTCTTCAACATCAGCCTAATTTGTGTCCGTGCCCCGACGGATGAGAAGGATGAAACGACCAAAGATGACTTCTACGAGCTCCTTGACAAAACTTATGAGCATTGCCCCCGCCACGATGTCAAAATCGTGTTAGGCGACTTTAATGCCAAGGTGGGCAAGGAGAGTCTCTTTAGTCCGACGATCGGAAAATTCAGTCTCCACGACGAAGCCACCGATAACGGTATGAGACTGATCGACTTCGCCGCCGCACGAAACATGACAGTTAGTAGCACCAGATTCCAACATAAAGATATCCATAAGGCCACTTGGCTGTCCCGTGATCAAAACACACGAAACCAAATTGATCACGTTGTGATCGACGGAAGGCACGCTTTCAATGTACTAGACGTACGCACAATACGTGGTGCAAACATCGACTCAGACCACTACTTGGTTGCAGCCAAGGTCTGCACACGTATATTTGTAGCAAATCGCGTACGGATAGGTACAAAGAGAAAGCTGGATGTCGAAAAGCTGCAATCACAACAGACAGCCAAAGTCTTTGCGAACCAACTTGCACTTCTCCTTTCGCAAAACACCCCTCAACTTGATGATATATGCGCACAGTGGACGCACATTTCCCGCTCTATGCGTACGGCTGCCGAAGAGGTGCTAGGCTACCACCGTCGACGGAGAAATATGTGGTACGACCAAGAGTGTCGCGATGCTACTGAAGCAAAAAACGCTGTTTACAGAGCCACCCTGCAGTCAGTTGCAACGCGAGCTGCTAAGGAGCGATACAGAAAGTTGAGGAGGGAGGAGAAACGTCTTTTCAGGTGTAAGAAAAGAGATGAAGAAAGACGCGAGTTCAATGATATCGAAATGTTGCGGGACAGGAACGAGGGACTAAAATTCTTTGAAAGAATAAGACGACGGACTGATGGTTTGAAGTCCGGGGCCTCTTCCTGCAAGGATGAAGACGGAAATCTGGTGACAGATATCGAGGGCATAATGAGATTATGGAAGGAGCTCTTTTCGCAGCTGCTTAATGGCGATGACGGCAATAATCCCGCCACTGCGGAACCCACTCCGGAAACCCCAATCACTGACGGCGTTGAAATACCGCCGCCTGACTATGAGGAGGTCTTAACAGCCATTGCTCGGCTGAAAAACAATAAGGCTGCAGGTGCAGATGGCCTGCCTGCTGAGTTGTTTAAGACCGGAGGCGAAGAGCTCAAATAACGCATGCATGTGCTTCTATGCAGAATATGGTCAGATGAAAGCATGCCAAGTGATTGGAACCTCATCGTACTCTGTCCAATCCATAAGAAAGGTGATACCACGATCCGCGCCAACTACCGTGGGATAAGCCTTCTTAATATTGCATATAAGGTTCTATCGAGCGTACTGTGCGAAAGACTGAAGCCCATCGTCAACAAACTGATTGGACCTTATCAGTGTGGCTTCAGGCCTGGTAAATCCACCATCGACCAGATCCTGGAAAAGACCCGAGAAAAACAGATCGACACCCATCATCTATTTGTCGATTATAAAGCCGCCTTCGACAGCACGATTAGGGATCACTTGTACGCCGCAATATCTGATTTTGGTATCCCTGCAAAGCTCATTCGTCTTTGCAAAATGACACTGACCAACACCACCAGCGCAGTGAAAATTGGGACAGACCTCTCCGCACCATTTGATACCAAAAGAGGTTTCATACAAGGTGACTCCCTGTCGTGCGACTTCTTTAACATTATGCTGGAGAAAATAATTCGAGCTGCGAACATCGACATCTCTGGCACTATCTTCTACAAGAGTGTCATGCTGCTAGCATACGCTGATGATATTGACATCATTGGCAAAAACGCTAGAGCAGTCAGTGCAGCATTCTCCAACCTGGAAAGGGAGTCTCGTCGATTCGGTCTAGTGGTGAACGAAGACAAAACGAAATACCTTGTGTCAACAAACAAAGAGTCAAAATGTCACTGTTGACAACTACACTTTCATTTATCTAGGATCCAGCATAAACACCAACAATGATGTCAGCCTTGAGATCAAGCGGAGACTAACTCTTGCCAACATGTGAACTTTGCGTTAAATTATTGTTTTTTTTTACTTACTCCGGTATTTTTAACTTGTTACTTTGAGGCGTGTTGCAACTTTCAGCAGTTCTTATAGATTGGCTATTCTTAGACTTTGGAGTGTCTGTTAGATTTAATATTTTAGCTGGTGTTGTTGTTGTGGATATCGCAACAGATACAGATGGTTTATTACTTATAATACTTGTTGTCATCGCTGATGATGAACTATTTGATGCTTTAGTTGTTGTTGTAACAGCCGTAGAAGTTGCACTAGATACGATAATTTTAACAGTGTTAATTGTTTCAGTATTTTTATTAGCGGTACAAGCTGTAGTTGTGATAGTATTAATTGGTGGAGTGGTGAGATTAATAGTATTTTTAGTATTTATTGGTATTACAATTTGTTGGGACTCATGTTGATTTGGTGTAGTTGTAGATGTATGAGCGGATGTTTCATAACATGTTGCTAAACTTTGATGTTGAGATGCATTATGGATTTCTACTGCTTGCATATTGTTTGTATTTGTACTCTTTTTTTTGTTTTTGCATATTTTGTGTTGATCTGAGGAGAGCAGTATCCGTTATCAATTGTTGGTGTTTCGTATGTGGTGTTAGTGGCGTTGTGCATTGTTCTGCCCATGAAAGCTCGTTCGCTGCAGGGGTATTGTTGGTAGGATTCTCAATATCGCCAAGTTTTAAGACTGATGCTCGGGTTTGAGTCTGTGTTTGTGACGCTATGAGAGCATCTCAATTGCTCTCTATTATCGGTTGTATTTGAGTGGTAGGCTTATTTGCTTGACTTGTGTGGGTTCCTTCCTTTTGAATTTGTTCTTTGGTAGTTAGTATGTCATGTTGATTGACGCTGTTTCCACTACCTGTCGATAAGTTAGTGCTTTTTTCTAAAGTTATGGTTTTTGATCGGGTTTTAATTGGATTTATTTGTGTTTTCTTTTCCATTGCTTATGTTTAATATGCATTGCAATTTACTTTTCTATTACTTAATACGATAAATCGACAATAAAAACAAATATGAGCAATCATATATGTCAATCTTGTTTTTCGAGTTAGATTGTTCTTAAACAGTATCAGTTTTAGCGTGTTTTTGCTATTATATCACGAACCGAACTAGTTTTAAATTGAAACAGAAAATAGTGCCTCAGAATCCAGAAATGTACGAAGGAATTGGATTCACAAAATTTTAAAGCTCTATGCAGAATTTGGACTTTTGGACACGTTCTATGTACGGTATGTGAAGCCAAGAATAGTAATAAAAAGCAAAGTTCGGGCACTTCCGATCCTTATATGTGACGTGGAATCAGTGATGTTACATGCTCAGTGATGTTATATGCTCAGAAATTGATCGAGTAAAGCTATATCAAATTCTACTACTTGTAAAACAGCCAATTAAAGAGCGGTTATTATTTTTAGTAATACGTTGAACCTACGTAGTGGTCGCTGTGGCGTAGTGGTAGTGCGTTGGACTGCTACGCAGAGTGTCCGGGGTTCGAATCTCGGCACAGGCAAATCAAAAAGTAGAAACAATAATTTTTCTACACGGCACCACCTCTTGGCAGGCAATGGCAAACCTACAAGAGTAAAAATTGCCTATGAAAAGCTTTTCACTTCGCCGTTCAGATTCGGCATAAAACTGTAGGTCCCTTCCATTCATGTACAAATATAACACGCACAACATATGTTGTGAACTATCTTCTACAAGAGTGAATGTACATAAATGGAAGGGACCTACAGTTTTATGCCGAATCTGAACGGCGAAGTGAAAAGCTTCTCATAGGCAATTTTTACTCTTGTAGGTTTGCCATTGGCTGCCAAGGGGTGGTGTGTATAAATTTTGATGTTGTTTTTTTTTCTTTTTTTTTTGCCTGTGCCAAGAATCGAACCCCTGACACTCTGCGTAAAAGTTCAACGCGCTACGGCGACCACATGAGTGAAAGCTCGGCCTACGCCCTCCATGGGCTGTTGTGCCATTAAAAGTAAGTAAAGTAAAGTTGAACCCACGTAAGTACTTTTCCATCACTTTTGGAAGTGTTCGGTCAGTCACTAAAAAAGCTGATGAAATTTTTTAGCTGGTGGAACAAGATTGACACGCAAGCTGCCAGAAGATAGCGGAGGCACTAAACATCATCCACATGATAGATTTGTGGGTACCAATAGCGGATAGTTTTCATATGATTCAATAAACCATTAGATCCATCACTCAAGACTGAGATTCTATAGCCAGCCATTATAACAGCCTGGTGACTGGAAGACGGAGAACATCAGGCAGGCTTCCGAAACGGTCTCTCTTGTGCAAAACACGTCACGGTGATACTATTTGTCGAGCAACGGTGGAGTATAAATCCAAACTTCACATGCTGTTTGTTGATTTTGAAAAGCTGTTTGACAGTGTAAATCGTGAGTTTGTCTGGGTGGCGTTTTTCAAACAATTCAAATTGTTTTGTGCTGCATAAACGCATGTTATGGAAGCCGTTTGCCGATATTGTTCTTTATTCTGATTAGCGATGTTATCAATGACTCTTTCACCAGGTTTGATAGAAAAACCCCTCAAAACTATTTAGTGCTTCGCCAATGTTCTCATAGGAGCACATTGGCACCTTTTCTGTAGTTTTTTGATATTCACAAAAATTCACAAAAATATCTTTTGTTTTGAATTTTCTTTTTGTTTTACAATGATTTTCTGTACAATATTTTGTTTTCAATATCTTAATAAACTTAGAAAAAATTTTCATAGAAGGCATTAATTTCAACCTGCATGGAAAGGAAACTTGCCTTATTCAATTGATAACCTTCACATCACTTCAGTTTGTGTAGTCTCATTTTTGTTAGATGGATTAGACCCGGAAGAGACGCGCAATCCTTTTTAGTAGTCTGCAATCAGATTGCAGGCCATCGACTCAGGGCACTTTCTTCACAACAGCGTTTTGAGCCTGACGAAACATCACACGTGTTTTCAAGTGAACGTTGGAATGTTGCTACCGTGGCCCAGGAATAGTTGCCGTGTTCCCATGTGAACGACAAAGTGTACCCATTTAGGACGTACCTGGACCTCATACGGCAGCTATCGCAGGACACAAAAATTGTTAGCCGTTTCCAAGGACTTGAGCCCATACACTTTTAAGAATCCTGGCAGGGAGTCGAACCCCGGCACCACATCTGAGATACGAGTGCCCACTAATTTTGCCAAGGATTACATTTTAATTTGTGACACTTCACTTAATTCTTTTCGACGTATTTTATTATGTGAGGTTTTTTCTTTTTTAATTGATTTACTTTATCTATTAACATTTTTTGTTTTCATTTTTTATTATTTTTTATTTAAAGTTACTCTGTAGGCTTTTAGGAAAAGGTGTAGAGACTTATTTGGCCCGATTTCCTGGGGAAATTACATCGCCATGACTGATTATTGAATTGTTGCTTTTTCTTTTATATTGTTAACTGTGTGTTTTTTCTTTTAAATTTTGTATTTTCGTTTCTTTACCGTTGTTTTTGTATATTTGTGTATAAGCTTTTATTATAGCTTTTGGGTTTTTTTTTATCATATTTTGTCTTTTTTTGTTTTGTTACTTACCTAATAGTGAATAGATCTTTTTTTTATATTTACAGCGAACCTGACAAGGAGTTGATCCTTGATGACCCGCTACAACGCGGGGCATCCACCCATTTTGCCAAAGATTTCGCTTCATTATATTTTATATTTTATGAGTCACTTTTAATCTTTTTTATTTCACAGGAGTATCCTCCCGAAGGTAGGAATCGCTGTGTCTTTCAATTTAGAATTTTTTTAAATTATTTTTATTATTTTTTTTTTATTTATTTATTTCATTTCACTATTCTTTTATTATTAGGACTCTCATATGGGAGTCCATTCAAAGGAACCCGTCTTTTTAAAACGGGTCCCTGCTCGGGCGCCAATTAACGAGTCTGCGATCCTGCCACTGGTTCGTTTAGTCACACTGTAAATAAAAGATTCTTGTTTATGTTAAAGTTATATTTTTATTACGTATCCTAGGTAGTTCCAAAATTGAAGTGATTCTTAACTTAAACTTAACTTAACTCTTAAGCTTAATTCTATATAAAGGAAACTGCTGTGTTAGCAGTTCCCACGGCAGCAGCGATAGCTACGCGCTGACGTGCCTTTCATAGAGGATGCGCGTGCAGATCATATTGCACATCGCAGGCGCGTTGCTTAACCCTAAGCTTAGTTCTGTCTAAAATAAACTGCTGCGTTAACGGTTCTCACGGCAGCAGCGATAGTTGCGCTGACGTGCGCGTGTGGATGATGTTACACATCACAGACGCGTTGTCAGCAGATTATGGCAGGTGAATGTGTGAATAGCTTAAGCTGTTGTGTTAACTTATATGGCCTTGAGTGCTTGAGGTCAGGTTCTCGGCCTTCTTCACATCCATCCATCCATCCAGGACTTAAATATAGTACATATATCTTTTAATTTGCAATATTAAACATTTCTTTTTTAAAAATTGCTCTAGCCTTGACTTTCTATTAAGTTTGGGAAAAAATTTACAGATTATCTCTACCTCGAGACGATGAGGTACGGTGGCAACATTCCAAGGGATGTCGTTACTAAGGCTCTGCAACATTTTTTTCGCAATGTGGTAATGCAGGTGCAATGGAATCTTGAAGTATTGTTCGTAATCGCAACTTATCTTCTCCGCATGCATACTTTTCACTGGAAAATTAAACACTAAAAAAAGCATAATTGATTTTAAGGTTTATTCAGTGTTCATTGAGTACTGAATAAAAGACTGACTACAACAATGCATTTCCGCTTCAACATTTTCGTTTTCTGACTTATCTTCATATGAAGTATTTGCGCTTGCGACCGCTTCTTCAACAAGCAAAAGTGATTCGCATATGGCAGTTCAAAATTCGATTTGAGGCACCTGTGGCAATTCGCGATGTTTCTTCTTCAAAGTCGACAAAAATAGGAAAAAGTTGCAAGTAATAAGAAACTACTCCCAGTTGTTTACTCGTATGCTGAACCTTTTCCTAAATAAATTGAGTAACAAGGACTGAATTTTATTAATCTAGGTAAATATTATTACATATACTGGGAAGTTCGATGTACTTTTTACAACGAGTAAGAATTTTTTTAAAAAATTTAAGAAAGTATACATTAAAGACAAATTTGCTAAGCTTTGACCATTTTTCAATCGAGTTAAGGAGAAATTCGTGCAATTTGGCATGTATTTGCCGTTTGAAATGGTGCCATATTCAATATTTTAAAAATAAATCCGTACGGTTGGGATTCAAGTTGGGGTGGATATGTTCTAGTGACGGTTACCTCTAGAAACTTATACTGTTATACAGTGTAGAAGTAAAAAATATTTCAACAAATAAAAACGGTATCTTCCTTAAAAAATTAGGCCTTGGAGGTAATATAGTTGAATTCTTACTAAAAGATGTCAAGCACGATGAGCATGAAACTTACTTCGACTATTTTTTTCTTTGCGTTATCTTATGTGGCATCTCGTTCAAAAGGGTCACGTAGCCACAGGAACTACAAGGGTAAACCGAACCAGCCTCTTACTCGCGAAACAAATTTCTAACGTCAAATCACTACAGAAGTCTGATCGCGGAAAGTAGATAGTCTCACATGATTGCAACTAACAACTGGTAATATTACGATAGTGTTAAAAAATGGTACTGGCCATTGATCACCGCTATGCTATGCTTGATAGCTGCGTTGTCGATGTCTGATAATGCAGAAACATCGCGAATTGCCACAAGTGCCTCAAATCGAATTTTAAACTGCCATATGCGAATCACTTTTGCTTGTTAAAGAAGCGGACGCAAGCGAAAATACTTCACATGAAGATACTGCTGTGGGCAAAAGTTAGTAAGACTTTGTTCATAATTTCAAATTTTTTTATTCATTCTTCCAAATCTATTTCGTCCCCTTCGAAGTAATCCCCCCCGGCCCCAATACACTTGTGCCAACGTTTTTTCCAATTCTTGAAACAGTTGTTAAAGTCAATTTCCGGAATAGCCTTCAATGCGCTTAGCGATTCATGTTTAATGTCTTCAATTGACTCAAAACGGTGTCCACGAAGCGGTTTTTTGAGTTTAGAAAATAGCCAAAAGTCACACGGTGCCAAGTCAAGCAAATAGGGTGGTTGCGGAACGATATCAGTCGAATTTTTGGCAAAATGGTCTCGTAAAACCAATGCAGTGATTTTGGAACCAATCTTGCATTCACTCTTCTTATGCCCAAATGATGTTTTAAAATGGTTTTCACTGATCCTTCCGATATTCCAACGATGCCAGTAAGGTCTCCGACTGTTAATCGTCGATTCTCGAGCACCAATTCCTTGATTTTATTGACGTGTTCATCATCAGTTGATGTTGATGGCCGTCCTGGACGTGGTTCGTCGTCAACGCGTTCTCGACCATCTTTGAACAATTTGTACCAATCAAAAACACTTGCTCGCGACATACAATTATCACCGAAGGCCTTTTGCAACATTCTGAACGTTTCGGCACCAGAAATTTGATTCCGCACACAAAATTTAATGGAAGTTCTTTTTTGAATAATTTCACTCATTGTGAAAATCGCCGAATGCAGTTTTTGTACTTCAGAAAGACAAGCGTATACTAAACACTAATGATTATTTTGATGTGACACTTGGGACAGATGTCACCGACAGTCATACCAACCTTAAAAAAATAATATTTTGATGAATGGGTTTCCGCGCGAAATTTAAATTAAAAAGTCTTACTAACTTTTGCCCACAGTAGTAAGTCAGAAAACAAAAATGTTGAAGCGGAAATGGATGCAGAGAAGAAAAGTTGCGATTTCGAACAATAGTTCAAGATTCCATTGGCAAATTTTTTGTTCCCTGTATTTTATTTCGTTTTGTGTTAAATAAAAACCAATTGAATCCTTAACGTAAGCGGGCTTGATTTTTTTGCTTTTACAATAGTTTGGTGCGTCCGTGTTCATTCGCCCCCACAGAATCTACTCAGAGCACATCATCCGTCGGACCAGCGCTGTCTCACAATATTCGAGACACACACGCCACAGTACAATATCAATAATCATATTATAATGAGTCAGTCGCTAGATGATTGCTCTAGTTGCCCAGGATTTAAAATCAACGCTGCTAAAACACAAGTGTTGAGCCTTAGTAACGACATCCCTTGGAATGTTGCCACCGTACCTCATCGTCTCGAGGTAGAGATAATCTGTAAATTTTTTCCCAAACTTAATAGAAAGTCAAGGCTAGAGCAATTTTTAAAAAAGAAATGTTTAATATTGCAAATTAAAAGATATATGTACTATATTTAAGTCCTGGATGGATGGATGGATGGATGTGAAGAAGGCCGAGAACCTGACCTTCGAGTGCAGGACAGTTCCTCAAGCACTCAAGGCTATATAAGTTAACACAACAGCTTAAGCTATTCACACATTCACCTGCCATAATCTGCTGACAACGCGTCTGTGATGTGTAACATCATCCACACGCGCACGTCAGCGCAACTATCGCTGCTGCCGTGAGAACCGTTAACGCAGCAGTTTATTTTAGGCAGAATTAAGCTTAGGGTTAAGCAACGCGCCTGCGATGTGCAATATGATCTGCACGCGCATCCTCTATGAAAGGCACGTCAGCGCGTAGCTATCGCTGCTGCCGTGGGAACTGCTAACACAGCAGTTTCCTTTATATAGAATTAAGCTTAAGAGTTAAGTTAAGTTTAAGTTAAGAATCACTTCAATTTTGGAACTACCTAGGATACGTAATAAAAATATAACTTTAACATAAACAAGAATCTTTTATTTACAGTGTGACTAAACGAACCAGTGGCAGGATCGCAGACTCGTTAATTGGCGCCCGAGCAGGGACCCGTTTTAAAAAGACGGGTTCCTTTGAATGGACTCCCATATGAGAGTCCTAATAATAAAAGAATAGTGAAATGAAATAAATAAATAAAAAAATAATAATAAAAATAATTAAAAAAAATTCTAAATTGAAAGACACAGCGATTCCTACCTTCGGGAGGATACTCCTGTGAAATAAAAAAGATTAAAAGTGACTCATAAAATATAAAATATAATGAAGCGAAATCTTTGGCAAAATGGGTGGATGCCCCGCGTTGTAGCGGGTCATCAAGGATCAACTCCTTGTCAGGTTCGCTGTAAATATAAAAAAAAGATCTATTCACTATTAGGTAAGTAACAAAACAAAAAAAGACAAAATATGATAAAAAAAAACTTAAAAGCTATAATAAAAGCTTATACACAAATATACAAAAACAACGGTAAAGAAACGAAAATACAAAATTTAAAAGAAAAAACACACAGTTAACAATATAAAAGAAAAAGCAACAATTTAATAATCAGTTATGGCGATGTAATTTCCCCAGGAAATCGGGCCAAATAAATCTCTACACCTTTTCCTAAAAGCCTACAGAGTAACTTTAAATAAAAAAAAATAAAAAATGAAAACAAAAAATGTTAATAGATAAAGTAAATCAATTAAAAAAGAAAAAACCTCACATAATAAAATACGTCGAAAAGAATTAAGTGAAGTGTCACAAATTAAAACGTAATCCTTGGCAAAATTAGTGGGCATTCGTATCTCAGATGTGGTGCCGGGGTTCGACTCCCTGCCAGGATTCTTAAAAGTGTATGGGCTCAAGTCCTTGGAAACAGCTAACAATTTTTGTGTCCTGCGATAGCTGCCGTATGAGGTCCAGGTACGTCCTAAATGGGTACACTTTGTCGTTCACATGGGAACACGGCAACTATTCCTGGGCCACGGTAGCAACATTCCAACGTTCACTTGAAAACACGTGTGATGTTTCGTCAGGCTCAAAACGCTGTTGTGAAGAAAGTGCCCTGAGTCGATGGCCTGCAATCTGATTGCAGACTACTAAAAAGGATTGCGCGTCTCCTCCGGGTCTAATCCATCTAACAAAAATGAGACTACACAAACTGAAGTGATGTGAAAGTTATCAATTGAATAAGGCAAGTTTCCTCTCCATGCAGATTGAAATTAATACCCTGCTATGAAAATTTGTTCTAAGTTTATTAAGATATTGAAAACAAAATAATGTACAGAAAATCATTGTGAAACAAAAAGAAAATTCAAAACAAAAAATATTTTTGTGAATTTTTGTGTGTATCAAAAAACTACAGAAAAGGTGCCAATAGTGTAAATGTGCCTAAAGGAGGAAGTGAGGAAAAAATCATCCAAAAATCTAAAAAAGTGGTGAGTCAAAAACATTTTATTTACTTTGCCTTATGGACGCCCTAGCTCAATCTGTGCCGAAGCTGACCGGTTCGGTTGGTGCGCTGATGGCCGAGTTGAAGAAAGCGGAGAACCGCATTCGTCAGCTTGAGCAAGCCAACACGCCACATGTTCCCTTTGAAATTCCATTACGGGACCTTGCACGGAAGAAAATTTGAGAGATATAGGGAAATTCCCCAATGTTGTTAGGGAACTGCAGGTATTCGAAGGGAACCCGGCGGAGTACGTCTCTTGGATACATTGTGTAGAGGGGGTTTTGGATGATTATGAGATAGTCGGAATGAAATCCATCTATAGGGCTATCCTCAAGAGCATCAGGGGAAAATGCTGAGGTAAAAGCCAACCAATCCAAGAAGGTTAAGATTGAACTTGACGCCGCAGCTCTGGAGGCGTTCGTTAATCTTAAGGAGCTGCTTGTTTCCTCAGACATCCTTGCCTTTCCCGACTTCGAAAATCCTTTAAACCTGACGACTGATGCCTCTAATTACGCTGTAGGCGCTGTCCTGTCGCAAGAAGAATACGGCAAGGACAAACCAGTGGCATACTTCTCTTGTTCCTTGAGTAAAACTGAAAAAAATTACGCCACCAACGAAAAAGAGATGTTGGCTATCGTGTGGGCGCTGGACAACCTACGTTTTTACTTATATGGTGCTAAAAACATTGAAATATATACGGACCATCAATCTCTCACTTTTGCCCTAGGAAATAGAAACAATAATGCAAAACTGAAAAGGTGGAAGGCCCGTATCGAAGAATATAATCACGAATTAATTTATACACCAGGTAAATCCAATTTTGTGGCAGACGCCTTGTCAAGAAGGAAGTGCCAACCTACACACCAAATAGGACTTCACCTGATGGCAATAGAGAACGAGAATAGTCCTCCTACCGAAGCTGGGATTGAAGGTGAAACAATGCACAGTGCCGAGCAAGATGCGTCTGACTTAATTATTCATGTGGAAGCACCTTTAAACGTTTTCAGGAACCAATTTGTGATTAGGGAGGGTAAAGAGCTTTTTTTTGCGTAGAAAACTCACATAACGGCTACACTCGTCATTATGTTACCTTAGACAGAATTGATCGGGAAACACTAACGAGGGTCCTAAAGGAGCGTTTGAGGCCGAATGAGATAAATGGCATCAAGATACCCGAAGACAGCCTTCAACTGCTTCAAGAGGTGTACCTTGAACATTTCCGGTATTATAAGATACGAATTACACAGAGGTTAGTCGAGGATGTTGTTAACGAAGAGAGAATTTGTGGAATAATTGAGGAAGAGCACAAAAGAGCTCATAGGAACGCTTTAGAAAACAAGACGCAAATCTTAGAGCGCTATTATTTCCCCAAAATGGCAAATAGAATAAAGCTGTATACCAAGGCATTTGAGGTATGCCGGGGAAAATAAGTATGACAGGCATCCTTTTGTGCCAAAGTTGAAAGACACTCCTATTCCAGTTAACCCCTGTGACATTTTGCGCATAGATTTCTTCCAAATTCAAGGCCAGAAATTCCTGAGCTGTTTAGACAAATTCTCAAAATTTGTCAAATTTTTCCACATAAAGGATAGGTCCGCGATACACTTACGGGGTAAGTTGGCAAAGATAATCCACTATTTCACAGCGCCTCAAATTATTGTT
Organism: Palloptera scutellata; assembly: GCA_958295655.1. Classification (NCBI taxonomy): domain Eukaryota; kingdom Metazoa; phylum Arthropoda; class Insecta; order Diptera; family Pallopteridae; genus Palloptera; species Palloptera scutellata. The sequence continues at coordinate 4,602,209 of OY282453.1, read as the reverse complement.
ACCGACAACGAGGGAGGTTTTGTGAGCCCTGTTGTCGCTAATTACATAAGGGCTCTAGGTATTAGACTTTACCAAACTCCAATCCAGAGTAGCGAAGTAAATGGTCAAGTGGAAAGACTTCACTCCACTATCCTGGAAATATACCGTTGCCTGCAAAAAGAGGTGAGGAATACGGCTCCTAAACAACTGTTGTACATGATGTGGTGCCGGGGTTCGACTCCCTGCCAGGATTCTTAAAAGTGTATGGGCTCAAGTCCTTGGAAACGGCTAACAATTTATGTGTCCTGCGATAGCTGCCGTATGAGGTCCAGGTACGTCCTAAATGGGTACACTTTGTCGTTCACATGGGAACACGGCAACTATTCCTGGGCCACGGTAGCAACATTCCAACGTTCACTTGAAAACACGTGTGATGTTTCGTCAGGCTCAAAACGCTGTTGTGAAGAAAGTGCCCTGAGTCGATGGCCTGCAATCTGATTGCAGACTACTAAAAAGGATTGCGCGTCTCTTCCGGGTCTAATCCATCTAACAAAAATGAGACTACACAAACTGAAGTGATGTGAAAGTTATCAATTGAATAAGGCAAGTTTCCTCTCCATGCAGATTGAAATTAATACCCTGCTATGAAAATTTGTTCTAAGTTTATTAAGATATTGAAAACAAAATAATGTACAGAAAATCATTGTGAAACAAAAAGAAAATTCAAAACAAAAAATATTTTTGTGAATTTTTGTGTGTATCAAAAAACTACAGAAAAGGTGCCAATAGTGTAAATGTGCCTAAAGGAGGAAGTGAGGAAAAAATCATCCAAAAATCTAAAAAAGTGGTGAGTCAAAAACATTTTATTTACTTTGCCTTATGGACGCCCTAGCTCAATCTGTGCCGAAGCTGACCGGTTCGGTTGGTGCGCTGATGGCCGAGTTGAAGAAAGCGGAGAACCGCATTCGTCAGCTTGAGCAAGCCAACACGCCACATGTTCCCTTTGAAATTCCATTACGGGACCTTGCACGGAAGAAAATTTGAGAGATATAGGGAAATTCCCCAATGTTGTTAGGGAACTGCAGGTATTCGAAGGGAACCCGGCGGAGTACGTCTCTTGGATACATTGTGTAGAGGGGGTTTTGGATGATTATGAGATAGTCGGAATGAAATCCATCTATAGGGCTATCCTCAAGAGCATCAGGGGAAAATGCTGAGGTAAAAGCCAACCAATCCAAGAAGGTTAAGATTGAACTTGACGCCGCAGCTCTGGAGGCGTTCGTTAATCTTAAGGAGCTGCTTGTTTCCTCAGACATCCTTGCCTTTCCCGACTTCGAAAATCCTTTAAACCTGACGACTGATGCCTCTAATTACGCTGTAGGCGCTGTCCTGTCGCAAGGAGAATACGGCAAGGACAAACCAGTGGCATACTTCTCTTGTTCCTTGAGTAAAACTGAAAAAAATTACGCCACCAACGAAAAAGAGATGTTGGCTATCGTGTGGGCGCTGGACAACCTACGTTTTTACTTATATGGTGCTAAAAACATTGAAATATATACGGACCATCAATCTCTCACTTTTGCCCTAGGAAATAGAAACAATAATGCAAAACTGAAAAGGTGGAAGGCCCGTATCGAAGAATATAATCACGAATTAATTTATACACCAGGTAAATCCAGGCAGACGCCTTGTCAAGAAGGAAGTGCCAACCTACACACCAAATAGGACTTCACCTGATGGCAATAGAGAACGAGAATAGTCCTCCTACCGAAGCTGGGATTGAAGGTGAAACAATGCACAGTGCCGAGCAAGATGCGTCTGACTTAATTATTCATGTGGAAGCACCTTTAAACGTTTTCAGGAACCAATTTGTGATTAGGGAGGGTAAAGAGCTTTTTTTTGCGTAGAAAACTCACATAACGGCTACACTCGTCATTATGTTACCTTAGACAGAATTGATCGGGAAACACTAACGAGGGTCCTAAAGGAGCGTTTGAGGCCGAATGAGATAAATGGCATCAAGATACCCGAAGACAGCCTTCAACTGCTTCAAGAGGTGTACCTTGAACATTTCCGGTATTATAAGATACGAATTACACAGAGGTTAGTCGAGGATGTTGTTAACGAAGAGAGAATTTGTGGAATAATTGAGGAAGAGCACAAAAGAGCTCATAGGAACGCTTTAGAAAACAAGACGCAAATCTTAGAGCGCTATTATTTCCCCAAAATGGCAAATAGAATAAAGCTGTATACCAAGGCATTTGAGGTATGCCGGGGAAAATAAGTATGACAGGCATCCTTTTGTGCCAAAGTTGAAAGACACTCCTATTCCAGTTAACCCCTGTGACATTTTGCGCATAGATTTCTTCCAAATTCAAGGCCAGAAATTCCTGAGCTGTTTAGACAAATTCTCAAAATTTGTCAAATTTTTCCACATAAAGGATAGGTCCGCGATACACTTACGGGGTAAGTTGGCAAAGATAATCCACTATTTCACAGCGCCTCAAATTATTGTTACCGACAACGAGGGAGGTTTTGTGAGCCCTGTTGTCGCTAATTACATAAGGGCTCTAGGTATTAGACTTTACCAAACTCCAATCCAGAGTAGCGAAGTAAATGGTCAAGTGGAAAGACTTCACTCCACTATCCTGGAAATATACCGTTGCCTGCAAAAAGAGGTGAGGAATACGGCTCCTAAACAACTGTTGTACATGATGTGGTGCCGGGGTTCGACTCCCTGCCAGGATTCTTAAAAGTGTATGGGCTCAAGTCCTTGGAAACGGCTAACAATTTATGTGTCCTGCGATAGCTGCCGTATGAGGTCCAGGTACGTCCTAAATGGGTACACTTTGTCGTTCACATGGGAACACGGCAACTATTCCTGGGCCACGGTAGCAACATTCCAACGTTCACTTGAAAACACGTGTGATGTTTCGTCAGGCTCAAAACGCTGTTGTGAAGAAAGTGCCCTGAGTCGATGGCCTGCAATCTGATTGCAGACTACTAAAAAGGATTGCGCGTCTCTTCCGGGTCTAATCCATCTAACAAAAATGAGACTACACAAACTGAAGTGATGTGAAAGTTATCAATTGAATAAGGCAAGTTTCCTCTCCATGCAGATTGAAATTAATACCCTGCTATGAAAATTTGTTCTAAGTTTATTAAGATATTGAAAACAAAATAATGTACAGAAAATCATTGTGAAACAAAAAGAAAATTCAAAACAAAAAATATTTTTGTGAATTTTTGTGTGTATCAAAAAACTACAGAAAAGGTGCCAATAGTGTAAATGTGCCTAAAGGAGGAAGTGAGGAAAAAATCATCCAAAAATCTAAAAAAGTGGTGAGTCAAAAACATTTTATTTACTTTGCCTTATGGACGCCCTAGCTCAATCTGTGCCGAAGCTGACCGGTTCGGTTGGTGCGCTGATGGCCGAGTTGAAGAAAGCGGAGAACCGCATTCGTCAGCTTGAGCAAGCCAACACGCCACATGTTCCCTTTGAAATTCCATTACGGGACCTTGCACGGAAGAAAATTTGAGAGATATAGGGAAATTCCCCAATGTTGTTAGGGAACTGCAGGTATTCGAAGGGAACCCGGCGGAGTACGTCTCTTGGATACATTGTGTAGAGGGGGTTTTGGATGATTATGAGATAGTCGGAATGAAATCCATCTATAGGGCTATCCTCAAGAGCATCAGGGGAAAATGCTGAGGTAAAAGCCAACCAATCCAAGAAGGTTAAGATTGAACTTGACGCCGCAGCTCTGGAGGCGTTCGTTAATCTTAAGGAGCTGCTTGTTTCCTCAGACATCCTTGCCTTTCCCGACTTCGAAAATCCTTTAAACCTGACGACTGATGCCTCTAATTACGCTGTAGGCGCTGTCCTGTCGCAAGGAGAATACGGCAAGGACAAACCAGTGGCATACTTCTCTTGTTCCTTGAGTAAAACTGAAAAAAATTACGCCACCAACGAAAAAGAGATGTTGGCTATCGTGTGGGCGCTGGACAACCTACGTTTTTACTTATATGGTGCTAAAAACATTGAAATATATACGGACCATCAATCTCTCACTTTTGCCCTAGGAAATAGAAACAATAATGCAAAACTGAAAAGGTGGAAGGCCCGTATCGAAGAATATAATCACGAATTAATTTATACACCAGGTAAATCCAGGCAGACGCCTTGTCAAGAAGGAAGTGCCAACCTACACACCAAATAGGACTTCACCTGATGGCAATAGAGAACGAGAATAGTCCTCCTACCGAAGCTGGGATTGAAGGTGAAACAATGCACAGTGCCGAGCAAGATGCGTCTGACTTAATTATTCATGTGGAAGCACCTTTAAACGTTTTCAGGAACCAATTTGTGATTAGGGAGGGTAAAGAGCTTTTTTTTGCGTAGAAAACTCACATAACGGCTACACTCGTCATTATGTTACCTTAGACAGAATTGATCGGGAAACACTAACGAGGGTCCTAAAGGAGCGTTTGAGGCCGAATGAGATAAATGGCATCAAGATACCCGAAGACAGCCTTCAACTGCTTCAAGAGGTGTACCTTGAACATTTCCGGTATTATAAGATACGAATTACACAGAGGTTAGTCGAGGATGTTGTTAACGAAGAGAGAATTTGTGGAATAATTGAGGAAGAGCACAAAAGAGCTCATAGGAACGCTTTAGAAAACAAGACGCAAATCTTAGAGCGCTATTATTTCCCCAAAATGGCAAATAGAATAAAGCTGTATACCAAGGCATTTGAGGTATGCCGGGGAAAATAAGTATGACAGGCATCCTTTTGTGCCAAAGTTGAAAGACACTCCTATTCCAGTTAACCCCTGTGACATTTTGCGCATAGATTTCTTCCAAATTCAAGGCCAGAAATTCCTGAGCTGTTTAGACAAATTCTCAAAATTTGTCAAATTTTTCCACATAAAGGATAGGTCCGCGATACACTTACGGGGTAAGTTGGCAAAGATAATCCACTATTTCACAGCGCCTCAAATTATTGTTACCGACAACGAGGGAGGTTTTGTGAGCCCTGTTGTCGCTAATTACATAAGGGCTCTAGGTATTAGACTTTACCAAACTCCAATCCAGAGTAGCGAAGTAAATGGTCAAGTGGAAAGACTTCACTCCACTATCCTGGAAATATACCGTTGCCTGCAAAAAGAGGTGAGGAATACGGCTCCTAAACAACTGTTGTACATGATGTGGTGCCGGGGTTCGACTCCCTGCCAGGATTCTTAAAAGTGTATGGGCTCAAGTCCTTGGAAACGGCTAACAATTTATGTGTCCTGCGATAGCTGCCGTATGAGGTCCAGGTACGTCCTAAATGGGTACACTTTGTCGTTCACATGGGAACACGGCAACTATTCCTGGGCCACGGTAGCAACATTCCAACGTTCACTTGAAAACACGTGTGATGTTTCGTCAGGCTCAAAACGCTGTTGTGAAGAAAGTGCCCTGAGTCGATGGCCTGCAATCTGATTGCAGACTACTAAAAAGGATTGCGCGTCTCTTCCGGGTCTAATCCATCTAACAAAAATGAGACTACACAAACTGAAGTGATGTGAAAGTTATCAATTGAATAAGGCAAGTTTCCTCTCCATGCAGATTGAAATTAATACCCTGCTATGAAAATTTGTTCTAAGTTTATTAAGATATTGAAAACAAAATAATGTACAGAAAATCATTGTGAAACAAAAAGAAAATTCAAAACAAAAAATATTTTTGTGAATTTTTGTGTGTATCAAAAAACTACAGAAAAGGTGCCAATAGTGTAAATGTGCCTAAAGGAGGAAGTGAGGAAAAAATCATCCAAAAATCTAAAAAAGTGGTGAGTCAAAAACATTTTATTTACTTTGCCTTATGGACGCCCTAGCTCAATCTGTGCCGAAGCTGACCGGTTCGGTTGGTGCGCTGATGGCCGAGTTGAAGAAAGCGGAGAACCGCATTCGTCAGCTTGAGCAAGCCAACACGCCACATGTTCCCTTTGAAATTCCATTACGGGACCTTGCACGGAAGAAAATTTGAGAGATATAGGGAAATTCCCCAATGTTGTTAGGGAACTGCAGGTATTCGAAGGGAACCCGGCGGAGTACGTCTCTTGGATACATTGTGTAGAGGGGGTTTTGGATGATTATGAGATAGTCGGAATGAAATCCATCTATAGGGCTATCCTCAAGAGCATCAGGGGAAAATGCTGAGGTAAAAGCCAACCAATCCAAGAAGGTTAAGATTGAACTTGACGCCGCAGCTCTGGAGGCGTTCGTTAATCTTAAGGAGCTGCTTGTTTCCTCAGACATCCTTGCCTTTCCCGACTTCGAAAATCCTTTAAACCTGACGACTGATGCCTCTAATTACGCTGTAGGCGCTGTCCTGTCGCAAGGAGAATACGGCAAGGACAAACCAGTGGCATACTTCTCTTGTTCCTTGAGTAAAACTGAAAAAAATTACGCCACCAACGAAAAAGAGATGTTGGCTATCGTGTGGGCGCTGGACAACCTGCGTTTTTACTTATATAGTGCTAAAAACATTGAAATATATACGGACCATCAATCTCTCACTTTTGCCCTAGGAAATAGAAACAATAATGCAAAACTGAAAAGGTGGAAGGCCCGTATCGAAGAATATAATCACGAATTAATTTATACACCAGGTAAATCCAATTTTGTGGCAGACGCCTTGTCAAGAAGGAAGTGCCAACCTACACACCAAATAGGACTTCACCTGATGGCAATAGAGAACGAGAATAGTCCTCCTACCGAAGCTGGGATTGAAGGTGAAACAATGCACAGTGCCGAGCAAGATGCGTCTGACTTAATTATTCATGTGGAAGCACCTTTAAACGTTTTCAGGAACCAATTTGTGATTAGGGAGGGTAAAGAGCTTTTTTTTGCGTAGAAAACTCACATAACGGCTACACTCGTCATTATGTTACCTTAGACAGAATTGATCGGGAAACACTAACGAGGGTCCTAAAGGAGCGTTTGAGGCCGAATGAGATAAATGGCATCAAGATACCCGAAGACAGCCTTCAACTGCTTCAAGAGGTGTACCTTGAACATTTCCCGTATTATAAGATACGAATTACACAGAGGTTAGTCGAGGATGTTGTTAACGAAGAGAGAATTTGTGGAATAATTGAGGAAGAGCACAAAAGAGCTCATAGGAACGCTTTAGAAAACAAGACGCAAATCTTAGAGCGCTATTATTTCCCCAAAATGGTAAATAGAATAAAGCTGTATACCAAGGCATTTGAGGTATGCCGGGGAAAATAAGTATGACAGGCATCCTTTTGTGCCAAAGTTGAAAGACACTCCTATTCCAGTTAACCCCTGTGACATTTTGCGCATAGATTTCTTCCAAATTCAAGGCCAGAAATTCCTGAGCTGTTTAGACAAATTCTCAAAATTTGCCAAATTTTTCCACATAAAGGATAGGTCCGCGATACACTTACGGGGTAAGTTGGCAAAGATAATCCACTATTTCACAGCGCCTCAAATTATTGTTACCGACAACGAGGGAGGTTTTGTGAGCCCTTTTGTCGCTAATTACATAAGGGCTCTAGGTATTAGACTTTACCAAACTCCAATCCAGAGTAGCGAAGTAAATGGTCAAGTGGAAAGACTTCACTCCACTATCCTGGAAATATACCGTTGCCTGCAAAAAGAGGTGAGGAATACGGCTCCTAAACAACTGTTGTACATAGCTGTCGATCGCTATAATAACACAGTGCATTCGATAACCAAGAATAAACCGAGCGATATTTTTTTCAACAGAACGCAGCGAATAAATTATCAGAATCTGACTAACTTCTGCGAAAAAGTTTTCGAAGAAATAAGGGAGGAAATTAAGAAAAACCAAGAAATTCGTAATTTGAGCGTGCACCGAAATAGGGGCGAGGATAAAAAATATGAATAAGGAGACGCGGTTTATGTAAAAAAAATAAACAAATAAAAGCAAAAGAGAAACCACTCTATAAAAAGGAAATTATAGGAAGGGATAACAGAGTAACTGTAACCACAAACCAAGGGGGAAAAACCATATGGCACAAGTGAAAAATGTATAGGCAAGTGAATAAAATAACGTTTGTCTTTTATTCACTCCACCTTCCTCCACGAGCACTTCAAGTTACAACAACTAACGTACTTTAATTTGAATAATTTGAATACCCTTATTAGGGTAACATTTAAAATTTTACTTAAAAGAAAAAAGATTAATCCTAAAATCGGAAAACCAAAAACAAAAGTAAAATAATAATAATAGACGAAATCCTAAATATTGTTAACTCAATTTGAAATTATTTCTAATAACATATAAAAGCTAGGATAAGTAAAAAAAAAATGAAATTTACGCCTTAATGAATAAGATTCTAATAAATAAATTATAAGCTTTCAAGTTATCAAACATAACATAAAGTTCGAAGTAACAATTTTATACAAGCGCTTCCATTAGTAAGATTTTATGGTATTAAAAGTAAGTAAGTAAAGAATATGCGAAGCCTTTGCTATTCTCAAATGGCACTCTGCTGCTTTACGTACTTTCGATTCCTAAGGTCAAACCAGATTAACTGCGCTTCCTGGTAATGAGAGCCGCTACTTACACCGGAAAGAAGGTCGATGTGAGGTATACCGAGATGTTAGTCAGTAAAGATGAAACGCATAATAAATGAATGTCCTTCAATCAATAACTCTACGATATGCGAAGAAGGTCATCTCAAAAATTTACCCGAAGAAGGATGTGCAGTACGCCTAATAAAAGGAGGGGATGCCAGGTGTCACTTCGAACCCAAATCCGGGGAAATCATAGAACTAATCGATGACAACATGCTCTTTCTGACAAATTTCCAAGGGATCGTTCGTGACGCTACTCACACAAGAACCCTCAACGGCACGTTCATTATCCAACTCAACAATGAAATTATATAGGTGAAGAATCAAACCTTCACTAGCAGAGCCTTATAGAGCTCACATGCATTACCGTCGGCCCTAATCAATGTAACGAATCAGGGATTTAAACCAAACCTTGAATACATTCACGAGCTAAGCACTAATAATATTGATCGCCTCCAAAAACTGGGCCAGAATTTCCACTTCTCCTTGGTGGTGGACGCATTTTTTCTCTTGATCTTAGCCGTGGTTTGCTTTTCAATTTGGAGAAAGATAACAGCAAGTATCAACTGCCCTGAGGTACCTCGGCCTAACGCTCCAAAGCTAGTTGTCGCCTACATGCACGATACTCCCAAGACTCCATCAACAAATCTGCGGGACGCAGATATTTAAAAGGGGGCAGTTAACACAACCACCTAAGCTATTCACACATTCCCCTGCCATAATCTGCTGACAACGCGTATGCGATGTGCACATCGCGCATCCGCTACGATAGGCACGTCAGCGCAACTATCGCTGCTGACGTGAGAACCGTTAACGCAGCAGTTTATTTCAGGCAGAATTAAGCTTAGGGTTAAGCAACGCGCCTGCGATGTGCAATATGATCTGCACGCTCATCCGCTATGAAAGCCACGTCAATGTAGCTATCGCTGCTGCCGTGGGAACTGCTAACACAGCAGTTTCCTTTATATAGAATTAAGCTTAAGAGTTAAGTTTAAGGGAATCAAGAATCACTTCAATTTGGGAAGTGCCAAGAATAGGTAATAAAATTATACCTTTAAACAAGAATCTTTTATTTACAGTGTGACACTCGGTTATTTGTAGCCCATTGTACTTAAGGCCTAGGAAAAGAGGAAGGGATGACAGCAAGTAAGGGGTTAGAGAAAAAGGGGAAAAAGTCGAAAAAGGGGTTATAGGGGGACTACGTTCTCTTCCGCAAATTTTCCAGATTCTCTCACAAATCTCAGAAGATCGCAGAAGGGGAAGGAGTAAACTTTGTCCACTCCTGTGACATCGAAACCCAAAATGCGCCATCTCGTTCTGGCAAAGGCGGGACATGTGCAGAGAAAATGCTCTGTGCTGTCAAACTCCTCCAGACAAGATGTGCAGGTCCTAGGTGATGCCGATGGTGGTCATATGTTGGCCCATGGATTATGTCCTCTGATGAGCCCTACCATCCGGCGAAGGTCTTTCCTTCCTAATTTAAGAAGGAATTCTGCTGCCTTCCTGTTTGGACAAATTATAAGACACTTAGCCGTTTTACAGATGTCCAGATTGGACCAGCGTCTCTTATGTAAATCATTACCATAAGATTTTATCCAATGCATGGCACCTGCCAAACTGGTCCCGACTATTGGCTCTGGTCCCAAAGGCATGTCCTTTGATCCACAGTTGGCCAACTCGTCGGCTTTCTCATTCCCATGAACTCCACAGTGCCCAGGAACTCAGATAAGATGGAGCTGATTCCGTCTTGCGACTGATCTAAGTTCCCTCTTACACTCTTGGGCAATCTTTGAAGTAATTCTCGCGTTCTCCAGAGCCTTAAGTGCAGCCCGACTGTCACTACAGACACCTATACGTTTCCCGCGCCATTTTCTTTCAATTACCCATTCCGCTACTTTAAAGATGGCGAAAACTTCTGTCTGGAAGACAGTTGCCAACCCACCCAAAGAATAGTAGCAATTGACACCTTCGTTTAAGTGCCATCAAGCTCCAGTACCTTCATCGGTCTTGGATCCGTCAGTGAAGAAGATATCCGTCAGATTCTCCAGCACGCCCTCTGGATTGCTCCATTGTTCACGCTTCGGGAAGCTAACTTCATATTTTCTTCCGAAAGTAACCACGGGTATGAGGCAATATTTCGGGGCCAGTAGCAATGGATATTGCTCTGACAACCTTTTGAAGATTTCTCCATGACCCGAAGTTCTGTTATCGAACCAATACCCATAAGAGTATAGCCGACATGTCGCCTTCATCGCTTCTTGTTGGATCTGTATGTCCAGTGGGAGCAAGTCAAGGGCGTCACCAGAGGTGGTACTCATGGCGCCGTTATGCTAATGCATTCGCTTCTTTGTAGCCTGTTCAGCGTCAAGACTGAGGATTTAACCATAATTCAGCCCCACCAAACCACCGAATATATGTGATTATCGATCTGATAAGTGCTGTGTATATCCAAAGGACCACAGTAGGTCTCAGGCACCAGGTCCTACCAAAGGCTCGGCGACATTGGTGGAATACCTTCAATGCGCGAGCTTCGTTAAGACGTGCTTCTTCCATGTTAGTTTCCGATCTAGGGTTACACCCAAATATTTCACTTCCATGGCAAGACTGAGGGTCACACATTTCAGTACTGGCAGTTTTAAACTCTCCAGCTTCCGCTTCTTAGTAAATAGAACAAGAGTCGCTTTACTAGGATTGACAGAAAGACCCTGGCCAGTGCACCACTCATCAATTTTGTCCAGGATTTTCTGCATTTTAATACCGACCATCCGCAAGGATTTACCAGATGTGAGTGCACATACGCCGGCCGCATACGCTTGGACGTGAAATGCGAGATCTTGCGTTTCCGTTAGTAATGAGTCAACAACGAAGCACCACAGCAGAGGAGAGAGAACACCCCCTTGGGGGCAGCCCTGTCTAACCTCCGCCGTGACCAAATCGTCGCCCTCGCCAACGGTCAGCAGTCTCTCGGAGAGCATAGAGTAGATTCATCTAGTCAAGTTTTCACTCACTCCATGCCTTCTGGCAGCTGAGCACATAGAGTCAAAAGCAGCGTTGTCAAAAGCCCCCTCAATATCCACAAAGACCCCCAGAGTGTACTTGCCCGGTTCCAGTCCTGCTTCTATCTTGCTTACAAGATCATGCAATGCTGACTTGCAGGATTTTTCTCCCTGGTAGACATGTTGGTTATTACTGAGAGGACACATTGGCAGTTCCTTTGCCCGAATGTGCTTCTCTACCATTTGTTTTAGGCTTTTTAGCATTTTATATTAAAAAAAACGCGTGTATGTTTAACGTTGTGGCTGTAAATGGCACAACAGCCCATGGAGGGCCTAGGCCGAGCTTTTGTCATCCACTCATGTTGTGCGTGATATATTTGTACATGAATGGAAGGGACCTACAGTTTAATGCCGAATCCGAACGGCGAAGTGAAAATCTTTTCATAGCAATTTCTACTCTTGTAGGTTTGCCATTGCCTGCCGTGAAGAAAAATTATTTTTTTCTACTTTTTGAGCAGTCCAACTCATTACCACTGCGCCACAGCGACAGTGGTAAGCTAAGTGGCCCGGTTATTGTCAAAATACTTACAGCGTCAATCAACATGACATACTAACTACCAAAGAACAAATTCAAAAGGAAGGAACCCACACAAGTCAAGCAAATAAGCCTAACACTCAAACTCAACCGATAATCGAGAGCAATCGAGGTGCTCGCATAGCGTCACAAACACAGACTCAAACCCGAACATCAGTCTTAAAACTTGGCGATATCGAGAATCCTACCAACAATACCCCTGCAGCGAGCGAGCTCTCATGGGCAGAACAATGCACAACGCCAGTAACGCCACATACGAAACACCAACAATTAATAACGGATGCAAAAACAAAAAAAGAGCACAAATACAAACAATATGCACGCAGCAGCAAACCATAATGCATCTCAACATCAAAGTCTAGCAACATGTTATGAAACATCCGCTCATACATCTACAACTGTACCAAATCAACATGAGTCCCAACAAATTGAAATACCAATAAATACTAAAAATACTATTAATCTCACCACTCCACCAATTAATACTATCACAACTACAGCTTGTACCTCTAATAGAAATACTGAAACAACTTACTTACTTACTTAGCTGGCGCTACAACCGATGATCGGTCTTGGCCGCCTCCACAAAGCTTCGCCAGTCACTTCTGCTATGCGCGCGCTGGCGCCAGTTGATAAGGCCAAGTGCAGTCAGGTTGCCCTGCACCTGGTCTTTCCAACGGAGATTAGGACGTCCCCTTCTGCGTGATCCTCCATCGTGGTTCGAATAAAACACCCTTCTAGCCGGAGCGCTTTCTTCCATTCGCTCAACATGACCCAGCCAGCGAAGCCGCTGGAGTTTTATACGCTTGACTATGTCAGTGTCGGCGTACAGCTCATACAGCTCATTGTTCCATCTTATTCGAAACACGTCATCCACGCATACTGGACCGTAGATCTTACGGAGTATCTTCCTCTCGAACGCTCCTAACAGTCTCTCATCATTGATGGTCAATGTCCACGTCTCTGCGCCATACATTAGGACGGGAAGGATGAGGGACTTATAGAGCGTTATTTTCGTCGGTCGAGAGAGGGCTCTACTTCTCAATTGCCTACTGATCCCGTAGTAACACCTGTTGGCAAGAGTTAGTCTCCGCTTGATCTCAAGGCTGACATTATTGTTGGTGTTTATGCTGGATCCTAAATAAACGAAATCCTTGACGACTTCAAAAGTGTAGTTGTCAACAGTGACATTTTGTCCAAGACGCCGTGACTCTTTGTTTGTTGACACAAGGTATTTCGTTTTGTCCTCGTTCACCACTAGACCCACACGACGAGACTCCCTTTCCAGGTTGGAGAATGCTGCACTGACTGCTCGAGCGTTTTTGCCAATGATGTCAATATCATCAGCGTATGCTAGCAGCATGACACTCTTGTAGAAGATAGTGCCAGAGATGTCGATGTTCGCAGCTCGAATTATTTTCTCCAGCATTAGGTTAAAGAAGTCGCACGATAGGGAGTCACCTTGTCTGAAACCTCTTTTGGTATCAAATGGTGCGGAGAGGTCTGTCCCAATTTTCACTGCGCTGGTGGTGTTGGTCAGTGTCATTTTGCAAAGACGAATGAGCTTTGCAGGGATACCAAAATCAGACATTGCGGCGTACAAGTGATCCCTAATCGTGCTGTCTCTATAATCGGCGGCTTTATAATCGACAAATAGATGATGGGTGTCGATCTGTTTTTCTCGGGTCTTTTCCAGGATTTGGCGTAGTGTGAATATCTGGTCGATGGTGGATTTACCAGGCCTGAAGCCACACTGATAAGGTCCAATCAGTTTGTTGACGATGGGCTTCAGTCTTTCGCACAGTACGCTCGATAGAACCTTATATGCAATATTAAGAAGGCTGATCCCACGGTAGTTGGCGCAGATCGTGGAATCACCCTTCTTATGGATTGGGCAGAGTACGCTGAGATTCCAATCACTTGGCATGCTTTCATCTGACCATATTCTGCATAGAAGCTCATGCATGCGTTTTTTGAGCTCTTCGCCTCCGGTCTTAAACAACTCAGCAGGCAGGCCATCTGCACCTGCAGCCTTATTGTTTTTCAGCCGAGCGATGGCTGTCATACCCCTCATAGTCAGGCGGCGGTACTTCAACGCCGTCAGTGATTGGGGTTTCCGGAGTGGGTTCCGCAGTGGCGGGATTATTGCCGTCTTCGCCATTAAGCAGCTGCGAAAAGTGCTCCCTCCATAATCTCATTATGCCCTGGATATCTGTCACCAGATTTCCATCTTCATCCTTGCAGGAAGAGGCCCCGGTCTTCAAACCAAGAGTCAGGCGTCTTATTCTTTCAAAGAATTTTCGGACCTCGTTCCTGTCCCGCAACATTTCGATATCATTGAACTCGCGTCTTTCTTCATCTCTTTTCTTGCGCCTGAAAAGACGTTTCTCCTCCCTCCTCAACTTTCTGTATCGCTCCTTAGCAGCTCGCGTTGCAACTGACTGCAGGGTGGCTCTATAGACTGCGTTTTTTGCTTCAGTAGCATCGCGACACTCTTGGTCGTACCACATATTTCTCCGTCGACGGTGGTAGCCTAGCACCTCTTCGGCAGCCGTACGCATAGAGCGGGAAATGTGCGTCCACTGTGCGCATATATCATCAAGTTGAGGGGTGTTTTGCGAAAGGAGAAGTGCAAGTTGGTTGGCAAAGACTTTGGCTGTCTGTTGTGATTGCAGCTTTTCGACATCCAGCTTTCTCTTTGTACCTATCCGTACGCGATTTGCTACACATATACGTGTGCAGAAATTGGCTGCAACCAAGTAGTGGTCTGAGTCGATGTTTGCACCACGTATTGTGCGTACGTCTAGTACATTGGAAGTGTGCCTTCCGTCGATCACAACGTGATCAATTTGGTTTCGTGTGTTTTGATCAGGGGACAGCCAAGTGGCCTTATGGATATCCTTATGTTGGAATCTGGTGCTACTAACTGTCATGTTTCGTGCCGCGGCGAAGTCGATCAGTCTCATACCGTTATCGGTGGCTTCGTCGTGGAGACTGAATTTTCCGATCGTCGGACCAAAGAGACTCTCCTTGCCCACCTTGGCATTAAAGTCGCCTAACACGATTTTAACATCGTGGCGGGGGCAATGCTCATAAGCTTTGTCGAGGAGCTCGTAGAAGTCATCTTTGGTCGTTTCATCCTTCTCATCCGTCGGGGCATGGACACAAATTAGGCTGATGTTGAAGAATTTTGCCTTGATGCGGATAGTGGCTAGGCGCTCGTTCACCGCTGTGAACCTCGAGACTAGATGACGCAGTCTCTTCCCAACCACAAATCCAACACCAAATTCGTGTCTCGACGCATGACAGCTGTAGTAGATATCACAGGATGCTCTTTTGGAGCAACCCTGTCCCGTCCATCGCATTTCCTGTACAGCGGAGAAACTGAAACAACTAACACTGTTAAAATTATCGTATCTAGTGCAACTTCTACGGCTGTTACAACAACAACTAAAGCATCAAATAGTTCATCATCAGCGATGACAACAAGTATTATAAATAATAAACCATTTGTATCTGTTGCGATATCCACAACAACAACACCAGCTAAAATATTAAAACCAACAGACACTCCAAAGTCTAAGAATAGCCAATCTATAAAAACTGCTGAAAGTTGCATCACGCCTCAAAGTAACAAACAAGTTAAAAATACCGGAGTAAGTAAAAAAAACAATAATTTAACGCAAAGTTCAGGTAAAACCTCTAAAAAAAACACAAATACTAGTCAAACAACTTTAAATTATTGGCTTAGTAAACCCCTAGTAGCAAGTAGAATAAATAGATTTGAAATTCTTTCGACCGATGATGGTAATGATGAAGCAAACCCTGAAAATCAGCAAATGAACCAAAAAGCACCTAAACCAAATAAACCACCACCTATCTTTATTGAAGGAGTAGAACAAATAAAGGTCCTAACAGATGCGCTTAAAGATACAATTGGGGAAAAATTTATACTTCAATCTCTTGTTAATAATGAAGTCAGAGTGCAAGTAGCAGACTCGGATAGCTATAGAGCGTCAGTAAAAATGCTTACTGAAAAAATACGAAATTTTACACATTCAAGCCGAAAGAAGAACGTAACTTCAGAGTCGTGTTAAGAAACATGCACTATTCGGTTGATACTGAAGATATAAAACTTGAATTAAAAGAGAAAGGTCATGAAGTAGCCCATATACATAATATGCAGCAAAAAAATACTAAAAAACCATTACCAATGTTTTATGTGGAATTCTTACCAAATAAAAATAATAAAGAAATATACAAAATAGATACTCTTCTACATACAAAGATAAATTTTGAAGCTCCGTACCCAAGGAGAATCATATCACAATGCAGTAACTGCCAGAGATATGGCCACACAAAAAATGATTGCAAAAGAGATCCAGTATGCGTCAAATGTGCTGGAAAACATAAAACAATCGATTGCCAGTTAAGTAAAGGGGCTCAAAATGCCAAATGCGCTTTATGTGGTGGTGAACACACAGCTAATTATAAGGGATGTCAAGTATACAAAACTTTAAAAATAAAACGCTTTCCACCTCTACGTGAAAAAACACATATAAACAATGAACTACCAAAACCGGCAGAAATACAAGAAGGTATAAGCTACGCTGATGCAGCAAGACGAAATCTCCCGAGCCACCCATTCCCAGCAGATAGAAGCTACGTTGATGCAGCAAGGCCACATCTATTGAACCACACAATTCCAGCAGCTAACATTGATGTTGCCTGTACAACACAAAATCAACAACATAATCTTAATGAACTTAAGGAAATGATGATGTCATTGATTCAACAAGTTGCCAAGATGATGGAAGCTGTAACAATGCTTGTAACCAAGCTTAGTTGCCGAAATGTATAGCGGCCTAAAAGTGGTAGTATGGAATGCAAACGGTCTGTTTAACCACTCACTAGAACTTAAAATTTTCCTAATGAAAAATAACATAGATATTGCACTAATTTCTGAGGCTCATTACACGGAAAAGCACTTCCTTAGAATACCTGGGTACACAATTTATAATACTAATCATCCAAATGGCACAGGCCATGGTGGAACAGCAATTATTATACGGCAAAAAATCAATTGTATCGAATTAAATGCATATAAAACTGAACATATACAAGCAACAAACATTCAAATAAAAGATGAAAATGGACCCATAACAGTGTCAGCAATATATTGCCCCCCAAAACATTCAATATCAACTGACCAATATGTCAGTTATTTTCGATCAGTGGGAAATAGATATCTCATAGGTGGGGACCTAAATGCAAAAAATACTCTCTGGGGATCCAGGTTAACTAATAAAAAAGGTAAAAGTTTGTATAAAGCAATCCAAAACAGCAACGCTAAATTCCTAAGTACAGGTGAACCAACCTATTGGCCTAGCGATTCAAATAAAATACCGGATTTAATTGATTTTTGCATTATCAAAAATTTAAAAAAAGATGCACTAAAAATAAAATCGTTGTTTGAACTTTCATCTGACCATTCTCCAATACTTGTTGAATATAACACGATGGTCACCAAAACTGTAAATGAAAACAATCTACATAATCGAAATACATGCTGGGATACGTACAAAGAAAATATAGTAGCAAACCTTGAATTGAATATTCCATTGAAAAATGAAGATGAAATCGAAAGTGCCTTGCTATTATTAAACGAAACCTTAACTAAGGCTGCTATAACATCAACACCGGCCCCAACATTAGCAACGGATAAATTAAACTTGCCACAATCCGTTCAAAATCTAATTAAAAGCAAAAAGAAATTACGAAAAATATGGCAAATTACAAGGCTACCAAGTGATAAAACAAAATACAACAAAGCTGTTAAAAACCTGAAAAAAGCATTAATAGAAAACGAAAATAAAAAAATTAAAAAATATCTTTGTAATCTAACACCAACAGAAGAAATAAATTATTCATTGTGGAAAGAGGTAACAAATCTTACTCACAAAATTTTTCACCAGCCGCCTTTAAAAAAAGGAAATGGCACTTGGGCTAGATCTAATGAGGAAAAAGCAGCAACAATTGCTAACTACTACGAAAAAATATTTTCAAACGACTCAATAACAAGCCAACTAAATGAAATTGAAGAAACGCATCAAACAATTGAATACAACACTCAATATATAAGAGTACATGAAATTGAAACTTGCATTAAAAAAAAAATAAGCCACAAGAAAGCACCAGGTTACGACAATATAACAGGCAAAATGCTCAAAGAACTTCCGTTAAAAGCGCTACAATACCTTCGAAACACAATGAATGCAATGCTCAGACTAAAATACTACCCCAAACTATGGAAAGTGGCAGAGATAATTCCAATACAGAAACCAGGTAAAGATGCCACACAAGCATCATCATATAGGCCAATCAGCATTTTACCAACACTATCAAAAATAATGGAAAAACTCATATATGACAGACTACAACCAATTTTACAAAGAACTCACGCAATACCAGATCATCAGTTTGGCTTTCGCTGCAAACACTCCACAATCTAGCAGGTGCATAGAGTAACGCATAAAATTCTCACGGATTTAGAGAGAAAACAATTTTGCACTGGGATCTATCTCGATGTAGAAAAAGCGTTTGATAAAGTTTGGATTAAATGACTTCTCTACAAACTCAAAAGAATATTACCAGAATGCTTGTACCAATTGATAAAAAGCTATCTCTCAGACCGTCACTTCTATGTGAGACACAAAAATGAAATATCCACACTACGAAAAATTACAGCTGGAATCCCACAAGGAAGTGTACTAGGACCAATTTTATATACCCTTTATACAGCAGATATACCACAGCCTACCAGCAGAAATTCACTTATAGCTACATTTGCAGATGACACAGTAATCTTGGCATCACACCAAAATATTACAACTGCAACAGCAACACTACAAGAAAATATTGATGAAATCACGAACTGGTTTAGCAAATGGCACATAAAAGTAAATGAACAAAAATCTGTTCAAGTTATATATACAACGAGAAAAATTATTAATCCTCAACCCATTAAAATTAATGGAACAAATGTTAGGATTGACACCGTCGCCAAATATTTGGGAGTATACATAGATAGTAAACTTACTTGGAACTATCATATAGAAAAAAAACGCGAGCAAATGAAAATGAAATTTCGGGAGTTATACTGGCTACTGAACAGAAAGTCTAGTTTAAATCTACACAACAAAATACTAATATACAAATCAATAATAAAACCTATATGGACATATGGGCTGCAACTATGGGGAACAGCAAAGAAAAGCAATATTTTAAAAATACAACGTCAACAATCATCAATACTAAGATGCATAGCAAACGCGGACTGGTACATCACAAACAATAACATTCATCATGATTTAAAAATACCTACAATCACCACTGAAATTTCAAACTACAGTAAAAAACACCACGAAACAGTAAGACAACATATCAACAGTGAAGTATCGCAATTACCAAATAGAGAAATCGAACAACCGCGAAGACTGAAAAAAACAAGACCAGTAGATTTAATCTAACAAAGTAGAATGAAAATCCAAAAATTACTAGATAAACGATATATTGATACTGATCAATGTATTGACTAAAATCCAAATAATTGCTGTGAGGAAATGTATTAAGTGTTGTATATGAATTATCATATGTAGACAGATGTACACATACTATTGAAAATTAATAAAAAAAAAAAACTTACATAACTTACTTACGGGTTAGGCGATTGAAATGTTATCAATTTCACACCGGTATATCCTGCAACGTGATATTGCCAACTATGTCAAATTCATACCAATGACAGCTGTTTATATTGTATAAAAGTTACCACAAGCATTTGCGTCTAAGTTTTATAGAACATAAGTTATTCGAAATGGAATTCAAACTTAATAGTGTGATTGATTGCGTTATATTTGAGTAGAAAATCACAATCAGCTACTGTTCGTGACCTCAGGCATCTCAAAATGAATAAAATGTTTGTATATCGCACCATAAATCGTTATAATGATACAGGCAGCACTGCCAAAGCTTTGATGGTGGACGAAAAAAAACAGCAATATCACCTGAATTGGTTCGGAAAGTGAAGGCTCGACTTGAACCAAATCCACGTAGTAATGGTAATCAAATGGCCAAAGAACTGAAAATATCCCAGCGAAGCATCCGACGCATATTCCAAAATGAGTTCAAAGTAAAGCCTTACAAGTTCCAAAAGGCACATGATCTTACACCAAAGCAAAAAAAAGTTAGACTTGAAAGAGCAAAGGAGTTGAACGTGGCGAATTTCCAAACATTGTGTTCTCTGATGAGAAAAATTTCCCTATTGAGCAGTTCATAAACTCTCAAAATTATCGTGTTTACTTAACTGAACGCACTTACGAAAATTTGAGCTTTCGAACTGCCACCCTAAGTAATTTTCCATCTCAAGTAATGTTATGGCCAGCTGTGACCGCCGATGGACGCTGTCCAATCGTTTTCATCGAGCCTGGTGTCAAAGTCAATGCGACTTATTATCAGGAAAATGTTTTGGAAGCTGCTTTAAAGCCGTGGGCACTTAAACATTTGGGTCGTACACCATGGACGTTCCAGCTAGACTCGGCACCGTCTCATAAAGCTCGTGTGAACCAAGAATGGTTAAAACACCATGTTTCACACTTCATTTCGTCCACACAATGCCTTTCGAATTCGCCAGATGCAAATCCGATGGACCATTCTATCTAGGCCATTTTGGAGAGCAAGGTGAGGACTAAAAAATATGACAGTATGGATGCGCTGAAGAAAGGCATTGTACGGGAATTGTCCAAAATACCGCAAGATCATATTCGTGCAGCAAGCAAATCATTTTTTAACCGTTTGAAGGCCATAGTCAAGGCAAAAGGTGGCCACATCGAGCTTAATTGAATGGATTCTAAAATTTTTATTATTTCCACAAATATTTGTAATTTGAATCAATAAAAAATAATTTCACACAAAAAAAATGGTCATTTGAATAGGTAACAAATAATGGAGAGGATATTTTTTACTCATGTGTAAAACAATTATTTTTCTCGTTTTTCATTTTGCCTGTGCCGAGATTTAAACCCCGGACACTCTGCGTAGCAGGCCAACGCACTACAAACTACGCCACAACGGAGATGCCACGCCACTTGACCGATTTTTTCTATTTCAGAACGTAACCTTTTCTTATCTAGTTTGAGATTGTTGAATTGCATAGGCTGCTTTTAAATGATGAAACTCACAAAATTGTAGGAAATAGGGGAGAAACGTTAGAGTGATAGACGAAATATCTCGTTCGTAGCTTTTACAATAAAAAATAAAAGCAAATAGTGAATTTCATTAAACTAGTCTCATCATATAAATGCTACATAAAACTTTAAAAGGAATCTCAAAAATTTACATGAGACTTGTCTAAAAGCGATTCACTTTTTACTCTCTGCATCCGCCCTTAATCTTTTCGATAAACATGGGACAATACATTACTGTGCATGGGAATGTATTTTTTTTGTTTTTTATGATCTTTCGTATAAAATATTGACTTTTGTTTCTCAGTTGGAACCGGTAGTTGTTCGTGATAGAGGAATAACTGAATATGTGTTTCGAAACATATTCTTTGGTTTTTTTAAGCGCACTGTTGGAATATTACAATCCTGGGACTATAAATCTCATGACTTATGGGCGGAAATTTAAATTCTGAGACGATGACAAATTTTATTTCTTCTTTGTGTTTAAGATTTATCTAGTATAAATATTGTACATCCAGCAGTTTTTTTTCGAGCCGAAAGGGTTAAAACAGAAGAAGCAAAAAAAGAGCAATAAAGCAATTAATAGAGCAAAAAACTGCAAAAGTGCATAAAAACTTAATACCAGGAACGAGCTGTCCTAAATATTGAAAATGTAAACGCAATCGAGCGTAAAGTTGTGATAAGAAAAAAACCATATATGACGAATTTTCTCAGTTGTCAATAATCCTATATTTAGCGATGAGTTCTGCCCACTACAAAGTATGTACTTACAGTTTTAAGTGAAAGATTTCTTTTAATAATGTCTTTTAACTCACTATATGCATATAATATTGAAAAATTACTTTAGTTTATTCCCCAGTAATAGACATATGTAGCTTCCACTGATATTTATACATTTACAAAAATTGTATTGTAAGTTTATCTCTAGTTATAGCAGAATTGTAAAACTTTGAAATCCCTGCAACAAAGAAACAATAACTAAATTTAGCTATATCACCGTGCACCGGGCATAGACATAGAAATCGTATGCTAGACTTGGAGAATTCCTCTAATGTGCACTGAAAGTACGACTCAAAACAAAATAAATAATTTCAATGTAATAGATTTAATGATATTGAGAAATACATTTTTCGTCATTTTGCTGATAATGTTAAGTATTGTGATGAATAGTGGTGATTTATACGATTTTTAGCTTCAGAAATCTGTGTAATTTTCTCAATTTTATTGTAATTGGTAAATTTACATTCTCCAATTTTGAATACAATATTTTTCAGTTTCGCAATTTTTTCATAAATAATATTATATTATATGTTTAAATTTCACTGCCATATATTTGGGAGTATAATAATAGAAAAAATAATTTTTCTACACGGCACCACCTCTTGGCAGGCAATGGCAAAGCTACAAGAGTAAATATTGCTATGAAAAGCTTTTCACTTCGCCGTTCGGATTCGGCATTAAACTGTAGCTCCCTTCCATTCATGTACAAATATAACACGCACAACATGAGTGGATGCGAAACGCTCGGCCTAGGTCCTCCATGGTCTGTTGTGCCATTAAAAGTAAGTAAAGGAATTGATAGCAATGTAAATTATTTTTGTGTGTGTTCATTTTGAATTCAGTCCCCGTTAAATATTCAAAGAATTCACCGACCGAGTACATACACAAATTTAATAGAATTCAGAATTCATATCCATATATCACACAGTACATAAAGGGTGATCCATCTAACATTTGGAATTTGGGCTACTGGTTATTTTGAGTATGGCAACTCTAATGTAATTTGCATAAGACGGAAAAATAGTTTTATATTTGCGATTCAAGAATTGGGTCGATGCATGCTTCAACAACGTTGGGAAATACTACAAATTTACTTGCAAAATGGTGAATCTCATACCAACAATTTGTGTAATGTGTGCGTGAAATTTGTATCTTTATTGCATAAAACTACACACCCTTACAGTGCGCACAACCGAAAATATCGCTGCTGTTGCTTAGAATGTGCAAGAAAAACCAACCACATCAATTCGCCATCGAGTTGATGATGATATCTGATTATTTGTGACATATTTCAGAAGATATGGACTTTGATAACATTTGGTTCCAACAGGATGGCGCGCTATGCATCGATATTTTGTGTGGAAAGTTTGAAAATCGCGTTACCAGCCGTTTTGGTTATATGCATTAGCCATCACACAGTTGCTATCTGACTTCGTTCAACTTTTATCAGTGGAGAGTCGTTAGAGATAAGTGTTACGCTACCCATCCAGCAACGATTGAGGCTCTTAAGGATCGAATTGGTGCAGCCATCGGACAACTACAGCTCCATACAGTTGCAAATGTACTGAAAAATTGGGTTGTGTATGGGCTACTGAAAGGCCAGCCGAGAAAGTCCTTTGAATGAAATAGTGTTACACAATAAACCGGATGGATTGTACTTTCAAATAATAAAAACCACAAAATTATTTGTTTCTTATTAACACCAAAATCAAATTCTAAAATTATAAATGGTCCACTCTGCAGTATGACTAAGTATGTAAAAGAGGAGACTATAGCAGCATTTAACATTATTACTCGTATACTGGAGTGCTCGCTATGTGCTTAACAAAAACAAAAGCCAAATGGGGCTGAAAAAGATCCGTGAAAAAACACATACCTTCTATTCGTCGATTATAAAGCCGCATGAATAGTGGTCACTTGTACGGCTTAATTTCTGGTTTTTGTATCACTGTAAAGCTCATTCGACTTTGCTAATGACACTTATCGACACCACCAGTGCAGTGAGAATTGGGACACACCTATCTGCACCATTTGATAACAAAAGAGGTTTCAGACAAGGTGACTCCCCATCGTGCGACTTCTTGAACCTTATGCTGGAGAAAATAATTCAAGCTGCGATTATCCGCATCTCTGGCACTATCTTCTACTAGAGTGTCATACTGGTTGCGCAAAATGTTGAGTGAACTGAAATAGTGGTTTTTTGGAAGGGTGTTTTATTCGAGCCACGGTGGAGGAACACGAAGAAGGGGACATCTTTAACTACGTTTGAAAGACCAAGTCCAGGGGTACCTGACGCACTTCATCTTACAAACTGGCACGCAGTGGCGACTGGTGAAATTTTATCGAGGCGGCCAAGACCGATCTTTAGTTCCAGTTAAGTACGCAAGTAAGTAATAACCTAAGCCTCTGTACTAATAAAGTGTTTGTGCTATAAGGCATTTTGGTGTTGGATTTGTGGTTGGGAAGAGATGCGTCATTTAGTCTCGAGGTTTCCACCCGTAAACGAGCGTCTAGCCGTTAACAGCATTAAGGCAAAATGCTTCAACATCGGCCTAATTTGTGTCCATGCCCCGAAGGATGAGAAGGATGTTACGATTAAAGATGACTTCTACGAGGTCCTCGACAAAACTTATGAGCATTGCCCCCGCCACGATATTAAAATCGTGTTAGGCGACTTTTATGCCAATGTGGGCAAGCAGAGTCTCTTTGGTCCAACGATCGGAAAATTTAGTCTCCACGACTAAGCCACAGACAACGGTATGAGACTGATTGACTTCGCCGCCGCATGAATCGCAAAACACCAAACTACATGATATATGAGCGCAGTGGACGCAAATATCCCGCTATATGCGTACGGTTGCCGAAGAGGTGCTAGGCTCCCACCGTCCACGGAGAAATATGTGGTACGACAAAGAATGTCGCGATGCTACTGAAGCAAAAACGCTGTTTACAGAGCCACCCTGCAGTCAGTTGCAACGCGATACAAAGAGTTGAGGAGGGAGGAGAAACGTCTTTTCAGGTGCAAGAAAAGAGATGCAGAAAGACGCGAGTTCAATGATATCGAAATGTTACGGGACAGGAACTAGGTCCTAAAATTCTTTGAAAGAATAAGACGCCTGACTGATAGTTTGAAGACCGGGGCCTCTTCCTGCAAGGATGAAGACGGAAATCTGGTGACAGATGACCCGGGCATAATGAGATTATGGAGGGAGTATTTTTCGCAGCTGCTTAATAACGATGACGGCAATAATCCCGCCACTGCGGAGTCTACTCGAGAAACCCCAATCACTGACGGCGTTAAATTACTGCCGCCCGACTATGAGGAGGTCTTAACAGCCATAAGGCTGCAAGCGAAGATGGTCTGCCTGCTGAGTTGCTTAAGACTGGAGGCGAAGAGCTTACAAAACGCATGCATGAGCTTCTATGCAGAATGTGGTCGGATGAAGACTTATCAAGTGATTGGAACCTCAGAGTACTCTGCCCAATCTATAAGAAAGGCCTTGTTAATATATCATTTCATTTCGTTTATTTCTTCAAATTCTTCTTACTGACTAGAAATTATAAAATAATAAAAAGTATTGTAAAAATATTTAACAATTAGATAATAAAAATTATAAATAAAACCATTGAAATGATTCCTAATTATAGAAAAATCCACATCGCATTGTATTGAGACTTTGTTAAACTCAAGCAAGACCCTTGTTATTGGAGCATTCATTAGATAGTTAGTTTTCAAGTGGTTACTTAAAATGGAACAGGGTAGCGCAGATGACGTAAAGGTACATTAAATATAATATTTCCAAGTAAAAATGTGCAATCAATAATTCCATAAATTATGTCATACACAACCATGAGGGAATGTATAACTCTTCTGCTCTAAAGAGATTTCAAATTAAGAAGTAAGCATCGAGCATTATACGAAAGAAAAGGCTCAACAAAATGTAAGAGTTGGAGAGCAAAATGAACAAATTTCTTTTGAATTCTTTCAATATGTGCAGAGTATGTATATTAGAAAGGATTCCAAATAAAGGAAGAATATTCAAGTTTCGAACGTACAAGTGTTGTATACAAGATTTTGCGCGTATACGGATCTTTGAAAATCCTGCCATAACGAAGAATAAAGGCAAGGAGCGAATAGGTTTTGGTACAAGGTAGGTTACATGGTTAGAGAAAGTAAGCCTTGTATCAAATAGAAAACCCAAGTCGAGGAACTCCTCAACCGACTTCAACGCATTGTTAGATATATAGGTACTATAGGACGAAATGCACTGACTTACAAATCCCTCTTGAAAACATTTTTTTATGTTAAGAGTCAATTTGTTTCGTTGACACCAATCAACTAGGCGATTAATGTCCGATTGTAACAGAGCAGTATCAGCCAAATTTTTGACTGATACAAAAAGTTTTAAATCATCAGCATACAGTAGATAATGTGAGCGTGAGAAGCAGATTCCAATGCAATTAATAAACAGAATCAATAATAGCGGTCCTTGCGGAACGCCAGAAGAGCCCACAAAAGACTGCAATTTAACATTTTCAATTTCAATTAAGTATATTGCATATATGGTTCTATCGAGCGTACTGTTCGAAAGACTGAAGTCCATCGTTAACAAACTGTTTGGAACTTATCAGTGTTGCTTCAGGCCTGGTAAATCCATCATCAACCAGATGATGGACACTACGCAAAATCCTGGAAAAGACCCGAGAAAAACATATCGACAAACACCATCTATTCGTCGATTATAAAGCCGTCTTCGTCAGCATGATTAGGGATCACTTGTTCGCCGCAATGTCTGATTTTGGTATCCCTGCAAAGCTCATTCGTCTTTGCAAAATGACACTGACCAACACCACCAGCGCAGTGAGAATTGGAACAAGCTCCTCCGCCCCATTTGATACCAAAAGAGGTTTCAGGCAAGGTTATTTAACCTTATGCTGGAGAAAATAATTCGAGCTGCGAACATCGACATCTCTGGCACTATTTTCTACAAGAGTGTCATGCTGCTAGCATACGCTGATGATATTGACATCATTGGCAAAAACGCTCGAGCAGTCAGTGCAACATTCTCCAACCTGGAAAGGGAGTCTCGTCGATTCGGTCTAGTGGTGAACGAAGACAAAACGAAATACCTTGTGTCAACAAACAAAGCGTCTTGGACAAAATGTCACTGTTGACAACTTTACTTTTGAAGTCGTCAAGGATTTCGTATATCTAGGATCCAGCATAAACACCAACAATAATGTCAGCCTTGAGATCAAGCGGAGACTAACTCTTGCCAATAGGTGTTACTACGGGCTCAGTAGGTAATTGAGAAGTAGAGCCCTCTCTCGACCGACGAAAATAACGCTCTATAAGTCCCTCATCCTTCCCGTCCTAATGTATGGCGCAGAGACGTGGACATTGACCATCAATGATGAGAGGCTGTTAGGAGGGTTAGAGAGGAAGATACTCGGTAAGATCTACAGTCCAGTATGCGTGGACGACGTGTATCGAATAAGATGGAACGATGAGCTGTATGAGCAGTACGCCGACACTGACATAGTCAAGCGTATAAAAATCCATCGGCTTCGCTGGCTGGGTCATGTTGAGCGAATGGAAGAAAGCGCTTCGGCTAGAAGGGTGTTTTATTCGAACCACGGTGGAGGAACACACAGAAGGGGACGTCCTAAAGTCCGTTGGAAAGACCAGGTGCAGGGCAACTTGACTGCACTTGGCCTTATCAACTGGCGCCAGCGGGCATAGCAGAGGCGACTAGCGAAGCATTGTAGAGGCGACCAAGACCGATCATCGGTTGTAGTGCCAGTTAAGTAAGTAACTAGTACTATGATTAAAGCACAAATCGATATTGACAAATATGTGTGTGAAATCAATATGAGAAAATTCGTGAGCTAGTTGCCGTACTCAAAGGTCATTGCAAATCGGAACGAAGTAAGCAAATTCGAGCTGAGTATGCATTACGGAACACTAGATTGTACAGGGCGAACAAAGACAAATTGCTTTTTGTTGTACCGAAAACCATACGTGGGCAGATAGTACAATTTTGTGTTTACCAGATGGGGCATTTCGGTGTAGATAAAACGCATAAACGAGCACTACTGGTTCCCACGAATACGGAACTACGTAAAAAATTACATGTCGTCTTGCATCTAATGCTATAACAAAACGAAGGATGGAAAACCCGAAGGTAAGCTACACATAAACGCAATGGAACCCGTACCATTTCGAATGATTCATGTTGATCATCTTGGGCGATTTATTAAAAGTAAAAGGGGCAATACGTATATAATTGCTATAAGCGACGCTTTTAGTAAATACTTACGTAACACTACAACAGGGTACAGCCCAAACAAGTTGTTCTTGGACTTCAGACTAAATGACATAATACAAAATCGAATTATGGCAGCTATACTGGATGAACCCGATGGGAAAATACTAACAAACCGCGATATGTGGAAAAAAAGATACGATGTCAAGCATCGACTTGATGCTCATCGAAAATGATCTTAAATCGACCGGTGAATCCCGAAAAATCGACGCAAGTAGTAACTAAGGTCCTAGGCAACGATCATTTCCTCCTAGCAGACATTGAGGGTATGCAAATAACTCAAAAATTTGCTATGTATATACTTCCGATAAGATGTAGCCTTGGTGTGGCGCATCTCCCGATTTAGATGACTCTGGTGGTGATCGTGATTCCACAGAAGATGAAAATGATGACATCGGGACGATGTGTCATGTGACACGAAAGTTTCTTGTTTTTTTATTTTAAATTAAATCGTATTAAATCGTTTTTTGAACATAAATCTAACTACGAGCTATTAAACTTCTTTCAAGACCCATTTCTTTTTGGCAAAATTCTTCAGACTATTCATAATTTGTACGGTAAGTTCCTAAATAAAATACATCTAAGTGTCGAAGCCCTTTAACATGCACTTTTAGAATAATTAATTGAAGAAGATCAGGGCAATCAACTCGACCCATTTAAATATCAGAAAGAAATAGTAAAGATAAAATAATTCTTCTACCCTCTAAAGATTTAAAAACTATAATTTCAGCGGGCAGTATATGAGAGAATTGGATTCGTAAATTTCAAAGAACGCAAGGCAAAACGTAAATAAGATTTTTTTATTCTTTCAAGACACAAGAGTTTCGCCAATATCTTGGCAACTAAATATACGAGTAATAAAAAGAAAATTAAACATTGGAAGGGTAATCTCCGTAAAATAAATTCGCATAGGCAAAACTTGGCAGGACTTAAAATTAAAATTTTGCGAATTAAAATATTTAATTTAATTTTGTTAAATATCTCTTAAACAGTATGAAAACTTAAAACTCTAAAAATGCCATATTGTAAACGTAAAATACATAATGCAGTAAAAAAAAGTTTTAAAATGTGTACACTGTATTATGTAAGAGTTAACGGGAATTTTTGTACATATATAAAATGTTCACTTTTTATCATGGTTATTTCTTAGGTTAAGTATAAAAAATCAGTGCAAATGAAGCACGAAAATCAAGCTGGTAATAGCTTGTAAAAGTAATGAAAGACGCCATTTTTTAAAATTCGCCATTCGATTTCGGAGAGAGACCCAACGTTGAAATTTTCAGGAGTTCTTACAGAAGCGTAGAAAAAATTCAAAATTTTAGTGCGTTTTCAACTTGCAGCAGTTGAATTATTTCACTCGAAATATGGCAAATTTTCGTAAAAACCGTTTATGAACATGGACTCATCCTAAACACAAACTGGTTCAGAAATAAATCTACTACACCAATCCGATATGAATTCGCCTAGCAACTCTCACTTCAACAAAATTAACTAAAAAGTCTTGGACAAAATGTTACTTTTCGCAATTACACTTTTCAAGTTGTCAAGGATTTTTTTTATGCAGCATTAACACCAACAATAATGTCAGTCTTGAGATTTACTCTTGCCAACAGGTGTTACTACGAGCTCAATAGGCAATTGAGAAGCAGAGCCTTCTCTCAACCGCCGAAAATAACGCTCTTTAAGTCCCTCATCCTTCCCGTCCCAATATATGGCTCCGAGAGAACATTGGCCATGAATGATGAGAGGCTGTTAGGAGCGTTCAAGAGGAAGATACTACGTAAGATCTGCGTGGACCACGTGTATCGAATAAGATGGACGATGAGATGCCAACACTGACATAATCAAGCGTATAAAAATACAGCAGCTTCGCTAGATGGACGAATGAAAAAAGTGTTCCGGCTATAAGGGTGTTTTATTCGAGCTACGGTGGAGGAACACGCAGAAAGGACGTCCAAATCTCCGTTGGAAAGACCAAGTACAGGGCGACCTGACTACACTTGGCCTTATCAACTCGCGCCAGCGCGCATAGTAGAGGCGACTGACGAAGCTTTATAGAGGCGGCCAAGACCGATCATCTGTTATAGTGCTAGCCAAGTAAGTATATTTGTCAAACAAGTCAAGAGACCCTCTACAATAAAATTTGGAGATATTTTTGTAGCCCGAAATCAAAACTAAAGCAGAACCCACATTTATTTTAACCTGAACTCAAATTTTGTTATTGGTGAAACCCTGGTAAATATAAAAAATAACGAAACATTATAAAAAATAACGAAACATTATAAAATGGCAATCTCAGGACATTTTTAAATCCCGAAATCTCGGAATGCAGAATTATTTCGGGTTTAAACAAATGCTTTGTGGTACTGTGAAACTATTTAAATTTGTGTTGCTTCTGTAATCCCCGCTTAATGAAAACATACAATTTATGGTTCAAATAACCGGAGAATGAAATTAACCGAGTAATTAAACGGAAAAGCATTAAAGCGGAGTTCAATTAACCGAGGAAAGCTGTATTATTTCTTTAATTTAATTCCCAATATAAAATCAAATTATCCTTCTCCTAGTTACTATTTTCAATCAAAATCTCGGGCATGTGTGGAATTTCTAGTACCAAACATCCCGGAATATTTAAATGTTCTTTCGAGATTTACACCATTACCATTAGTATTAACCACATTAAATATAAATACCATGGTAGTGTTATCCATATTCTTGCATTCAAATTTCGTTGGTGATGAGATTTAACCCTTATTTATCTTTTCGTTTTTTAATTCTGTTATTTTTATTGTTACTCGTCTTTGATTTTTAGTACTTCTTATGCATGAAATTTGGTTTATTGCATGTATGTGTGTATGTATATATGTTGATTGCGGTTTTTAGCTAATGTTTACAAAAATAC
Source organism: Palloptera scutellata (assembly GCA_958295655.1). NCBI lineage: Eukaryota > Metazoa > Arthropoda > Insecta > Diptera > Pallopteridae > Palloptera > Palloptera scutellata. The sequence continues at coordinate 4,570,773 of OY282453.1, read as the reverse complement.
TCATCATGTTCGTAGTTGTTTTTTCATTCGTTAATAACATTCACCATAATACGATTTAACGATTTTTTGTTGCCAAAATAAATATCCTAAAGATGTAATAGCCCTCCAGAATTTCGTAAAGGCTAAAAATTGAAGCATGCAATAGATACATGTTGCCCAAGCAATACAGAATAATGTATTTTATATATTTAGGAATCTATCCTGAGGCTATTGGATCTCCATAGACGACCTAGTGGGTAGAGCAGTTAGTACTCTAGTGTGTAGAGTACTTAGATTTCACCTGGAAGGTTGGGGGTTCGATTTCCCTCTTGGTCTGGTGGTTAATTCTCATAAACTTCTCATATTTCTACCGATATGAAGTGAATGGAGCAGGCTGCGACCTGAAAAATAAGAAGAGCTGGTCTGACAACAATTGGAAAAGAGCAGTTCAACTCATGAAGAAAAAGGATAACTCGATGCGGACGGCGGTCATTACCGACTTCTGGTTCATTGGTGAGCAAGCAGCCAAAATGAAAATCCGCCATAACATAAATTGCCGCGACTACCCGCAGGAAAAGTAGACTATTTTGTATTTGGGCTGAAATGCCATGTGAATGTTCGGATCTAGGATGAACTAAATAATTATGTTTAACTTCGATAATGATGTAACGACACAGAACAAAACACGAATATCACAGGGTTGTAACCGAAAAAAAGCTCTATAAAACCATTTAATGCGACCCTTAATTATGACTTGCTTTTCGATCATGGTGAAATTATAGCAGGTCATTGCAGCGTAAACCGTCTCTTGCTCTTATTAATTTTTTTTTCTTTAAAAGGACTCGGAACTGTTAAAATCATTGTTTACGATTGGATACATTTTATCAAAGACATTAGTTTTTTTTACGTCAGCTGTTTTTGGCATTTCTGACTCTTTTATTATAATTATACCATGTATAAAAAAAGAATCTATTGCCCAAAAGAAAACAACGTTCAGTCGGTGAGGACAGTGAACATCTACATATAGCGTTAAAAATATGTGAAATAAATTTAAACGAACTGTCAACTGGTTTCAGACAGTCCGCAGGAATCTGATTCTCCCGCCTTGTCTCACAAAACCAAATAAACCAGAAAACAATTATAACAACAACAACAGAAAGTACCCATATAAATCATAGCACAGAATAGGTACAATTATTTACATGTAAAGCATACAAATTTTAGGGAAAATGATGATGATAAACAAACTGCAAACCACAAACATAAACAGAATAGAGATTTTATAATTGAAACATTTTGTATGCATAAAAAATGCCGTAGGCGGAATAAAAGATTTGAAATGAATGCAAGGCCATTTCAACGATTTTGGTAAATAATTTCTTAATTATCCACTGAAGTTGAACTTTAAATGTTTTTGATCACAAACTTCTTGCATATATTGTATTTATAAATAAATAATTTTGCTTTAAGGAAAATTATTTTAGAAATGGCAAAATTATCATCAATGGGCTGTAATAAGCCATGCCTCCCATACAAGCTATTCTTCAAAGAACATGTTCTCTGTAGATGATCACCTATCAAAACAAGATGCAAGGTGATTGCATTTGCTGATGATGTCATCGCCGTTTTGGGGAAATTCCTTTGTACATTTGTAGATCTACTGCAACGAGCACTGAATCTACTGTCATCCTGGTGCAAGGATCGAATATTCTCGGTATTTTTATTTTGTTTTTTTTTTATACAACACACAGTGATGTACCCCTATGACTGCATAGCAGTGTGTTGATTGGAAGGAAGATTGATGGGTGGGTGGCAGAATAGAGAGGGAATACAATCACAGGACACCGATAAAGAGATGTCTTGTTTTAATTTTGTCTAGGCTTATAAATGTCGGGAAATTTTAATATAGCTTTTTGCAATATTCGCGAACTTAAATTCAATTTCTCCTCTGTAAACGCATTTATAAACCATATAATGGCACTAGGTGATACTCAGGTATGTTAGGGTGCAAATCCACTGGATTTTCACGAGCCTTCACTCGGCTGGTGTTACTGTTTTCTCCCCCAGGGGTCTTGCCCCTTTTATTAATAAGGATGTCGCGTACCAGTGCCAGCAACAACTTTATATGACGGACGTTGAGTTCAGCTCCATTTGGGTTAAATTCAGCAACCGGTCTCGTTTGCTGCACTTCTGTTTTCTTTATAGAAGTCCGAATTCTGAGAGATTCTACTTTTAATTAGATTGCATTTCTGATTCGATCGCTTCTAAGTATTTTGGAAACATATCCGTGCAGTGAAATTGTGGTTGCTGGTGACTTCAATGTTCACAATTCGGATTGGTTGTGCCACTCAATTCACACAACACCCGAAGGTCTATATGTCCAGCTATTTGCCAAGTCGAACGGCCTGACTCAATTAGTGACCGAACCGACACACATTCGTAGGACAAGCTCAGTTCATCCTTGACCTTTTTCTTACTTCTCACCAGAGCAAATATGATGTAAGTGTGCACGCACCTCTTGGAAACTCGGACCACTATACCATTTTAGCATCCTCTCCGTATTCTCGAATCCACTATCCTTTGACGATAGCTCCAAAGTGATTAGTGTGGCTTTATGAAAAGGTAAATTAGAATGGTCTCAATAAATATTGAAAATTTTAATAGAAAATTGTGTTTTACCGGTAAATACATAGAAACCAGTGCGAAAATGGTAGAAGAAATAATTTTGTTAGGAATGCGGTCTTTCATTCCTAATAAAATGATTAGCGTTAAACCTAAAGGCAATTCATGGTTTAATGCGACTTGCAGATCAGCAGTCAGGTCCAAAGGTCGCTTTCAGGAACTGGCAATCTAATAAGAATGCCAATACTGAATAGTTGCGTAAGCAGAAAAGAAATCGCTGTAATGCCACATAAAGTCTTAATTATAAATTAAGAACTTTTGGTCAGTTTTTAAAGAGAGTAAAGAACCAAACGTCTTCGTCAATTCCAAATCTTTTTACAGGAGATCGTCTCGTCACTAGCGGTTGATAAAGCGAACATTTTAGCTAACATTTTCGCAGAGAATTCTTCTCTGCCAGCTAGCGATCAACCACTGCCCGTTATCGAATCTGTAATCTTGGGCTATGCCTGAGATACATTTTCGAAATCGAGTAGTTAAAAGAGTTCTTGCAAATCTTAACATAAACAAGGCTTCGCAACCCGATAGCATTCCAGCCTGACAGCGCTGGCGTGACCGTTCACCCTTTCATACACAACTGGTGTATTTCCAACTTGCAGTTCTACTTATCTGTTCTACTTAACTTCTAATTGATCAAATATCTTGAGCAAAACGAATTACTTAATAATGACCGCCAATACGGGTTTCGTCCTAATCGCTTTACCTTCTGTCATTAACTAAGAATCCCATTTACTCGTTTGCAGATGACAGCACCATTTCTCATTTAAATAATTTATATTTTAATATACCTGTTCAAAACGCCCTAACTCTTTGGGGTTATCTCACAAACGAGTTTCTCAGCATCCCGTTAACCCCGTAGATATGGGTGGGGTAGGTACTCCAATGTGATGTTCGTTGGAACAAACACATTTTTAACGTGTTGAAAGAAGCAACCACCTGTCTCGGCTTTCTTAGGCAGTGTAAAAAATATTTCACTTCGGCTGATCCATTCATGATCTACACCACCTATATACGTACTAACTTGGAGTTTAATTCGCACCTATGAATTGGAGCTCCTGGACTGTATCCAACATCGGGCGCTAAAGCAAATAGGAGACAGTAAAGTTTCCAGCTCTATTGACTCCTTGGAATATCGTCAAAACGTGGCTTGCGTGTCTTTGTTTTACCGTTATTTCACGGTAGTTGTTCTGCTGAGATGGGCTGGGGGGCCTGGGCGTAGGACACAAGGTAAAGTTCGTGACAGTCGCAGGTGCGTCCATGGTCGATCCTTGCGCTTCTACGTTTCAAGTCGACACACAGCCTCCTCGTGGCGTCCCCTGGATAGCGATCTGACAACCGTCAGTGAGTTAACTAATGTGTGCGGCGGGCTTCTCCATGGCCTTGAATGAATGGTTGTGCGTCGGGCTTGGAACCCACCACGTTAAAATACCCTCCAATGAAACCTCCAAACAAGCGTCGGATAATGAACCCCTCTAATGTTGACGACTCCCGCAAACGCCCAAAGGACAACGATTTACGGATATGCACCTGGAATGTCCGAACCCTCTACAGGGAAGGTGCCTCTATCCAGCTGGTGGATGTCCTCCAAAAATATAGAGCTGACATCACCGCTGTACAGGAAATGCGATGGACGGGACAGGGTTGCTCCAAAAGAGCATCCTGTGATATCTACTACAGCTGTCATGCGTCGAGACACGAATTTGGTGTTGGATTTGTGGTTGGGAAGAGACTGCGTCATCTAGTCTCGAGGTTCACGGCGGTGAACGAGCGCCTAGCCACTATCCGCATCAAGGCAAAATTCTTCAACATCAGCCTAATTTGTGTCCATGCCCCGACGGATGAGAAGGATGAAACGACCAAAGATGACTTCTACGAGCTCCTCGACAAAGCTTATGAGCATTGCCCCCGCCACGATGTTAAAATCGTGTTAGGCGACTTTAATGCCAAGGTGGGCAAGGAGAGTCTCTTTAGTCCGACGATCGGAAAATTCAGTCTCCACGACGAAGCCACCGATAATTGTATGAGACTGATCGACTTCGCCGCGGCACGAAACATGACAGTTAGTAGCACCAGATTCCAACATAAGGATATCCATAAGGCCACTTGGCTGTCCCCTGATCAAAACACACGAAACCAAATTGATCACGTTGTGATCGACGGAAGGCACGCTTCCAATGTACTAGACGTACGCACAATACGTGGTGCAAACATCGACTCAGACCACTACTTGGTTGCAGCCAAGGTCTGCACACGTATATGTGTAGCAAATCGCGTACGGATAGGTACAAAGAGAAAGCTGGATGTCGAAAAGCTGCAATCACAACAGACAGCCAAAGTCTTTGCCAACCAACTTGCACTTCTCCTTTCGCAAAACACCCCTCAACTTGATGATATATGCGCACAGTGGACGCACATTTCCCGCTCTATGCGTACGGCTGCCGAAGAGGTGCTAGGCTACCACCGTCGACGGAGAAATATGTGGTACGACCAAGAGTGTCGCGATGCTACTGAAGCAAAAAACGCAGTACACAGAGCCACCCTGCAGTCAGTTGCAACGCGAGCTGCTAAGGAGCGATACAGAAAGTTGAGAAGGGAGGAGAAACGTCTTTTCAGGCGCAAGAAAAGAGATGAAGAAAGACGCGAGTTCAATGATATCGAAATGTTGCGGGACAGGAACGAGGTCCGAAAATTCTTTGAAAGAATAAGACGCCTGACTCTTGGTTTGAAGACCGAGGCCTCTTCCTGCAAGGATGAAGACGGAAATCTGGTGACAGATATTCAGGGCATAATGAGATTATGGAGGGAGCACTTTTCGCAGCTGCTTAATGGCGAAGACGGCAATAATCCCGCCACTGCGGAACCCACTCCGGAAACCCCAATCACTGACGGCGTTGAAGTACTGCCGCCTAACTATGAGGAGGTCTTAACAGCCATTGCTCGGCTGAAAAACAATAAGGCTGCAGGTGCAGATGGCCTGCCTGCTGAGTTGTTTAAGACCGGAGGCGAATAGCTCAAAAAACGCATGCATGAGCTTCTATGCAGAATATGGTCAGATGAAAGCATGCCAAGTGATTGGAATCTCAGCGTACTCTGCCCAATCCATAAGAAGGGTGATTCCACGATCTGCGCCAACTACCGTGGGATCAGCCTTCTTAATATTGCATATAAGGTTCTATCGAGCGTACTGTGCGAAAGACTGAAGCCCATCGTCAACAAACTGATTGGACCTTATCAGTGTGGCTTCAGGCCTGGTAAATCCACCATCGACCAGATATTCACACTACGCCAAATCCTGGAAAAGACCCGAGAAAAACAGATCGACACCCATCATCTATTTGTCGATTATAAAGCCGCCGATTATAGAGACAGCACGATTAGGGATCACTTGTACGCCGCAATGTCTGATTTTGGTATCCCTGCAAAGCTCATTCGTCTTTGCAAAATGACACTGACCAACACCACCAGCGCAGTGAAAATTGGGACAGACCTCTCCGCACCATTTGATACCAAAAGAGGTTTCAGACAAGGTGACTCCCTATCGTGCGACTTCTTTAACCTTATGCTGGAGAAAATAATTCGAGCTGCGAACATCGACATCTCTGGCACTATCTTCTACAAGAGTGTCATGCTGCTAGCATACGCTGATGATATTGACATCATTGGCAAAAACGCTCGAGCAGTCAGTGCAGCATTCTCCAACCTGGAAAGGGAGTCTCGTCGTGTGGGTCTAGTGGTGAACGAGGACAAAACGAAATACCTTGTGTCAACAAACAAAGAGTCACGGCGTCTTGGACAAAATGTCACTGTTGACAACTACACTTTTGAAGTCGTCAAGGATTTCGTTTATCTAGGATCCAGCATAAACACCAACAATAATGTCAGCCTTGAGATCAAGCGGAGACTAACTCTTGCCAACAGGTGTTACTACGGGCTCAGTAGGCAATTGAGAAGTAGAGCCCTCTCTCGACCGACGAAAATAACGCTCTATAAGTCCCTCATCCTTCCCGTCCTAATGTATGGCGCAGAGACGTGGACATTGACCATCAATGATGAGAGACTGTTAGGAGCGTTCGAGAGGAAGATACTCCGTAAGATCTACGGTCCAGTATGCGTGGACGACGTGTATCGAATAAGATGGAACGATGAGCTGTATGAGCTGTACGCCGACACTGACATAGTCAAGCGTATAAAACTCCAGCGGCTTCGCTAGCTGGGTCATGTTGAGCGAATGGAAGAAAGCGCTCCGGCTAGAAGGGTGTTTTATTCGAACCACGGTGGAGGATCACGCAGAAGGGGACGTCCTAATCTCCGTTGGAAAGACCAGGTGCAGGGCAACCTGACTGCACTTGGCCTTATCAACTGGCGCCAGCGCGCGCATAGCAGAAGTGACTGGCGAAGCTTTGTGGAGGCGGCCAAGACCGATCATCGGTTGTAGCGCCAGCTAAGTAAGTAAGTAAGTGTTCTGCTGAGATGCACAAGCTGATGCCGCCAGTTTGTGTGTTCACGAACAGCAAACGGAACTCCGCCTTCCAACGCACTACGCAATACAGAGAAAGTTATTTTATCTGTCGTACCGCGCGTATTTGGAATAAACTCCCTACAAATATTCTTCCCGATTATTATGACCCTTTTAAATTTGAGCAAACGCTCATCCCTGCTTCTTCCTCCCACCTATCGATCTTCCTTTCAAACAACACAATGAACTGCATTCATAGGCGTATACCCAGTGTGTTGACTGTATCAAAAAAAAAAAGAAAAATTAATAAATTTTGTTTTAACTGAACATTCGATAAAATTAATGAATAAATGTGATGGACTTTTGTGACATGGTGTACACCTTTGAAGTATAGTATGTATGTAAGTGTATTTCATATAAAAGATGTAGTTTTTTTAACAAAGAAAAAGGACCTAAACACAAAAATTTAAAAAAAAAAGACAAAATAAAATTAATGTATTTGAAATCAGGGGGACGCATATTTTATCGGATATCATGTAAGATTAAGCAAAAAAAAGACAATTCCTCACATCCCCTCCTTGGGTATTATTATCTAACTATAAAAGCATTAAAATCTATCTGTATATAAAGATTTATAACCTGTTTAGTTTCTCTTGATACCCAACCACAATTTTCTCTTGAGTTTTAATGCCATAGTCCACAAAGGAATAAAATAAAAACAATTGTCAGCACCCCTATAGGTCAACCAAAGTGTGAATTCTTGTGCCTGTGGATCGGATCGCCACTGCCTCCTTTTTCCGTTTACACCCCGGTTATCGTGTAACGTATTAAAGAAGAAAATGTTTACTGTCACTGCCACGACTCATTGAATGCAATTTTAATAAATGATTAAAAGTGGCACCGGTATATTGTCATCAGTTATCTCAATAATTTGTCACTTTTATGTTTAACGCAGCGCCAATCGCAAAATCAACACAATAAACAAAAAATATGTCGCCACGATGATTGTATGGTTTAGTTATAGCTGCTTGCGTCGGCCGCTGTAGCACTGTCATTGTCACTAACATTGTCAGTGATTGGAATGGTCATAATAATAGGCAAATGTAATTGAAGACAACTAGATCAAAAAAAAAAAGTGGAGACGGCAGGCAAGCAGGCAAAGGAGAAAAGCAGTCGGCAAAAACACAAATGTCACTTGTTACAGAAGTTGCGATGCGTTGACAGGCAGGCAGGAACAACAAAAACAGCAAATATAACTAACAACAGCAGCATTCGTGATAAATACACAAGATACGCATACATATGTACATCAAAATATACAATCAGATATGTATGTGTAGCCTTTTTTCACAACTCCCTTCAATACGGTTACTCTCTCTCTCTGTCTTTCACTCATTGTATTGTGTTGTGTTGATCTCTTTGCTCACATTTCCCACCTCCTTCGCTTGGATGAAGTTGCTTTACGCACAGATACGCTCCCCCACATCACATCGTGCATCACGTTCGTTATAATGAAGTGTCATCATTTGTAAACTAAGTTTGTAAATCGCATTAATATTACAGGGAGTATCTTTAGTAATCGTCGTAGTATGAGCTGTGTAAATAGATAAGAAAGCATAAATGGTGTTTACGGCGATGACGTTGATGCTGATAGCTATGACAATTGGGATTTGCTATTATGGGGTGATAATAGCAATTATGAAGCTGCTTGTATCATTAAGAGAGAGTCCTACTACTATGGGTTTTTTATTCGTGCGGTTAAACTAATTTCAGCCACATCAGTATCTGTTTATAAAAAACGTCTTTAAAAGCACCAGTGAGCGAAATACAAAAATCATCGTCAAATCCGAACCTCTGATTGGAAATATGTAACTTCTGTATTTCAAAGAAATTATCTAAAAACTTAAACCATTTAACTTACATTAGCTGCATTTTATTCGCCAAGTAGCTTAACATGGGCGAATAAAACGATCAAGCTGTTAAATCTCTTCTTCGTTGTATTGTCATGTACAATGAAACAGCCCAATAACCCTGGCTGGTGATCTTTCAACATATAAAACAGTGCCCAATAAATTTTAAAATAAAAAGTTAAATAGCTAATAGGTCCATTCATGTATATCAAATATAACACGCACAACATGAGTAGATGCGAAAAGCTCGGCCTAGGCTTTTCATGGGCTGTCGTGCCATTAAAAGAAGAAGAAGAATCATTGGCACATAAAACAATAAATATTGGTGAGTATAAAGCGCGTACGTCGCTTTCAAACGTTTAGCAAAAGCAGTAAATTTCTTCTTTTTTTTACCATGGGATACCCCTTTCTAACCTTGTCTATTATTAGCACCATTTCTTTTCGTAACTCTTTTTGGATTCTCTCTTTGTTTGCTTGAAGAATCATTTTATACATTCGCCAAAATTTGAATGGTAGTCTATGCGAAACATAAATTCCATATGCAAAACAGATAAACCATATTTAGAAAAGTCGTTATTTCAAGGTCGTTCTATTTCATGGAATTCATAACCTTGGGAGTAGCCCCACAAAGATAACAAGTACTACAAGAACTATTGTTGGCTAGAACATTAGCAACCTCACCATTGATCATACACAGTTAAGTACATCTTGAATGTTACACGAACTTGAAACTGATTAATTTTAATGGCATAGCCGCTTCATTATCGATTGATTACCAAAATCTTTCTCAGTGTAGCGAACCAACTCAGGGCTTTCTTTCATAAATATAAATTTCATCGGCCGGCAATAAATTGTCGATGACGGCAATTTATTAGAACAAACCTCTTTTCGATCGTTAGCGCTAAATATTTTCAAAGGATCTAAAGCAACAATAAACATAAATTCATCTGTTTGACTTTCTTCTTCAAACCTTTGTATATAAAACACGCTATGACCGGAACTACCGTTAAACCCCATGTACATTCTAAAACTAATTGCATATTTTCACCGATATCACATAATTTAAGTAAGCTTTCGACAGATTTTGTTCAAAAGATTTTCCAAAGGCATTTCAGATGATGTTTCTGAAACAACTAGCGGACGTGGTGATAATTAATCTTTATATTTTTCCAGCACATAGTAGCTTGGGAATTGTATTGTATTGTATTTTCTCACCGACCAATCAAGGTCATACCATAAAGCATGTGTTTTGTTAAATAACAAACTCTTATTGCTCTCATTCGACTGCTGATTTATAATATTGGTAGAGCGTTGTAAAGATTGTTTTTTTTTGCTTCTTGGTTTTTGACGTTTATATTTCTAACAGTACACGCGTGATTCTTGACATGTGTCAAAGTAAAAAATGCTCAGTTTGGTTTGCCATTTCATCATGAATAGACTTACTCCTGAACAACGTTTGCAATTTATTGAAATTTATTACCAAAATTCGTACTCTGTGAAAAATGTGTTTCGCAAGCTACGTCCATTTAATGGTCGTCATAATCGACCCATACAGCAGGCTCTTCAGCTCATTGTGAACAAATTTTGCACCAGCTTCATTTTATTGGACATCAATCAACCAAATCGTATCCATAGAGTGTGTACCGAAGAGAATATTGCTGCTGTATCCGCTAGTGTTGAAGAATCGCGATATGTCCATCCGGCGCCGATCGCAGCAATTGGTTTGTGTTATTCGACCACCTGGAAGATGTTACGCAAAGATCTAGGATTAATGCCATACAAAATACAGGTGCGAGAACTGAAGCTAAGCGACCTACCACAACGTCGAATTTTCGGTGAATGGGCCTTAGAAAATCAGGATGAGGATCCATTTTTTTTATCGCAAAACTGTCTTCAGCGACGAGGCTCAATGGATGCGTGTAAGCAGAATTGCCGTATTTGGAGTGAAGACCAGGAAGAGATAATTCAGCAGCCATTAATTCATCCCGAAAAATGCACTGTTTGATGCGGTTTGTGTGCAGACGGCATCATTGGGCCGTACTTTTTCAAAGACGATGAAGGCCGCAACGTTACGGTCAATGGAGAAAGATACCGTTCGATGATAACAGACTTTTTTTTGCCGAAAATGCAAGAATTGGACTCGACCGATATATGATTCAAACAGGACGGTGCCACATGCCACAATGCACGCGAAACCGTGCATCAACTGAGAGGCGAATTTGGTGAGCATTTAATCTCACGTTTTGGTGCAGTCAATTAGCAACCAAGATCGTGTGACTTGATCCCGTTAGACAATTTTTTTTGGGGCTATGTTAAGTCTCTTGTCTAAAGGAACAAGCCAAACACAATTGCTGCTTTGGAAGCCAACATAGAACGCGTCTTTGGTGAGAATCCGGCCGAAATGTGTGAAAAAGGGTGCCAAAATTGGATCTCCAGAATGGACCACTTGAAGCGTATCCGCAGGCAACATTTAAGTGAAATTATCTTTAAAAAGTAAATAGAAGGAATTGATTTATCGATCCAAATGAAAATTTCGTTCACTTTTGTAAAATTTCTGTGTTTTTTTGAATTATCAAAAACCAATCTCTTAAAAAATCACCCTTTATTTGTTCAGCTGAGGTAGCTGTGATGTGTGTCGTTGACTCTTCGTCAACTAAGCGAACAGCTCAGACGCTTCATCATACAATTTTTTTCCTGCTTTTACTTGTGCTTCGTTTCTAATTAATGCATGTGAACTTTATCCAACTCCTTCTCACTTCTCGACGATATTTGTGGCAAATTATGGCACTTTATTAAATTTTTCGGTTAATATACATACTCTTGTTCATCAAAGATTTCAGAAATTTAGGGGGCACTTGCGGACAAAATTTTATAGTTTCTTCTCAACTTTACAAACGCTATATTTTGTTTTCTTGCTATAGTGCTTTTTACTGGTTAACGGTACTTATAAACTTTACTTTGGTAAATACAACATGGTATTAGGAAAATATTATATTTTCAGAAGACTGTGACAATAGAGAAAAAAATAAAAATGTTGCACTAGCTTGAAGTCTGCTCAAAAATATTGAAATTTGTATCTTATCTGGTCGCTGTGGCGTAGTGGTAGTGCGTTGGACAGCTACGCAGAGTGTTCGCGGTTCGAATCTCGGCATAGGCAAAATCAGAAAGTAGAAAAAATAATTTTTCTACACGGCACCACCTCTTGGCAGGCAATGGCAAACCTATAAGTGTAAAAATTGCTATGAAAAGCTTTTCACTTCGCCGTTCGGATTCGGCATTAAACTATAGGTCCCTTCCATTCATGTACAAATATAACACGCACAACATGAGTGGATGCGAAAAGCTCGGCCTAGGCCCTTCATGGGCTGTTGTGCCATTAAAAGTAAAGTAAAGTATCTTAAATCGTAATAGTTTCATACTTTTGACTCTGAAAGCTCCGAATCATAGGAAACAGTTCTTAATTAAAAAAAAAAATATTTTCAGGTTGTTCAAATGATTAATCTCAGTTAATCTCAATTAAAATTTTTTAATAATTCCAAAATATACTTTTTTTAAATTGGCCGCACTCGTTACACTGTGCTCCGTATTCACCTTGCCCCGTCTGGCTATCACTTATTTTGATCGATGACCTTACTGGAACACGCTTTGCTTAAGTTGAAAATATCAAAAATTGGATTGATTCCTTCATAGCCTCAAAAACTGGAGGTTTTTTTTTTGCAAGGAATCGATAAATTGCTGGATAGATGCAAAATATCATTCCGATAGAAATGTATTAATTCAATGGCCATTGAAATAAAGTTATATTTTTGTTAAAAAATCCATAATTTTCTAGTTATGCACCCAATAAAAACTAACAAAAGAAAAGGCGAATTGTAATAAAACTAATTAATAGAAGATGAAACAGATCTGCAATTGTTTAAAACAATATAATAACAAAATATTAAGCTTATTAAACAAGGTGCCCTTTGCTGAGTAACAGAAACTTACAAAAAGGAAACTAGAAAATAATAAAATAACAGTTAATCAATAAAATAATACAAGCATCAACTATAAATGTCCATCAAAGCGCTAAAAGCGACAGAAAATTATATTATGCCACAAAAGTGCAACCCAAAACCTAAATAGTAATTAGAATCATATTTGTAAATATGCATTTTTTATTAAAGCAGTATGGGAGACTCCCCTCATTTGAAATTTTTCGGTTGTGCGCATTGTAAGTGTAGGAGAACCTGGTGTTTTATTCAATAAAGATCCTCTTTCATGCACACGTTTCACAAATTAATCAGCAAATTGCGTGGAATGCGCTTCTTTCCCTTCTACCGAATTTTGAACATAATTTTCTTATACTTTCGGTAGAAGATTCACCACTTGCAAATAAAAATTCCCCAACATTGTTGAAGCGTGTATCGACCCATTCGTTAACTGCAAATATAAAACTAATTTTCCGTCATAGTCATAATAAATAGCTGTATTAAAAACTTTTTATCAGTTTATTATATAATCTTCTATATAAAATATATTTATATATATAATACTAATACTGTTCATTTAAACAAAATAAGAAGAAGAAAACATAAACAAAACAATAAATAATAATAATTCGTTTTATATGTACGTATATACATACAACATAATAATTTACGTTTTTTAAGTTTATTGAAGTTTACTCCTCGTTTTCATATTTACGAGGGGGTAAGAGATGATCGTGGCAAAACGGAATTGTCACGGAAATGAAACGCCCTCTATCAATCAAGTATGAAAAAATGAGGATTCATATATATATACAAATAAATGATGGACAGCACGTATGCATCCACTATGCACCCTCTATCAGTCAAAAAAGAGCACTCTATCCTTCTATCGATTGACAGAGAGAGCTGATTCCCATATGATTCATAATCCATTGATAGAGGGCGATGCCCATCAGTTTCTAGTCAAATTTGACATTTCAAACAAAAACTTTATATTTCAAACAAAAATTTCTAGAATTGAAAGAATGAGCGGGTAAACTGAAAAAAAAAACGAGGCGTAAACAATTGGCTGAGAGACAGCAAGAACGTAGACTTCGTCAAAAAATGGAAGCCCAACAAAATTCAAATTCTACTAAAGTGAAAAAAAAAACAAAAACCGGAACCGAGAGATCGAGAGAATGTAGACTTCGCAAGCAACTTGAGGCACAAGCGAATTTCGCAAAGACTAATGCGAGCCAATAATTGCATCAACACTCATGTCATTGAGTACCGACGAAGGTCCTCAGATTACGTGGCCGAATTCCCAGCTTCTCAACGAAAGAGAAGGGCACACAATTTACTTGAAAATTTGCCTTAAAATCTTTCCTCCGTGGAAAGAAAACAACTCGCATCAGCACAACAAAATATAGACGAGATTTGCCATTCAACAGTAGTTGAATGTGTCGCGTCTGCTACCAAAAAAGTTAAAGCAGTTGCACACAAAAAAACTGTTTTTGTCTCTCGTTTTTCTAATTACGCTACAGTCGATGATATAAAATTTCATATAAAATCAAAAATTTAAATTGATGACACTTCTGTTCTGAAGTTTAACTCATATCAGAGAAATATTTCGTCTATTAAAATTAGTATTCCGGCTGAGATATTTGACAAAATCGTTTATATTAACTTTTGGCCAAAAGGTGCAATTGTGAAAGAGTTTGTTTATAAACCTAGGCCAGACTTAGAGAGGGTTGTGCGCATTCCCCGTGTGGATCCAAAAAACTAGCTGGGATAAATGATTTTTTTAAAATAATATATCAAAATGTCAGAGGGTTAAATTCAAAGTTGAGCAAACTATATCTTAAAAGTTGTACTTATAATGCGCACATCTTAGCTTTCACTGAAACTTAGCTTAAACCACATATATGTATATGATGCTGAAATTCTTCGTACTAATTTTCAAATTTTTAGAAAAGATCGCCTTCCTCAACATGGCTACGATATACTAACAGCCGTCATATCCATCTGAGGTTTACCCACTAGATTATTCTGATGATATTGAATTCTTATGTGTCCGCATAAGGATTGATGAGCAATATGTATTTATTACATGTTCATATAGCCCGCCTAATTCAACTGATGATATTTATCTTAAGCATTCTTCTTTCTTGGCAACAATTTGCACTAAAATGAAAACAACTGATTCGCTGATTGTTCTTGGTGATTTTAATATGCCAAGTGTTACTTGGACCTTTTGTGAAGAAGTTCGGCATCTTTATCCTTGCACTGCTATAGAACACAATAATAACTTTTTGGATATACTTTCTGAATTAAGTTTGTATCATATTAATAACATTAAAATAAAAATAAGAATGAAAAATGTTTGCATCTTGTTTATGTAGATGATGACTCAAAAATTTGTATTTCTCGTTCCCAACCCTACGTTACACCTGAGGATGGTCATCATCCTACCTAAGCATCATTCTTTGAATTACCTTATAAGTAGTCTAAATATTGATTTAAAATCTGGTAAATTGAAAGACTGTTTTCAAAGAATTAACTACAATAAACTCGATGATATTCTTTCTGCTACCTCTTGGCTAAATAATCTGAACATTGACAGCTGCATATCTCTATTTGATAATATTTTATATATAACATTTGAACAACCTGTACTTAAAGTTAAAACTTCTTTTACGAAATTGCTAACTTGTTTGCTAATTTTTTCAAATCTACATGTTCCCCGTTTAGCTTCAATTACAATGACCTTTACCCCTTCATTATTGATTCGTTAAATACTATTTATTTACCAGCAATAGATGCTCAAGATGTTCTTCACCACCTTAAGTCTCTTGAGCAGTCACTTAAATCTGGGCCCGATTATATTCCGAGTTGCATATAAAAAAATTTTACCGAAATTTTATATAAACCTCTTGCCATAATCTTTGACAAATGTTTACAATCAGTTTATTTCCCTGTTTGTTGGAAAGAATCTTTTATTGTTCCTCTTCACAAAAATGGTGTTAAATCTAATATCTCAAATTATAGAGGTATTGCCAGATAAAGTGTGATACCTAAGTTATTTGAATTAATTGTTACTACCCAAATTATGCACTCTGTTATAACATTGATCAACACATCGCAACATGGGTTCCTTAAGGGAGATCTACATATTGACAACGACGAACTTTTTAGAATTCACTACATGTGTAATAAATGGATTTATTAATAACCAACAAAGTGATGTTATATATGGTATACTGATTTCAGCAAAGCATTCGATAAAGTTAATCATGGTCCCCTTATTAAAAAACTAAGTTCGATTGGATTGCCGTTCTTGCTTTTGAGCTGGATAGAGTCATATATGTATCACTAACAGAAAAGAAAAGGTGATTTCCCGAAATGCCGTATCAAAAATCATTGTTGTTAGTTTCGGAGTTCCTCAGGGGAGGAGTCATCTGGGACCTTTATTATTTCTTCTGTTTATCAATGATTTGCCATCTGTTATTCGAAATTGCAAAATTGTAATGTATGCTGATGATGTGAAGTTGTTCTTATCTTACAGCTCTATAATCCAACAAAAATTTCTGCAAGATCTTGATAATTTTTCAAAATGGTACCGATTTAACTTGATTTTACTCAATCTTGATAAATGTAAGTTTATAACATTTACAAGGAGACAACCTATGTCTGCTAAATATTCTCTACAGGATCAGACTCTGAGTCATGTATTGATATTTGTTGATTTGGGCTGGACAATGGACTCTAAATTAAGTTTTAAACAACATATCAACTCGTGTGTGAACAAAGTTAAAAGTTCTTTAAGATTTGTTAAACGCTGGTCAAAGGAGTTTAACTACCTTTATACAACAAAAACGCTATTAACTTCAATTTTTAGACCCATCCTTGAGTATGCATCTCCTGTCTGGAATCCTCAATATAATTGCTACACAAGAAAAATTGAGTCGGGTCAAAAACAATTTCTTATTTTTGCACTGTGGATTTTTTTTGGAATCCTCTTTTGAAGCCACCGTATGAACATCGATTAAAACTTATTAATCTACCGACATTGATAAGCAGAAGAAAAATGCTGAATATAACATTTCTTGTAAAGATTTTGAATGGCATTTTATCATCTTCGTATTTACTAAACGAAATAAACTTTAATATACCCTGTAGAATCTCAAGTTATTTTATTCCTATTAAACTTAGCATTTGCAGAACAAACTATGCTCGAAGATCCTTTACGTGGAATATGTAGTCTTTAATGAACATTATAATTTATTCAACATTTCCGATTCACTGGAACACATCAAAACAAACTTACTTATCATATTAAATCAATAAACAGCTGATGATTTTATATCTGAGAATGCCTATTTGGATACACGCGGCTCATTACAAAAACTTCATAACATTTGTGAGTTCTCAGACCGGCAAGTGGCAAAATTTTCTACCTGTTAAGATCAAACAACCTGCATATTTTGATGATAATGATGATGATTATTACCATATAATGATGATAATAATGGTATGATTATAATTATAATGAATTAGCAAATAAATTCGCATGCTTCGAGTAAGAATATTTTGATGAAGATGATGGATGATATTGCAATGGCATGCATTGGAAATGCAAACGATCAAAATGAAGTTAATCCAGATGTAGTACCACTGGGATCAGAGAACCATCAAACTGTTTTATACAAATGTTATCGTTTGCATAAATGAGCACATAAACAATCTCAAAACATATTCGTTAAAAATTCCTTCGACCACACCTGTAATGTCTGAGATAGACTCTGGTTTTTACAAGATTACTAAACTTAACCTGAAAACCCAAAACACAAACGTTCTGAAGAAGTAAACTTCTGTAGGGCGTCCCACTGACGCACACAAATTTTATTTCAGTTTTCGGATTGCTGAAGTAGTACGAAATAAATTTATTGAAATAAACTTAGTTTTATTTATTTGCTAAAAGGAGCAATTTTTAGTATACCCTACGACTCTAGGTAGATTCATCTTCGCTGTCAGCTATCCCCAAACTCTAGTTTTAATTTGCTGCAGATGTTTGCTTCTTTCTTATTATAAACCTTTAAAATAAGTATTTTAAAAATAATATTAAAGGAATTTGTATTATGTTTTCGCTTATGCTTCCATGTTTTGCGTTTTTATGTCGAACACAATTGAAACAAATAAATCAAATGAAATGCTGTAATTTCGCGCTAAAACAATGGTTGATTGTTGACATATCTATGTTAAGGAATCGTGTGTCTTTCTTTAACATTAAGTTGTCGTATTTCAGCCAGTGACTCCTTTTTTAGAATTTAAAAACATTTAAAATTTACTTTTTTCAAAATTATTTAGAAAATATGTTCACAATTCTTAATTTATATAAAAGCTAACTTTGTCTACAGAATGTACCAAATATTAACAACATGTACCAATGTACCAAACACAGGAAAATGAGGAAAAAAAATTTACTAGTTTAATTGTACCAAAGTGGCAACCGTGGTCATTAGAGTTGCCACACTCAAAATAATCAGTAGTTCAAATTCCAAATGTTAGATGGACCTTCATTTATAATGAGCTATATCTGTGAAACTAGATGAACTAGGAACATGTACAATCCTGTGCAGCTTATCGAAATACAAAAGGACCTATCACTTTCTTTTTTGGTGATTTCGACAAACGGCGATTCGGGTCTAAAAACGTGCTCAAAGAAGTTGTCCTCTTCTTTTTTAAAAGCAAGAAGACGAATGAACCAACTCATTATTTTGTATTAATGTTTTTCAGATAAGCTTTTCAAAATGGTGTCAATCCTGAACTTCGAAAACATTTCTTACACATCCCTATCTCCGAATATAGGCAGACGAAATGAGTTACACGAAGTGACGAGAAGTGTTTAATTCTTTTATTTGTTTTTAAATTCGCAATTACTTTATTTTTGTTATTGTACATCTTGACATGAACTCTTCAAATGAATTAAATCGTTTTTTGAACATAACTCTAATTGTTTTACTGCAACGAGTTTTGTGACAATTTTCAGAAGTGAAATTACCTGCGTGCACGTATCGTGAAATTGCAAAGCACCTTCGCGAATTAACACAAATCATCGGAGCAACCGCGCCATCTCGCTTCGTAACCAAAAAAAAAATGTTGAATTTCGTAAAATTTAAAGTGAAGGAACTAAAACAAAAACTTAAAAATTTAAACCTATCGTTTAGTGGTGATAAAGCTACATTGGTACAAAGGCTGGACGAATATTATAATAAACGGTTCATGAGTGCACGGAATGACGGAGAGACGGTATCCTCTTCGCCGGTTCCTAGTGAACGCGACTTCGCAGCAACTGCGACGACAGTAAGTGGTGCAGCGAGTGCAGGTGGCCATCTTGCGACGAATGCGACGAACGGTCCATCTGTCAGTTATGCATTTGCTACAAATATTGTAATGAACAGTGACTATGTTTCAGGTGTGCAGCATCCTCTTTTAACGGCGTTGCAACGCGAGTTACATATTCAAATCCCCCTATACACACTTACATACGAAACGACCCTATAGATGAATTTATTACAAATATAAAAACTGTAAGCAATTCCCTAAAGTAAAGAAAAGTAAGTTGAAACTCATTTCCTATTTGAAAATTATAAAACTATTTTTCGGTCGCAATTCCAAGAATTGCAACTGTACAAATAATAATTTGTTAAATAAATTGCAATAAGCAAATTCATAAAATACGGTCGCAATTCCAAAAATAGCAACCAATATAATTTGTTAACTAAATTGTCAATAAATATATTTTTAACAATAAATGCACTTCCGCCCCATTTAAATTAAATTAAAAACTGCTTACCAACAATTTATTGAACTGCTTATTGAACTTTAAGAAGACTGTTAATGCAAATAAAATAGAATTAAAAACTATATATAAAACATAATTAATAAATGTAAAAGTTAGTCTAGTTCTACCATTAAGAAGTGAAGATTAAATAAAAGTGAACTTGTTTTCTTTTAACTTAGAAAAGGTGTTTTTTTTATTAATTAACGGAATTCAAATACGAAAATGGCGCAGTCGGTAGGATCCTAGTGAGTAAAAGGATCCAGTGAAACGAATCGAAGCAAAAATAATTCTTGTACAGTGGACATTTTTGAAGTGAATCACCACTATAGTGCAGTGAACATTTACAAATATAAATAGACACTACAAGAACAAAACAAAATCAAATAAAAATCTGAGAATTCTACACTTAGAAAAAGTGAACACCACAAAATAAGTGAACATTGATGTCAAATAGAAACCACAACCATTTTTTAAGATTATTAAAGACAAATCCTAAAAGACAACGAATCTTCGACGAAAATAGAACAATGGAAGAACAGGCTCAACCTCACATCAATATGGCTGAAGAACTTGCCAGGAAGGAACAACAATTGGAAAGACTGAGAGATGCATATATAGAACTACAGCAACAGCAACAACTACAACAACAACAGGAACAACAACAACAACAACAACACCATCCTTTGCACAACAGTTCGAAGGAAAACGTACTCCAGATGATAAACCATTTACCAGTATTTACGGGAACAGGATATGTAACTGTCAACAGTTTTTTTTGTAGCACAGAATACTTGCTATCAACCATCCAGGATGAAAATTTGCGAAGAGAAGCAGTAAAACTAATATTTTATAAAACCATACAGGGACAGGCAAAAGACGTAGTTATAAATATTCCATCCCCAGATGATTGGATATTGATTAAAGAAACTCTGAAGTTGCGATACAGGCCTAATGTGGAACCTCATCATATATATAAAATGTTATCCAATCTTAAAGTAAATACGGTAAGCGAACTTGTAATAGAAATCCAAAACATTAAATGCAAAGCGGACGAACTGACTGTATATTACCAAAATGACCATTACATTGATTTATCAAACGTAGATAGCATATTAGTAAACACAGTGAAAGAGATGACGCAGGGTATCCTTTTGGACAAAATATATGACGAAAGAAACATAAATGATATACTAAAAATACTTACCAGAAGAAGATTTGAAGACAGTTGCATTAGGCAAGAATATAGAAAATATAAAATAAAAGAAGATAGACCAACAAATGTAGGGAATTATAGATACCAGGATAGAAGACAACAATATAATCATGCACCTGAAAATTTTAGACATAGAAATATAGACAACAGAATGAATAATGTCCCTCAGGGGGGACAATGGAATAGAAACCCACAATACCAAAATAATTCAGGCCAATATAGGCAAAATAATAATTCTAATGCAGGAAGGAATAACAGTTTTAATAGGTTCGGAAATTCAGGCCAATATCGCCAGAACCCATTTAAACAAGTTGCAGCTGAACCCATGGAGGTTGACAGTATAGAGAAAGTTAATAATAATATCCAGAGGGTCGGGCAGGTAGGACACCATAGACCATGTTGCAGCCAAAATCGCTTGGAACATACTAGGCAAGACCTAAACGCACCTAGGGAGTTTAATAACACAGTACAATATAAGAGAGAGGATAAGTCTTTTCAAAGACAGCCTCTGACTTTTTACCCATCATAACAATTACTATTAAGGGAAAGAAATATACTGCTCTGATTGACACAGGAGCAAATCTAAGTTTAATTGACAGTAATATAAAAGACTTTAACAGAAATTTATTAGAAAGACCCATTGAATTTAGCACAATAACAAAAAAAGAGGTAATTAGATTCGAAATAATTACTGACCCACCTGATGAATTTAATCTGGCAGAAAATGCAAGAATTAAATGGAAAATGACAGAACTGAAAGGAAGAAAATACAATTTTATAATAGGAATTGACCTATTAAATTGTTTTAATACAATAATAAACCTAATAGATGGTTATATAACATTTAATGATAAAATAACACACTTCTTATTAAATCCATATAAAAATCTTCAAGTTTGCACATTGGAAGGAATAGATTTTGATTGGAATAGAATCCAATTAGATCACCTAAATAAAGAAGAACACCAAGAGATCATAAAGATTCTGAACAGATTTAATAGACTATTTTTCAAGGAAGGCGACCAATTGACTAGTACGATGAACACACATCATGAAATCAGGACAACGACCAATGAACAAATTAACGCTAAACTGTATAGATATCCGCCACAGCATGAAGCAGAAGTTAGGCGACAGATTAAAGAAATGGAAGAACAAGGAATAATTAGAAAAAGTTGCTCACGCTACGCAAGTCCACTGATCGTAGTACAAAAAAAGATAGACAATTCTGGAGAGAAGAAATACAGAATCGTAGTAGACTATAGAAAATTAAATGAAATTACAATTGATGACAAATTCCCATTACCAAACATAGACTCAATTTTGGACAAATTAGGACGAGCACAATATTTTACAACACTAGATTTAGCAAAGGGGTATCACCAGATTTTGATTAGAGAAAAGGATAGGGACAAGACAGCTTTTGTAACACCGCACGGACTGTATGAATTTATAAGAATGCCGTTTGGGTTAAAAAATGCCCCAGCGACATTTCAACGACTAATGAACGAGACATTACGAGACTTTATTAATAAGACATGTGTAGTATATTTAGATGATATACTGATATTTAGTACATCCCTTAAGGAACACGTAAAGGCAATAACTGATATTTTTAAAGTGTTAGAAAAGGCAAACTTAAAAATTCAAATCGATAAGTGCAATTTTATGAAAAAAGAGACAGAATTTCTAGGACATATACTTACAAAAGAAGGACTTAAACCAAACCCAGAGAAAATAAAAGCAATACAGTCATTAGAAATCCCAAAAACAGAGAAGCAAATAAAAAGTTTCCTAGGCTTAACTGGATACTACAGAAAATTCGTAAAAGATTACGCTAAGGTAGCTCAACCTATAACAAAATATTTAAAGTAGGGAGTAAAAATAAACACAAAGGATCCAATGTACATAGAAGCTTTTGAAAAATTAAAATCTCTCATTACCTCACATCCAATCTTGAAATATCCAAATTTTGAAAAAAAATTCACACTTACAACAGACGCTTCGAATTACGCAATAGGAGCAGTTCTTTCGCAAGAAGGACATCCCATTTGTTTTGCTTCTAGGACATTAAACAACCACGAAAGAAATTATTCAGCAACGGACAAGGAATTTTTGGCAATTTTATGGAGCGTAAATTACTTACGACCATATCTGTACGGACGAAAATTTAAAATACTTACCGATCATCAACCAATTAAATTTTTGCACACAAAATATAAAGGAAAAGATATGTCACCAAGGCATCAACGATGGCTCTTAAAATTAGGGGAGTATGATTTTGATATAGAATATATTAAAGGCAAAGAAAACAGAGTAGCAGACTTTCTGAGTAGAATAGAAAATCAAGTAGATACGGAGCAAGAAAATAAAGAAATTAATTATTTTAATGTAATAAATAATGTAGAAGATGATAACACATCCATGGAAACGGTTCATTCAGCAATAGAAAATCTGCAGGATCACTTTTATATTAAGGAAGAAATAGTAAATAAGTATAGAACACAGATCATACTAACTAATAACAAAATAGAAGAGTGCAAGATAATACACAACAAAAGAAAACTAATAGATAAACTCAACAGGTTTAGAGAAGAATATAGAGAAGAAAGAGCAGAAGGATTTATAAAAAACTATAAGGCAGTCAGGCACAAGGAACAACCTAAATATAAGAAAGCAAAACTAGATAGGGTACATCCATGTAACATTAAAAGACCTCTAAAATTTTCAGATGTTGACTATATTGATAACACTTCTACTGACACTGCCGACTGAGGGATTAATAATAACAAAGCGACTTACAGAACAAGCAGGATACGTAGATATATATATGAAAAACCAGGAGATTGTTAAGGAATCGGACATAATACTACATCTAGTAAACTTAGATGAAATAGAAAGCATACTGGACACAATGACAGACAATATAGTTTTAATGAGAACTAAAAATAAAGATATACTTCAACGAGAACTATTAGACGCTAGAAATAAATTAGGTACTTTGATACCAAAACAAAACAGACAACGACGCGGACTTATTAACGGAATAGGTAGCATGTCAAAATGGCTATTCGGAACTATGGACGACGAAGACAGACAGAAAATTGAAAAACATTTATTTAAGATTGACGAAATAGAAAATAATAATGACCAACAAGTTATCATTAATAATTATTTTAATGAAACCATAAATAACTTAAAAACAATTGTGAAAAATGATAGAAATATAATAGAAAAAGAATTAAATTCCATAAACAAATTTCTCGAAACTGAAAATGAAAAAAATATATATTTAGAACAATTATCAAATATACAACTTATTAAAAATAAAATAGAACATTTACAAGACAATGTTATTTCTGCACAATATGGAATGGTACATCCAAATATTCTAACTAACAATGAAATAGGAAAATATGAAATTGATTATAATAAATTAAAACACATTCAGATAGGAACAACATACTTTAATAATTCATGCCTAATTTTTGGTATAAAAATACCCAAAACATTTATAACAGTTAGGCTAAGATATATTGTTCCACTACCAAACGACCACAATGAAGAAATAAATTCAATTAGTGAACAAATTATTGAATTTGAAAATAAAACATATAAGTTTGAAGAAGATAAACATTTAAAGAATTTAAAATTAAGTAGTCACTGTATAATAAAGAATGATTGTCAATTAATAAAAAATACAGACCTAGAAATTTTACAATTAGATATAGACACAATATTAATTAAAAATGCAGTAAACATCAAAACGAATCAAACTTGTAATTTTGAAAACATTATACTAAATGGAAATTATTTAATAAATTTTAATAATTGTTCAATTAGAATAAAAGATTATTATTTTTCAAACGTAATTGAGAATATAGAAGAAAAACAAATTATTCAGAATATTAATATAGCACAGAATTTTTCATATAAAATAACGTTTCAAGAAATTGAAGCCGCAAACATAAATAATGTAAAAAATATAAAAACATTAAAATATCATACTAAGTTAACATACGGAGTTAATATTGTCATTATATTTGTAATACTTACTTTAATTTTAATAATTATAATAAAACACAAAAATATTAAAATAATATTAAACAAAAGAATTCAGGAGAATCCTAATCTAAAGGAGGGAGAAGTTACATATTCAAATCCCCCTATACACACTTACATACGAAACGACCCTATAGATGAATTTATTACAAATATAAAAACTGTAAGCAATTCCCTAAAGTAAAGAAAAGTAAGTTGAAACTCATTTCCTATTTGAAAATTATAAAACTATTTTTCGGTCGCAATTCCAAGAATTGCAACTGTACAAATAATAATTTGTTAAATAAATTGCAATAAGCAAATTCATAAAATACGGTCGCAATTCCAAAAATAGCAACCAATATAATTTGTTAACTAAATTGTCAATAAATATATTTTTAACAATAAATGCACTTCCGCCCCATTTAAATTAAATTAAAAACTGCTTACCAACAATTTATTGAACTGCTTATTGAACTTTAAGAAGACTGTTAATGCAAATAAAATAGAATTAAAAACTATATATAAAACATAATTAATAAATGTAAAAGTTAGTCTAGTTCTACCATTAAGAAGTGAAGATTAAATAAAAGTGAACTTGTTTTCTTTTAACTTAGAAAAGGTGTTTTTTTTATTAATTAACGGAATTCAAATACGAAAATCGCGCGAGTTACGACACCATCTACAGCGACAGCACCCACTACAGAAATTATTTCAACAACAACAATCAGTCAAGCGCCACCAAAGCCAAAGAGGGTTTACGCTGAATAGGCATTTAAGTATTTTTAAGTTATTGTTTACTCTTAGTTTTAATTATTTTCTTTTGCTTATACGATTGCAACATTGTAACCCACTTTGTAATTTATGTTGCAATCAATAAATAGGTTACATTCTAAGAATGCTGCTGTTTACAAAATCAATTAAAACCAAAAGTTGTATTTAAAAAATTAAAATCAGTTCTAATCGAACAAGTTCAGAATAAAGTTGTGTTTTTTTTAACGCTCCGGCACGAGAACCTATAACTCGCGCAACTACGTTTCTGCTACCGATCACTTGTTCAGTTTCTAATGAAGGACCACTGAGGTATTCGTCCCCGACGTAGGCTGACGGCATGTAGCAAAATGATGTTGCTCACTACGCATGAAGCAGCGCAGTAACATTTATGCCGATCATTACGCCTGCGTTGACTGCTGTTTCAATACCGCATGTTCCTGTATACGTTACAGAACCACAAATAATTTCGAACAAAATAGAATGTGTAATTCGTTTACTTACATGCATGATGTAATTTCTATTTTGCCAATGTTTAAACCCAGTGAACAAAAATATTAGTTCGAAACAATTTGTTACGGGTATTGAGCAACTTAAACAACTTTATTTGCGGTTCAAGCGAAACTACAAAGCCTAGCAAAAATGTGGGTAGACGGTTTATCGCACATTTTCTTGGAGTGGAACCAGTTTGTAGAAGCTTTTGTAAATGAATTCCCTGTGGTAACAGATTCAGCTGATATTCATATTTAACTATCGAATATGTGACGAAGTAGTAGTGAAACTCCGGAAGAATTTTACTACAAAGTGCTTACTACGGGTCGACTTGGAAATAATTATAGACAACCAATCGATTATTAAATACGTTATTTATAGACTAAATTATACAGATTTAAAGAAAAATTTATCCGTGAATTTTTATCCAACATGCAATGCGCTTCTGAAAGCCATTAAAGGTTATTGTACGTACTTTTAAAAATGAATCAATACGACAAGAAGTGAATCGAAGTTCGTATTATGTACAAGTACAAGTAAAACCAAAAGAATCGCCTGGCGTGAAAAAAGACAATGTTATGTGTTATAATTGTCGCGGTCGTGGTCATATTTCGCGTAATTGTCCTGTACCCGCGATAGAAAGTCCAACGAGACAAATTTGATATGTGTGTGGAGGTCATACAAGACAAGAAAGCAAATTGCAATAAAATTGCGGAATACGGTGACAAAATTACAACGAAAGAACTAAAAGTAAATAGTAGTAATAGGTAGTTCAAGTACCTTGAAAGTGAAGAAAGAAAGTGTTGTTAGTGATATCGAACCGAAAATTAAATGTTGCGTTCAATTGAAAGGGTTTGGTGGCGGAACAATTGTGTGTGATACTATGATTAAAGTCAGTTGGAACGCCAGCTGCTAAGAAGCGATACAGAGAGTTGAGGAGGGAGGAGAAACGTTTTTTCAGGCGCAAGAAAAGAGATGAAGAAAGACGCGAGTTCAATGATATCGAAATGTTGCGGGACAGGAACGAGGTCCGAAAATTCTTTGAAAGAATAAGACGCCTGACTCTTGGTTTGAAGACCGGGGCCTCTTACTGCAAGGATGAAGACAGAAATCTGGTGACAAATGTCCAGGGCATAATGAGATTATGGAGGGAGCACTTTTCACAGCTGCTTAATGGCGATGACGGCAATAATCCCGCCACTGCGGAATCTACTCCGTAAACCCCAATCACTGACGGCGTTGAAGTACCGCTGCCTGACTATGAGGAGGTCTTAACAGCCATTGCTCGGCTGAAAACCAATAAGTCTGCAAGTGCAGATGGCCTGCCTTCTGAGTCGTTTAAGACCGGAGGCGAAGAGCTCAAAAAATGCATGCATGAGTTTCTATGCAGAATATGGTCGGATCAAAGCATGCCAAGTGATTGGAAGCTCAGAGTACTCTGCCCAATCCTTAAGAAAGGTGATTCCACGATCTGCGCCAACTACCGTGGGATAAGCCTTCTTAATATTGCATATAAGGTTCTATCGAGCGTACTGTGCGAACGACTGAAGCCCATCGTCAACAAACTGATTAGACCTTATCAGTGTGGCTTCATGCCTGGTAAATCTACCATCGACCAGATATTTACATTACGCCAAATCCTGGAAAATACCCGAGAAAAACAGTTCGACACCCATCATCTATTTGTCGATTATAAAGCCGCCTTCGACAGCACGATTAGGGATCACTTGTTCGCCGCAATGTCTGATTTTGGTATCCCTGCAAAGCTCATTCGTCTTTGCAAAATGACACTGACCAACATCACTAGCGCAGTGAAAATTGGGACAGACCTCTCCGCGCCATTTCATACCAAAAGAGGTTTCAGACCTTATGCTGGAGAAAATAATTCGAGCTGCGAACATCGACATCTCTGGCACTATTTTCTACAAGAGTGTGATGCTGCTAGCATACGCTGATGATATTGACATCATTGGCAAAAACGCTCGAGCAGTCAGTGCAACATTCTCCAACCTGGAAAGGGAGTCTCGTCGATTCGGTCTAGTGGTGAACGAAGACAAAACGAAATACCTTGTGTTAACAAACAAAGCGTCTTGGACAAAATGTCACTGTTGACAACTATACTTTTGAAGTCGTCAAGGATTTCGTATATCTAGGATCCAGCATAAACACCAACAATAATGTCAGCCTTGAGATCAAGCGGAGACTAACTCTTGCCAATAGGTGTTACTACGGGCTCAGTAGGTAATTGAGAAGTAGAGCCCTCTCTCGACCGACGAAAATAACGCTCTATAAGTCCCTCATCCTTCCCGTCCTAATGTATGGCGCAGAGACGTGGACATTGACCATCAATGATGAGAGGCTGTTAGGAGCGTTAGAGAGGAAGATACTCGGTAAGATCTACGGTCCAGTATGCGTCGACGACGTGTATCGAATAAGATGGAACGATGAGCTGTATGAGCTGTACGCCGACACTGACATAGTCAAGCGTATAAAACTCCAGCGGCTTCGCTGGCTGGGTCATGTTGAGCGAATGGAAGAAAGCGCTTCGGCTAGAAGGGTGTTTTATTCGAACCACGGTGGAGGAACACACAGAAGGGGACGTCCTAAAGTCCGTTGGAAAGACCAGGTGGAGGGCAACTTGGCTTCACTTGGCCTTATCAACTGGCGCCAGCGCGCATAGCAGAGGCAACTGGCGAAGCTTTATAGAGCCGACCAAGACCGATCATCGGTTGTAGTGCCAGTTAAGTAAGTAAGTAGTACTATGATTAAAGCACAAATCGATATTGACAAATATGTGTGTGAAATCAATATGAGAAAATTCGTGAGCTAGTTGCCGTAGTCAAAGGTCATCGCAAATCCGAACGAGATAAGCAAATTCGAGCTGAGTATGCATTACGGAACAACCGATTGTACAGGTCGAACAAAGACAAACTGCTTTTTATGGTAACGAAAACCATACGTGGCCAGATAGTACAATTTAGTGTTTACCAGATGGGGCATTTCGGTGTAGATAAAACACATAAACGAGCACTACTGGTTCCCGCGAATACGGAACTACGTAAAAAATTACGTATCGTCTTGCATCTAATGCTGCTATAACAAAACGAAGGATGGAAAATCCGAAGGTAGGCTACACATAAACCCGTACCATTTCGAATGATTCATGTTGATCATCTTGGGCGATTTATTAAGAAAGATTCGATGTCAAGCATAGAACGACTACAATATATCATTTCAACGACTTGATGCTCATCGAAAATGATCTTAAATCGACCGGTGAATCCCGAAAACTCGACGCAAGTAGTAACTAAGGTCCTAGGCAACGATCATTACCTCCTAGCAGACATTGAGGGTATGCAAATAACTCAAAAATTTGCTATGTATATACTTCCGATAAGATGTAGCCTTGGTGTGGCGCATCTCCCGATTTAGATGACTCTGGTGGAGATCATGATTCCACAGAAGATGATAATGATGACATCGGGACGATGTCAGCTCAGGATTAGCTGAACTGCCAACCCTGAACTTCGAAAACATTTTTTACACATCCCTATCTCCGAATATATGCAGACGAATTGAGTTACACGAAGTGTGACACGAAAGTTTCTTGTTTTTTTTTGTTTTAAATTAAATCGTATTTACTTTAATTTTGTATATGTACATCTTGACTTGAACTCTTAACTTGAATTAAATCGTTTTCTGAACATAAATCTAACTACGAGCTATTAAACTTCTTTCAAGACCCATTTCTTTTTGGCAAAATTCTTCAGACTATTCATAATTTGTACGGTAAGTTCCTAAATAAAATACATCTAAGTGTCGAAGCCCTTTGACATACACTTTTAGAATAATTAATTGAAGAAGATCAGGGCAATCAACTCGACCCATTTAAATATCAGGAAGAAATAGTAAAGATAAAATAATTCTTCTACCCTCTAAAGATTTAAAAACTATAATTTCAGCGGGCAGTATATGAGAGAATTGGATTCGTAAATTTCAAAGAACGCAAGGCAAAACGTAAATAAGATTTTTTTATTCTTTCAAGACACAAGAGTTTCGCCAATATCTTGGCAACTAAATATACGAGTAATAAAAAGAAAATTAAACATTGGAAGGGTAATCTCCGTAAAATAAATTCGCATAGGCAAAACTTGGCAGGACTTAAAATTAAAATTTTGCGAATTAAAATATTTAATTTAATTTTGTTAAATATCTCTTAAACAGTATGAAAACTTAAAACTCTAAAAATGCCATATTGTAAACGTAAAATACATAATGCAGTAAAAAAAAGTTTTAAAATGTGCACACTGTATTATGTAAGAGTTAACGGGAATTTTTGTACATATATAAAATGTTCACTTTTTATCATGGTTATTTCTTAGGTTAAGTATAAAAAATCAGTGCAAATGAAGCACGAAAATCAAGCTGGTAATAGCTTGTAAAAGTAATGAAAGACGTCATTTTTTAAAATTCGCCATTCGATTTCGGAGAGAGACCCAACGTTGAAATTTTCAGGAGTTCTTACAGAAGCGTAGAAAAAATTCAAAATTTTAGTGCGTTTTCAACTTGCAGCAGTTGAATTATTTCACTCGAAATATGGCAAATTTTCGTAAAAACCGTTTATGAACATGGACTCATCCTAAACACAAACTGGTTCAGAAATAAATCTACTAAACCAATCCGATATGAATTCGCCTGGCAACTCTCACTTCAACAAAATTTGGTCACTAGTAGAGACCAAAAAAACCGTATCTCCCATCCATATATTTGCCAACCTGAAACAAGGCATTCAACACGTAGAATGAGAAGACAAGGGGCCGTGCCAGAGATGATCTATCCAAAAAAAAAAACAACTTTGAAAACAAAATAACACAAAGGAAAAGTTAATATTAAAAATAGCAGAAGACATAAAACGTTTACTAGAAGGACAAAATTATAGTATCTCAAGCGGATAAAAACAATAAAATAATGATAATAGGCTGAAAGGAATACAAAGGTAGATCAATAAGTACCCGTGTTAGGAATGAAGAGGCAAGTTTTTCAAAACTTTTTTTTTTTTTGCAACGTAATCTCCTTTTAGTACAATACACTTTTCCCAACGTTTCTGCGATTTCTTTAACCCCCACAAAAAATACGATTTGTCAAACTCTTCAAAATACGCTTCTGTCTCGACAATAACCTCCTCGTTTGACCTGAATTTTTTTCCCCCGAGTAAAGTTTTCATGTTGAGGAACAGAAATAAGTCGCAGGGAGCCAAGTCGGGCGAGTACGGTGGGTGCGGCAGTAATTCGTATTTCAATTCATGTAATTTGGCCGCGACAATTCCGTATCCGCTTATTATCCACCGTAAGAAATCACGGCACCCATCGGGAGTAAAATATAAATTACCGTTCCGTACGACACTCCTACGACCTCTGCTACTTCGCGCACTTTCGTTCGGCGATCAGCGAGAATCATGTCGTGGACCTTTTCAACGATTTCCTCGGTAACCACGTCTGCCGGGCGGTCTGGGCGCTCCTCATCAAAATGTACGACCACGTTTAAATTCGTTGAACCAATATTTTATGGTTGTCATAGATGGTGAAGGGTCCCAATAGACAGCAACTTTTATTTCATCGCATGTTTTTCCATCCAAAAATAAAAAGCGAATTACGGATCGATATTGTTCTTGTTCCATTTTATCACGAAACTCGAAACACGTGTAATACTAATGGCTAACCTATGAATCAGTTTTGAATTTAGTGTGTCGTGTGACAGATGGCAGTATACGACGGTAATGCCAACTTCGCTCAGCAACGCCACCTGTCTTCACACACGTGTACTTATTGATCTACACTCGTATACACAGACTAAAGGAAACAACTACATACTTGACGATAAAAATACTTATAAAACAATCCAATATAACAACTAATAAGAAAAAACAATCAAAAAATCAACGACCTACAAAAAGTTCAATTACATCCACGCCAAACAAAACTACCCAAAAGCACTCTACTCAGACCTATTACTTCATCAATCGAAGTACCTTATAGAGATTAGCAAAACACAGCGCAAATATCAAGAAAAAACTTAACATCGGTAAAATATAACATAAAGAATTCAATAGAGCTAAAACAAAAACGGATGACAACAACAATAGCAAATGAATAAATATTGGTACCATCGGATGTGAAATCATTAGACAAAAAAAACAAGATAAGGACATTAGAGCGGGTCACAAAAAAAGTTTGAAAAAACCACCCTCTATCTGAAAGCTTATGTTGAGAGTATTTCAAAACTATTTTTTTTTTTCGGATAACCCTAAAAACCGCCAAAATGAATTTTTGTTTATAACTTTGGCAGTTGATGTCTGATATTTATAAATGATATATTGGTGTTATTCATCTCTCATTTGAAATAGTTAGGTCGCGTACTCAGAGTTGTACCCCCCTAAAGGAAAATTTTTTCGAAATGTGTTTCGAGTGTTCGAAATGTTTAATACAAGGAAAATGGGGTCGAGGTTGTCAGTAGTGCAACCACTCGCTCTGACAACAGAGGTACCCCCCAGGGGAGAGTTCTGTCTCCTATGCTCTGGATACTCGTAGTCAATGATATTCTTTCTACTTTCAATAGACAAGACAAGACATTAACCCGGATGGAATTGTGATACTAGTGTCAGGCATGTGTCCAACCGTTAGTGAAATTATGGAGAGAGCCTTGGCTTAACTCAGCAAATGGGCAACTAGCTGTGGTCTAAGCGTGAACCCGAATAAAATCGAACTAATGCTTTTTACCACTAAGACAAAAGTACCTATCTTCAATATTAAATAAAATGGCGTAAGACTTACATTCCCGTATTCCCGTTACAGGAGCACTTAGCACTAGTCCAGCTGAGCCTCTTGACTTACTCACTCACTTAGCACCAATACATAAAATCAGTCGCCTCATGTAGCGCAGTCAGATTTAAAGAAGTGGGAAGCTGGACCAAAAGAACGTACGGCCACAGCAAGATGCTCCTTCTGATGCTGCTACATTACACCTACTCTAAACTTCAGGAAAGACTTTTCAGTATTCTCCCCATCTACGGCTGATTGGAAATAGGGTAATTAGGGGCTTTGACGTGGAGCTCTACACCGACGGGTCCAAATAGGTTGTGGTGTAGGGCAGGCGTCAATTCAGAGTCCCTCCAACTAAGACAGTCAAGCTGCTATTAAAGCCTAAGAATTTTCCATTATAAATACCAAATTAGTTCTGCAATGCAGGAAGGATATCGCTCTACGTGGTCAAGGGCTACAAATTACTCTAATATGGGTTCCAGGATATAGGATAATGAGAGCGCAGATGAGCTAGCCAGGTTGGGTTCGGCGCTGGACATGGCTACAGCGGAATCTGTCGCAATTTCGTTTGGATATGTTAAGGACTCTCTTGCTTCTCACTTCCTCAATATAGCAGGACAGAAGTGGAAACGACTGACTACCGCTGTTATCACAGGCTACTTGAATGTGAGAGATCTTGCAGCAAGACTTAACCTTCCAGAGACGGAAAGTTTCTTTCACTATTTATGAGCCTGCCCAGGTTTGGCAAGAGAAAGACTTTGCTCATTTGGCAGACCATTCCTCAAAAATATTAATGCAATTGAGATAAAAATCCTACTCATATATTTGAACCTCACAAAGTGGACATAACACTTTGAGATTCAGGTGCAGCGACTTACATCATGGTAATTATGACCTCACCTTTTACCAAAAGACAATTAAATAACAACAAATGAGGAATGTGGCAGTAAAACGGTGCTTTGCATTGATTATGTTTTTTCAGAAGAAACAACCACTCAAACAATAACAACAACCAGAAATAGTTTAGTGCTAATGGTTGCCCTAAATTCTATATATTTTTTAAGAAAATACCAATATATTGAATGAATGTTGAACGGCATTTTGATTTATAATAGATGAATTTTTAATGGGAAGTTTCTAAACAAACGTTTTCATAAAAACTTTTTATTTATTTTGATTAGAAACCCTCTCCTCCCCGCTTAAGTCGTGGCCTCACACGCGAGCCCAGCAATATGACACAGTTCCAAAGCCTTTTTTCCAATATTTTTTTGCCATGATGAACACAATGGACTGCCCTTCTTTATTTTCTTTTAATGGGACAAAAGGCAAAGGTGGGCCTAGGCCGAGCTTTTCGCAACAACTCATGTTATGCGTGTAATATTTGTACATGAATGGAAGGGACCTACAGTTTTATGGCGAATCCGAGCGGCGAAGTGAAAAACTGTTCATATGCAATTTTTTATTGTAGGCAATGGCAGATCCTGCCAAAAGGTGGTGCCGTGTAGAAAAATTATTTTTTCTACTTTTTGATTTAGCTTGTGCCGAGATTCGAAACCCGGACACACTGCGTAGCGGTCCAGCGGCGACCAGTGGACTGGCCTAAATTAGATAAATTAACACAAATTTGTCA
Organism: Palloptera scutellata; assembly: GCA_958295655.1. Lineage (NCBI taxonomy): Eukaryota > Metazoa > Arthropoda > Insecta > Diptera > Pallopteridae > Palloptera > Palloptera scutellata. The sequence goes on along the minus strand of OY282453.1, from coordinate 4,535,990 downwards.
AAAATACATTTGGTATTCGGAAAACCAAGTGGGACATAAAGGATACATGTCGCTGTGACGTACTTGGAATAAGCGGCATTTCGTGAAAGTCACCGAAAAGTTATTTTGCGTTCACATTTTCGTCAAATCAAATACAGTACCCGAAAAATTAATACCGAGTACATGTTTTCGGCATGGTTAACATTTAAAATCTGTGGCATTAAAAAATATATACGTTTGAACAACGTTGGGAAATTTGTATTTGCAAAATGGTGAATCTTCTACCGAAAGTTTAAGTAAAATATGTTCAAAATTCAGTAGAAGAGAAGCGCCTTCCACGCAATTTATAGACCAATTTGTGAAAAGTGTGAGTGAATTTGGATCTTTCTTGGATAAAACACATCATTCAGTGCCCACAACCAAAAAAATTACTGTTGTCGCTAAGAATGTGCAAGAAGAACCAGCCACATCAACTCGCCATCGTTCTCAGGAATTGAACATTTCATGCATTGAATTATTTTTGTTGTGAGCCGTTAAAGAAAAGTGTTACGCTAACCACCCAGTTACGATTGAGACTCTTAAGGACGAAATTGATTCAGTCATCGGTCAAGTACAGTCGTAAATGTACTGAAAAATTGGGTTGGTCGCATGGGCTACTGCAATGTCAGCCGAGGAAGTTATTTGAATGAAATAGTGGATTGTACTTTCGAATAATAAAAACCACATTGAAAAAAAATTATTCTTTTCTTATTTACGCCAAAATTAAATTTCTGTTAATAAAAATGGTCCATCGGCACATGTATGTACATACCATATATTATGGTAGTAGAAGATTTTCTAAGTAGAGTGATAAGTTCCAGGAACATGAATGTCTCTGGAATGTAAAAAGTGAATAATAACTACGAAGTGCAAATAAAAAGAAGTAAAAAAGAATTAAAATTATGCAGTGACAGGCGATCAAATAACCGTCTGCATAACATACTTTGGACATAGAGCTGAATAAACAAAAAGAGAGCGTAAAAAGTGACATGACCGACGATCATTTGACCGGCTTATTCTCTGTGTTGTATTTTTTATGCTGCGCTTGCTTCAAATAGTCTCAAGAAAATAGGTATAAAAACGAACAAAGTAAGACAATCCTAAATATAAATTTTATATAAATAATAATGCACAAAACTCTATCATTTGGCCGAGATTGAATAACATAGTTTGTTTTATTGAACGATTCATTTAAATATGCATGTTTCCATTAAATTTTTAAAAATGAGTGAGCACATTCTACTGAATTTTTATTTGTACTAACCTCTCCACCTTGTAACCGATTCTTTTTTAACCCTAGAATACTAACCTTCGCCTGTGAGACGGAACGAATTCGGTTTTCTCGCGATAATTCACGAACGCCTTTAGCGATCAAAGCAAGCGTTTACGCCAACTCAGTTTAGCGCTGTACGAGCTTGTGAGCAGACGCACATTGTACAGTGCATTCAGGCCCCCCCTGCATCTGGTCTTACCAACGTAGATTGGGACGTCGTCTTCTGCGTGTTCCTTCCCGAATAAAACACCCTTCTAGCCGGAGGGTGCATATTATTATGCGCTGTACTATGTCAGTGTCGGCGTACAGTTCATACAGCTGGTTCCATCTTATTTAATACACGTCATACACGCAGATTGTGTTGATACTAAAGATCTTACGGTGAACCCTCCTAACAGCCTCTCATCATTGGTGGTCAATGTCCACGTCTCAGCGCTATTCATTAGCACAAGGGTTATTTTCATCAATCGGGAACGGGTTCTGTTTCTCAATTGCCCATTGAGCCTATAGAAACACTTGTTGGCAAGAGTTAATCTCCGCTTGAACTCAAGGCTGACATTAGTATTGGTGTTAATGCTAAATCCTAGCTAAACTAAATCCTTGACGACTTCAAAAGTATAATTGTCAACAGTGAAATTTTTTGCAAGACTTTTTAGTTTATCAATGTCGCCTATGACATCCCTCAACTTGATGATATATGCGCGCAGTGGACGAACATTTCCGGCTCTATGCGAACGGTTCCCGAAGAGGTGCTAGGCTACCACCGTCGACGGAGAAATATGTGGTACGACCAAGAGTGTCGCGATGCTACTGAAGCAAAAAACGCATTATACAGAGCCACCCTGCAGTCAGTTGCAACGCGAGCTGCTAAGGAGCGATACAGAAACTTGAGGAGGGAGGAGAAACGTCTTTTCAGGCGCAAGAAAAGAGATGAAGAAAGACGCGAGTTCAATGATATCGAAATGTTGCGGGACAGGAACGAGGTCCGAAAATTCTTTTAAAGAATAAGACGCCTGACTCTTGGTTTGAAGACCGGGGCCTCTTACTGCAAGGATGAAGACGGCAATCTGGTGACAGATGTCCAGAGCATAATGAGATTATGGAGGGAGCACTTTTCGCAGCTGCTTAATGGCGATGACGGCAATAATCCCGCCACTGCGGAACCCACTCCGGAAACCCCAATCACTGACGGCGTTGAAGTACCGCCGCCTGACTATGAGGAGGTCTTAACAGCCATTGCTCGGCTGAAAAACAATAAGGCTGCAGGTGCAGATGGCCTGCCTGCTGAGTCGTTTAAGACCGGAGGCGAAGAGCTCAAAAAATGCATGCATGAGTTTCTATGCGGAATATGGTCGGAGGAAATCATGCCAAGTGATTGGAAGCTCAGCGTACTCTGCCCAATCCATACGAAAGGTGATTCCATGATCTGCGTCAACTACCGTGGGATAAGCCTTCTTAATATTGCATATAAGATTTTATTGAGAGTACTGTGCGAAAGACTGAAGTCCATCGTCAACAAACTCATTGTACCAGATATTCACACTACGCCAAATCTTGGAAAAGACCCGAGAAAAACAGGTCGACACCCATCATCTATTCGTCGATTATAAAGCCACCTTCGACAGCACGATTATGGATCACTTGTACGCCGCAATGTCTGATTTTGGTATCCCTGGAAAGCTCATTCGTCTTTGCAAAATGACACTGACCAACATCACCAGCGCAGTGAAAATTGGGACAGACCTCTCCGCACCATTTGATACCAAAAGAGGTTTCAGACAAGGTGACTCCCTATCGTGCGACTTCTTTAACCTTATGCTGGAGAAAATAATTCGAGCTGCGAACATCGACATCTCTGGCACTATCTTCTACAAGAGTATCATGCTGCTAGCATACGCTGATGATATTGACATCATTGGCAAAAACGCTCGAGCAGTCAGTGCAGCATTCTTCAACCTGGAAAGGGAGTCTCGTCGTGTGGGTCTAGTAGTGGTGAACGAGGACAAAACGAAATACCTTGTGTCAACAAACAAAGAGTCACGGCGTCTTGGACAAAATGTCACTGTTGACAACTATACTTTTGAAGTCGTCAAGGATTTCGTTTATCTAGGATCCAGCATAAACATCAACAATAGTGTCAGCTCAGTAGGCAATTGAGAAGTAGAGCCCTCTCTCGACCGACGAAAATAACACTCTATAAGAGACGTGGGCATTGACCATCAATGATGAGAGGCTGTTAGGTGCGTTCGAGAGGAAGATACTCGGTAAGATCTAAGGTCCAGTATGCGTGGACGACGTGTATTGAATAAGATGGAACGATGAGCTGTATGAGCTGTACGCCGACACTGACATAGTCAAGCGTATAAAACTCCAGCGGCTTCGCTGGGTGGGTCATGTTGAGCGAATGGAAGAAAGCGCTCCGGGTAGGAGGGTGTTTTATTCGAACCATGGCGGAGGAACACGCAGAAGGGGACGTCCTAAAGTCCGTTGGAAAGACCAGATGCAGGGCAACCTGACTGCACTTGGCCTTATCAACTGGCGCCAGCGCGCTCATAGCAGAGGTGACTGGCGAAGCTTTGTAGAGGCGGCCAAGACCGTTGTAGTGCCAGTTAGGTAGGTAAGTAATGTCGCCTAAGACCGCATGTAGCGCCAAATCGAGCTTTTCGCATCCACTCATGTTGTGCGTATTATATTTGTACATGAATGGAAGGGACCTACAGTTTTATGCCAAATCCGAACGGCGAAGTTAAAAGCTTTTTCATAGGCAAGCTTTACTCTTGTAGGTTTTCCATTCCTTGCCAAGATGTGGTGACGTGTAGAAATATTGTTTTTTTACTATTTTATTTTGCCTGTGCCGGGAGTCGAACCCCAGACACTGCGTAACAGTCCAACGCACTACCACTGCTCGTCATCATGTTTTACATTCTATTAAAATTTTATATTTTACAATCGCGTAAATTTTGTAACAACTACTACTTTTAATCATTTCTACTACACTATTATCCTTATCATTTCTCTCATTTTATATCAGTGAACTTTATTATGGCGCGTTCGACAGTTTTTGTGGGACTAATTTTCCAACATGGCCACGCGAGTCACATCCCAGCCACAACAACAATTAGAAATACGACCTGCATTCCTCAAACTGTGGGAAAATGCTAACAAAGCAAAACCCAGTGCAGAACCTAAATTGTAAATAAGAAAATAAAAACAAATAAAAATGTTCTTTGTAAGCAAATAAATATGTACAACTACATCTATATCTATATTTATATTTGTTCTCTTTATTTCTTCTGTTTTGGATTAATGTAAAAATAAATAATATTTGAAAATGATAAAGTCAGTTCTGAAGTTTAACTGAACGTAAACGGTGTCTCCTTTTAATCGGTTGATCAACTTTTAAGTTGGTCACATTTCTGGCGCAGTCGGTAGGATTCCTCTCTAAAGAGTAGGGATCGTAAAAATCGAAACACCATAAACTAGTAATCACCGAATTTTTTTTTTTTAAGTAAAGGACAGTAAATAACACATTGCAACAGAAAATTTCTATAAGAGTGGAATCATTAAAAACAAAACAAAAATATATTGTAAAATATAGAGACAATTAATAAATAAAAAGCAATATCAAAGTGAAGAACAATTATCTGAATGAGTTTTGACAAAAATAAATATCGAGTTAAAATAGCTGCTATCAGTGACAGCGACGACGACAACGACATGACAACCCAAAATCAAGCATTGGCTCAACAAACAGCCCAGCTGGAAAGTATTAATCAACAGCAACAGCTAACATTGGCCCAGCAAGCAGCCCAGCTGGAACAGATGAACCAACAACAGTTGCAGCAAGTAACCGGGCAGCAACCACTAACAAGTCTTAATATGTTCCAGTTTAATTCGGAACAAATACTTAATCACTTCCGACGCCTAAAACCCTTTAACGGGGAGGAAGATTTAACTCTGATGGAGTTCATCAAATCCGTGGAAGACGCAGCAGCATTAAGCAGAAACGAAGAATTATGGCAATATGCATTCCAATTCGTTTTAAATGAAAAAATTCAAGGAACGGCGAAGAGGCGAATATAGCGTTAAGCTATATTTCAGACTCCGAAAGGATTATGCTGAATTAATAAATGAATGCCGGAATAGTAAGGGAGTAAATTTAAGAGAACTCTTTGATATTACACGAGAAATAAATTATCAATTAAATGAACTATATGATTTTGAAATTGATGAAGAGCAACCAATTAATTATACCAATGAGAATAACGATAGGTATCTCGTGGGGATTGTTATGAAAAAAATAGACAATCTGGTCCGCGGAATTGTACAAACAAATTGCACCTTAATCGAAATGTATAATAGATTTGCTTACCTAAAACTTCTTGATGAGTCGATATCGCTCATCGCAAAGTTACGAACTCTTTTAAAAACAGTTATAGGGAAAACATACTATAAGACAAATAGCAATTTTCGCCAAAATACAAATCTGTATAGGGACAGTAGCTCCAGTAACAAAATAATTAATCAGAATATGGCACAACAAAATAATGCTTTTATTCCGAATTCCAGTAGAACTTTTAATAACAATAGAAGTAGAAAATTTAGAACAACGTGTTCAAAATTTTCACATAGTGCCTCCAATAGCAAATTGCCCATACTAACTCTTACCATAGATAACCAAAAATTTAAATGCTTGATAGATACAGGTTCCGGAACAAGCAAAATTAAACTACAACTCTTTAAAGCCTATACGGAAAAAGAACTATTAAATCCACTCTTTTACGCAACAATTAACGTTACCAACTCTATAAATAAGGAAATTATTACACCATTTCCCAGAGAATTTCTAAAGAAGGGAACTACTCGTATAGCATGGAAAATAATTGCGGTATGGAGGTCGCTGTAGCGTAGCGGTAGTGCGTTGGACTGTTACGCAAAATGTCAGGGCTTCCAATCTCGGCACAGGCAAAATAAAAAAATAAAAATTAAAAACTATATAAATAAAATTAAATTAATAAAAAAAAAATACAGCAACAACATCAAAATTTATACACGGCACCACCTCTTGCTTAAATTGCCTATGAAAAGCTTTTCACTTCGCCGTTCGGATTCGGCATAAAACTGTAGGTCCCTTTCATGTACAAATATAACACGCACCACATGAGTGGATGCGAAAAGCTTGGCCTTTGGCGCTACATGCGGTCATAGTCAACACTGATAAAACTGAAGTTCATTGTGGTAAAGGCATAACACTTGCCACAATGGCTGTCTATGTTTTTATCGGTGTCCTGTGTGATTGCATTCCCTCTCTCATTCTTCCTCCCACCTATCAATCTTCCTTCCATTCATCACAATGCTCTGCATTCATAGGGGTACACCCTGTGTGTTGAATGTATCAATTCAAAAAAAAAAAAAAAAGATCAGACTATAATTCTTTTTTGATTCTCCTTACGAAATAAATGAAATAACAAACTTAGAACTTAGTGAGCGAACAGTATTTGATAAATTAAACCTAGATCACCTTAGTTCGGAGGAAGGAAAAACGCTAAAAAATTTATTAAAGGAATATTGGGATATCTTTTATAAAGAAGGAGACAATCTTAGTTTTACGCATGAAATCCAGCATGAAATTATAACTTCAAGTAATAGTGCTATTTATTCCAAAATTTATCGATACCCCCAAGCCGACGAAAAAGAGGTAGAAAAACAAATATACGAAATGTTTAAACGGAATTATTAAAGAAAGCAACTACTCATATAATTCGCCTCTTTGGATCGTTCCAAAGAAACCTGATTAAATCTGGTTAAAAACGATGGCGAATAGTAATAGACTACCGAGGGCTTAATGATGTAACTATTAGTAACAAATTCCCAATCCCTAATATAGAAAATATATTGGACAAATTGGGAAAGGCACAATATATTACGACGCTAGACTTAGCGAAGGGTTTTCACCAAATCCTAGTAAAGAATGAAGACAGAAAAAATACTGCGTTCTCAACTCCGTTTGGACATTATGAATATGTCAGAATGTGGTCGCTGTAGCGTAGTGGTAATGCGTTGGACAGCTACGCAGTGTGTGCGGGGTTCGAATCTCGGCAAAGGCAAAATAAAAAAAATAAAAGTAATAAAAATCAGTTTTCTACACGGCACCACCTCTTGGCAGGCAATGGCAAAATTTACAAGAGTAAAAATTGCTATGAAAAGCTTTTCACTTCGCCGTTCGGATTCGGCATTAAACTGCAGGTCTCTTCCATTCATGTACAAATATAACACGCACAACATGAGTGGATGCGAAAAGCTCGGCCTAGGCCCTCCATGGGCTCTTGTGCCATTAAAAGTAAAAAAAGTAAGAATGCCTTTCGGACTTAAGAACGCCCCATTAACATTTCAACGGTTGATGAACTCTATTCTCAGGGACTACATAAATAAAATTTGTGTAGTCTATCTTGATGATATTCTAATAAAGAACACATATTGAGCATTCGAAAAATTTTAAACAGACTAAAAGAAGCAAACCTTAAAATACAGATTGATAAATGCAGTTTCCTCCTTAAGGAAACCGAATATCTTGGCCATATTTTAACGCCCGAAGCTGTTAAGCCAAACTAAGCAAAGGTAGAAGTTATTCAAAATCTCAAACTACCAACCACCTAGAAACAGATTAAATCTTTTTTTGACTTTTATAGAAAATTTATTAAGGATTATGCTAAAATAGCACATCCGTTAACAAAATATTTAAAGAAAAATGCACGAATAAATGCAAACGATCCCAGTTTCATTACATCTTTTGATAAATTGAAAGAACTAATAACAAATCATCCAATACTTAGATACCCCGATTTTAGCAGATTAATTAAGTACAGACGTCAGCAATTTTGCAATTGGCGCGCTGTTAATGCAAGACAAAGACCCCATTTCTTACGCCTCCAGGACATTAAATGTACACAAAAAAAAAACTATTTAACTATTGAAAAAGAGCTCTTGGCTATTGTCTGGTGAAGTAGGTATTTCAGACCATATTTGTTTGGAAAGGAATTTGACCTGCAGACTGATCATCAGCCAATAAAGGGGCGTCATGAAAAGTACTGTGGTAAAGACATAAATCCACGGTTACAAAGATGGATTGTACAGTTAGGTGAATATAACGTAACATAACTTTATCAAAAGGAAAGATAACAAAATTGCGGATTTCTTAAGTAGGATTAATGTTGAAAGTAGGGAAATAAATTTAGTAAATGATATATCAAATAATAATTTTTCAGAAGATGTCGATAATTCGAGCTCATGTTAAAATATAAATAACATTTATCAAGTAAATCAGAAGACTCAAGGGTTCAGACTGACCATTCCCAACAGGAAAATTCTGAAGAACATTTTCCAATCTTAGATACTATAGTTAACAAATTTAATTTTCAAATAATACTTGTAGAAAACAAAGAGGTTTCACTGAAAAACACACGAGTCTATATAGATAAAAATGACTTAAATGATGGTAATGTTAGTGACATCGTAAGACGGCATTTAAAAGCTGGTAAGATAGCAATTTTTTCTAACCTCAATGATCATGAATATAACCAATTGCAGCAAATGCTTATTGAAATATTTCCTGAGAGGACGACTTATAAATTTGTAAAATTTAGCTATTTCGCTAAAGATATGGAAGATGAGGAGCAGCTCAGAAAGTAAAATGCACTCTTTCATAAAAATGAAATAGGTCATTCTGGGATTATACCAACTTATGAGGGCATGGAGAAAATAATATATCACCCTAATTTAAAAACAGAGGTACATAAAATAATAAATATTTGTGAAATTTGCACATCAGCAAAGTATGATAGGAATCCGGTTAAAAGTAAATTTTACTTAACTGAAACCCCATTAACGATTGACGAAATAGTTCATGTTGATGTTTATGTTAATAGAAAACATTCCTTTATAAATTTTATAGATAAATTCTCAAAGTTCGCCACTAGTTTCCATTAAAAAGATAGAAACAGTTTAACAATAGTAGAAAAATTAAAACAGTTCATTTCTATTAGAGGAAGGATACAAAAATTCATATTCGACGATGAATTCAGATCAAAAATGTTGAAGAATTTTGTAAAAAAGAGAGCATTTAATATCACATTACTAAACCTAATAGCCACTCTGGTAATGCTGATGTAGAAAGACTTAACAGCACAATAACAGAAAAAATCAGAGCTTTAAACTTAGAAGATAAACAGCCAATAAAGTTACAAATTTTAAGCGCAATTAGTTTTTATAATAATTCCTACCACTCTACAATTAAATGCACCCCCTCGGATGTTCAAAACCAAAGGGTAGATCATAGTAAAATAAAGCAACGTATCGAAGACAGTACCCAACGTAATAGTAATGAAAAAAATGAATATCGTGAAGATTATACAGAGACAAGAACAACGGGGTTTATTAAAAATTACAAATCACTTCGTCATAAAGAAGAACCAAAATTTAGAATATATTCATACTTCTAATATAAAACGACCGTTAAAATTTTCAGATCCTACTTGTGGTTCTATTATTTCTAATATCTCTGATGACGCAAACCCAAACGCTGTTACAAGTTAGTCCCATTCATGAAGACTCTGGATATATTGAGGTAAAGCTTAAGGAAGTGGAAGTAGTTAATACAATTATTAATATTATTAATCCCAAATATCCTTGATAAAATTAATACTAATATAGAAAATCTCAATATCGCTAATAAAAACTTGTTAATATCAGAAATCAATGTAATAAAGAAAAAAATTAAAACAATAACACAATAACAGTAAATTGCTCTGAAGTCAATCACTATAATTACCAGATTGTTCGCAGTAGACCGCGTGTATTCACAAGTGAAATCTCTGCTGAAACTTCGTGGAGATCGGCTTCCATACAAAAAATTTCTTCATATCTGAAAGAAGTCCGATCACGATAGAAAAAAAAAACATCGAAATAAGAGGACGTTTTATGGTACATGAGGAATTGTATAAACCGTTAAAAACAGATTCATGTGAGTTCACAAGTAATTCAATATGAAAAGTTTCACTTCGCCCGCGAGTTCTTAAACTATAATTTGTTATACCATATCAACTATTTCTATTTGAACATGTTGTTATTTATAATATATCTGATATCTGGTTCTTGCCTTCTTTTCCAGACAACCTATTTAAAGTGAATGGTTTACAGTTATATCGTGCTAATAGACAAAGCAGGGTAGAGAAATCTATTCGTTCTGAAATGCATGGTGTTTTCAATACAGTGAATCAAACAGTAAATCAATATCAAATTCATTCCAGAATTCGCTCTTCTTTTAAATGCCATTTATTACTTTTCTTACACTTTTAATGAGTTAGGGCATTAAATACATTCGAACAATCAACAACTTATTCTACTGTGTTCATATTTATTCGACAACGTTCTCACCTACCTCTGTGTATTTTATCAGTTTATGGGTCTAGAGCTATTCAGTACGGAAGGCTAAAAATTTAAAGTACATTTGTTCGATGGAAGTAATTTTAGCAACTGGAATTTCGGCTTGAAAGTGTTTTAGACGAGTTTGGACTGCTGGATTATACTGAGAAAAATGTAGACGAACTAGTTTAGATACAACAGCCGCGAAGCAGCACCGCATCGATTAAACGAAAAAAAAGCAAGTCACTTATTATTCGACGAAGTGCCGACAGCCATCTCGAGTATGTAAGATATAACACTATGGCGAAACAAATAGTGGAAGCATTGCCGGCAATTTTCGAAAGAAAAAGTATTCCATCAAGATTACATTTGCGGAAGAAACTGTTCACTTTAAAGTGTACAGAAGACGACGAAATTGAAGCGTGTCTGTTGGTGTTTGACAAATTGGTACATGAATTAAAATCTACGAGCGTAGCTGATGATTTTTTTTATTTTTTTATATTTTTGATTGATACATTCAACACTCAGGGTGTACCCCTATGAATGCAGAGCATTGTGTTGAATGGAAGGAAGATTGATAGGTGGGAGAAAAAAGGAGGGAGAATGAGAGACGGAATGCAATCACACAGGATACCGATAAAGTGATAGAGAAGTGTTATGCCTTTACCACAATGAACTTCAGTTTATCAGTGTCGACTATGACCGCGCCAAAGGCCAAGCTTTTCGCATCCACTCATGTTGTGCGTGTTATATTTGTACAAGAATGGAAGAAACCTAGAGTTTTATGACGAATCCGAACGGCGAAAAGCTTTTCATAGGCAATTTTTACTCTTGTAGGTTTGCCATTGCCTGCCAAGAGGTGGTGCCGTGTATAAATTTGTTGTTGTTGCTTTTTATTTTTTATTTTGCCTGTGCCGAGAATCGAACCCCTGACACTCTGCGTAACAGTCTAACGCACTACCGCTACGCTACAGCGAGCACAATCGTACCGGAATCGTACGAGACGTTAAGAACTGCTATTGAGACAATGGAATCGGATAGACTAACATTGGATTTTGTCAAAAGCAGACTTCTGGATGAATCAAGCAAAAGGAAACGAGTTTGAATTGTTATGAGCCAGGGAGATTCAGTCGCCATGCAGAGTAGCTTAGCTAAATTTAAATGCTGCGGCTGTGGAGAAAGTGGCCATATACGTTCGAAATATCCGGAATGGAAACCGAAACAACTTTACACAGAAAATCAAGCGAATGCGGCAGATGGTGACGGATGCGAATTATCGTTTTCAGCTTTGACTGCAAATCAATTGCAAAATGGGAAAAATGAGGTTAAATATATTAAATGGTATATTGATTCCGACGCGACCGACGACTTGGCAACCGATGAAAGCATTTTCGTTCATGTGAAACCTATAGTTCGGCCCACATCATGGGTGTAGCGAAATGCGATACCGTATTGAAGGCAACGAAAACTGGAATACTCAAAGGAACAATCAATGTTGGTGGAAAATTAATCATTGTACAATCTCTAACGTTTTATACGTTGAAAAACTCAAAAGCAATCTATTTTCAATTCGTTGGATGGAAGATCTTGGAATGAAGATTATTTCCGCGAATGGAATGGTAAAATGTTTAAACGGAAACACTATTGTTGCCGAAGGCATACGAAAGGTCAAAGTGTATAAGATGGAGTTGTGTATTGAAAAGAATACCCTTTGTGTATTTGTGACTGCAGGAACGACCAACGATCTGGGATTGTGGCATAAACGGCTTGGAACGAGATCGATGTGAAAAAATTGAATGAAATGAAGGTTGAGTCTTTGTCAGCCATGAATTTATGGTAAGCAGTTTCGAAAACCTTTTCATAAAACTAACAGTATTCGTTCTTCTCAATTTTTTTAGCTTGTGCATAGCGACGTATTCAGGCCGATTACACCTATGTCTTGGAATTAACATTGCTATATCGTCGCATTCGTTGATGATTACATGCATTTTACAACAATATACCAATTGTACAAAAAATCGGAGGTTTTAGAAAAGTTGAAGGTTTTTCAGCAGATGGCAGAATCTCAGGTTGGTCGGCATATTTCAAAACTGCGATGCGACAATGGTGGTGAGTACAGATCTTATGATTTCAAACATTTCTGTACTAAGTATGGAGTTCGTATTGAATACACGGTGCCACACACATCGGAACTAAATGGTGTGGCTGAGCGTATCAATCGCACTTTTATGGAAAAGGTGAGAGCGATGGTCTGTGATTCTGGAGTGTCAAAAATATTCTGCAATTAAGTAGTTGCTTGTGCTGCATATTTAACAAATCCGCATACAGTTCGACCAGAGCACATACTGCTTGCAACGAAAACAAAACTCCTGCCGAACTGTGGTTTGGAAGAAAACCAAATATTGGGTATCCGCGGTTTTTTGTGTTGGTATCCACAAATCTGGCAAGGTTCTGGAAAGGTGGTTACATTTTGTGTGAAGACAGTTGCTTAGTTCGACGCTAGGTTAAAAAGTTACATTGATTTGAAAATGAGTGAAATATATGAAGAAATACGCTTTGCGATGCTTTATTACTATGTATAGAAAAATTAAAACCGCTGGAAAAACAAGCCGAAAAATTTTTGTGGTTTACGGTGAGCATGCAGTGAGTGATTTTTTGGGGGTTTTTTGGGTGTTATCTACACATTCTGCATGCACTAAGAACAAAAGTTGATGAAAAATCGATCGAAACAATTATGATTAGTTACGGACCAAATGGATATCGACTTTGGAATGCGAATAAACGAAACGTTGTCATGAGCCGAGGTATGATTTTCGATGAAAATTATAAACGAAATTCGATTGTCATGTACGAGAAAAATTATATTCCGGTGAATATCCCAAGTGAAGTTACTTTAATTAACAATGATACAGAATCATCAGGGAGAATAGTTCAACCAAGAAGGACACTATCACAGTCGATCACGGATCGAACGTGAAATACGGAAATGACTTCGTTGATGAAAAACAATTTCTGGATTTTGGCCAAATTACAGCAAGAACGACCGATGATACATAGATTTCAAGTGGGTGTTTAAGGTGAAACGGAATGAGATTGGTCAAATCAGTGAACACAAGGCACGACTGGTTTACACAACGAAAGGCGTTTCGACTATGACGAAACTTATTCAAAGGTTGCAAAAATTACTAATATTCGAATTTTACTGGCGCTTGCACAAGAACAAAAGAACTTACTTATAAATCAGATGGATGTGACGTCGGCATTTCTCAACGGGAACGTGAAGGAAGAAGTCTATGTGATACAGTCACCGGGATTTGTAAAACCATACAAATTACATAAATCTGTATGGTTTAAAGCAGGCTTCCAGAATGTGGAATGAGCGTTATAGCGTTATATATTATACATATGTGTAATAAAACCTGGGTTTGTGCGTTCAAATTCAGATTATTGTTTGTACTCAAAATGCAGTGGCCAGAGCCAGATGTATCTGCTATTATACATTGAGGATCTGGTCGTATCCAGTGACAAGTTGTGCGAAATACAGCGAACGAAGAAACTGATGTCAACAACATGAACGATTGGAATGAGATGCAGAATTTTCTAGTGATCAATGTTGAGGGAAATATGAGTTCAGGAATATTGATGTTGAGTCAGAAACAGTACTTGATCAATGTCCTCACAAGGTTCTTCTTTCTTTCTTTTAATAGCAGAACAGTCAATGGAGGGCCAAGGCCGAGCATATGGCATATGGCATCTAGTTATGTTTTGCGTGCAATATTTGTACATGAACGGAAGGGACCTACAGTTTAATGCCGAGTCCGAACGGCGAAGTGAAAGCTTTTCATAGCAATTTTTACTCTTGTAGGTTTGACATTGCCTTCCAAAAGGTGGTGCCTTGTAAAAAATAGTTTTTTCTACTTTTTTGATTTAGCCTGTGCCGAGATTCGAACCCCAGACACTCTGCGTAGCAGTACAGCGCACTACCTCTAGGCCCCAGCGACCACCCTCAGTAGGTTCAATATGACCAATTGGAATGGTGTAAATACAACAATAGAATGCCATCTCAAATTACCAAAATGAAATTAAAACCTGACTACATATGGCCCATTACAAAGATAGCATTGGATGCCTGAACGTGATGCTGACATCAGTCAGTTTCATAGTTGCGTTGCTGATAATCATTGGCAATACTTGAGAGATATTCGCTATTATTGACTTAAAATTGGAATATAAACTAAATGAGAATAGCAAAATTTTGATTGAACTTGCAGATGCGGACTGGGCAAATGATGTCAATGACCGAAGATCAGTTTTTGGATTCATTTGTAAAGTTTTCGGTTCATTGAAAACCAAGTCGCATGTGAGGAAATGTAGATAAAAGAAGTACTGACTGATGTTGACACAGTGATTTCCAAAACAATATTAATGTATAAGAGAGCCAGGCATTCATTCGTACTTCTGAAGAGCCGAGGGAACATAAGCGAATGGATGAATAAACATTGATGTTAAATACAATTTCATTCGTGAACAGATTGCCAATGGGTAGATAGCGGTACAGACGTTTCAACTAAAGATCGTCTAGCGGATATCATGACCAAAGGGCTTTCAAAGGATACTTTAGCCAAACTAAGGGAAATGGTTGGACTACTTAATTGAGGGGAGCTGTTGAAATCAATGGTGGGTACAATACAACTAAACAGTAAATCAATATAAACTAACTAACTAACTCTAATTTTAAATGGCATTCTTAGTGCTTAAGATACATTCGAACAATCAATAAAATAATATACTGTGTTTTTTTTATTTATTTGACTACTTTCTCACTTAGCTCTGTATATTTTATCATTCGTTTGAGATTAATTCGCCCACGAATTCTTTTTTTAATTTGTTCGCGAATTAAATATTTTGGGCCGTGATTTCAAGATCCAAAAATTTAATTCGTTCGCGATTTAATCCAAATTGAATGGTTCACGAACTGAAAATTATATATAAATAAATTAATAAATAAATTTTATATAAATATGTACATATGTACATAGGTAACCTAAAAACTAATGAATTTTCCTTTTATCCTCTTGTCCGATTTTTTTAAAATCTTCTAAATTTTACTATTTTTTTTAGAATAAATTGTCATTTTCGTCTACTTTTACTACAAAATATACGCATTTATATTGATTGAATTAAATTGCATATTTATTAAATTACAATTTACAGGTTTAAGCTTAATCGTAAATTCACCAGAGCGTGTTATTTACTCTTATGAAATGCCTTTCCGGCATTTATTCACTCATTTAGACTGCGTCAGGACAGAATTTCTATAGCGGTCCGATAGGAAATATGCTCCAGCATTGTTTTTTTTTATGCCTTAAGTTATATTGAATGATCTTGCCACGGATCAGAAATACCTGCACAAAAATTTAATAAAATATATATTATCAATTTTTTTTTTTGCTGTTCGATAAACATATTCGTAAGCGGGCAACATAAGTAATAATGGGCATTCCATACCTAAGCTGTAGAGCGGGTTATTAAATTGGTGAGGGAAGCATCTCATGTAGTGATCGCTGCTGATAATCGTGATGCAAGAATTATTATATTATGATGCAATTCTTCCGCAAAAGAAAACCAAAGCACACAAGCACACAAAACCATATGCACACATATACTATATACGAGGTATGATCAAAAAAGTATTTATTTATTCATCAACAACTATCTTTTCCCCTTCAAAGTAATCCCCTTCAGATATAATACACTTATGCCAGCGCTTTTCCAATCCTCGAAACACTTCTGAAACGCGCTTTTTGGTTTCGCAAACAGCTCCTGTTTCGATTTTTCTTTTATCTCCTCAATCGTAGCAAAACGCTTTCCTTTCATCGGTGTCTTCAGTTTTGGGAAGAGGAAAAAGTCAGCGGGGGCTAAGTCCGGTGAATACAGTGGTTGAGGCATGATAACGGTTTTGTTTTTGACCAAAAACTTACGCACAAGCGACGTTGTTTCATGCCTAAAACATCCGTAAAAATTGCTTGGCATTAGCCGAACGATATGCCAATATCATCAGCAACCTCTCTGATAGTTATTCGACGATTATCCAAAATCATTTTCTTCACTGCGTCAATGTTTTCATCGGTTGTTGACGTGCTCGGGCGACCAGGACGAGCATCGTCATTGACATCTTCTCGGCCTTCCTTAAACCGGTTATACCACAATTGAACTTGTGTTCTGCTCATAGTAGACTCGCCAAAGGCCACAGTCAACATTTCAAATGTCCTTGCGCATTTAATTAAATTTTTTACAGTTTCTTTGATCCATTTTTTCGAATAGTAAAAAATCGAAGAACACACCAAAACACGACTAACCTTTTTATCTGTCAAAAACAAACTGACAATCCAAAATGGTTGGTATTGCCAACATATATAACAGACATGTGTAACAACATAACAGAAAAAAAATGCGAAAGTCAAACCTACGTAACTCACGAAATTTGAAAATAACGGTTGTTTTTTGATCACACCTCGTATATGTATATGTATACTATATATATGTATGTAACAAATATGTAGATCGAAGCGCTAACGCTATTTTTCTCACAGAGTGCGTACCCGTTAAGTTTTAAGCTTTATATATATGATATATATGATATATTTGATATAATTGTCGATGATCGTAATGACAAGTGGTTTTCATTTTTCTCTTGTATTAAATACATTTATTTATTAAAATAAAAATAATTGTTCAAACAAAAACTGAAATAAATTTAAAATTAATTAAACAAAAAACTTTTATAAATAAAACAAAGATTTTTCTACTTAATTGGCGACGAGGATGGGATACGATTGTTAAAAAAAAATCGTATCCAATGAGCCGACCTCAAAATTAAAAAAAAAAAAAAAAATATTTGGAATCAATAAATTTCGAAAAAACATTAATACAATATTAATTAAAATAAAATGGAAAGAAGTAATAGTCAAGTATATCCCTAAGGTGGGAGGCAGGCCCTATTAGTTGACCTCGTTTCTCTTGAAACCTATGGAAAAATTAGTAGAAAGGCATATAAGAGAAGAGTATTTGTCCCAGAATCCTCTACACATACGACAATATACCTATCAGGAAGGAAAATCCACTGCACTTGCTATTTATAATCTAACAGAGTGTTTACTTCGGGAATGAATTATTTAAAGCAAATCACCACTGCGGAGCGAGTCATGTTGAGCTGTGTTGCACAACCTTCGTCTGCTGATTGGAACTGTGGAGTACTGGAAAGTTGCACAGATTAGTAGGAAAACAATCAATGGTAAATTACAGCGCTCAAGGGGGAGAGCAGCCATAATTTGGGTCCGCCTTGTCTGCTTGTAGGTAGTACAAGCTTTGCCCTGGAAAATACAAATTTTTATTTTTAATATTAGGCGAGGAATGAAATATTCCTGCCTCACCATTGCGAAGCATGAGACTGACTTCGGCATGGAGGAGCATATTATGGAGAAATTCCAATTATAAAATACAATGGCGAATTCTCGGGAATGATGATAGGATGTTGTTCGTTGTAGCTAACAACGGCGTGAGCGAACAACTCTGAGAATATTCTCCTTGTCTAGAAAAGGATTTAACACGAGAAGAGTGCTTTTCTTTTCTATTGGTTTTGCATCGAGTAATGATGCCTTTTCTCGTAGATAATTTCGGTAATTTGTTCCAGGGAGGGAGGAACAGAGGACCTCAAAGTCGTGATAACTTGAATTTCGGTATGGGGGATAGAGCTTGAAGTATGAAACTGCTGAAAAGAGTGTTAGCTTCGAAAGGCTTATTGGTTGCAGGAGGGCACTTAACCTTTTATCGCCAAGAGATGTAAAGAACGGTATTGTCCTTCTCTCAGGTGCGAACACAATGGCAAGCTCGATAAGCTTTCTCGAAGGAGACTTATAATCGCGAAAGGCATATTGCTTGCAGGAAGGCCGCTAACCCTTTGCCACGAGGATCGGAGTTGTCCTTCTCCTGAGTGTGAGAACAAAAGCACAATAAGCTTTTCCTACGCAGAGTTGTAAAAGCAGAAGTCTTATTGTTTGCCACCTTTACCTTTTGCCATCAAGAGATTAGGATCGGAATTGTCCTTCTCTTGAGTGAGACCAAAAGGCAAGCACAGTAAGCTTCTATAAGTAACAAAGTTCGGGAAGTTGAACTTGATTACTCTGCGAGGACTGCCTCCACTGAGGGATTTCCCTGTTGCCTATGGTGGAAAATTTCTCTAAAAAGCTGTTTCTGGTATGGACGGAGTACTTCATGTATTAGTCTCAATCCGTGCCTGCTAATTAGAGCTGATGGTGTGAGATTTTCGCTCAACCAAACGAAAATTTGTCGCTTTGTGGCAGAAGTGAGCACCAGAATGGAAGAAATGGTATGGGCTAATGAATTTATAATATATATATTTTTTGTTTTTGTACAAAATCAACATATTTATATATTATATATAATATTTTTAATAAAAATATATAAATAAATATAAATATAATATAAAAATACGTATATTCAAATATATAATATAAAAATCCATAATTTAATCAGTTAGAGTGTAACTAAATATATGGCACACAGTGAAACATTTTTTTTTATAAACAAATATAGCTCAAAAGAAAATAGCAAGGAACTTTCTGTACAGCAATAAGTGTGTATTTGTTGTGTACACGGAACTTATTTACTTTATGTATGTACATACAAAGAATTTGTACGATCGACCCAATATTTGATAAAATAATATATAAAATTTATACACAATATTTTAAATATGGGAAAACTCAAAATATTATGTATAGTCAGTTACAAGTAGAATTTATGGGGAAAAAAGTACTTGTACTTACTTATATGGAAAAAAGGGAGGTAATTTTTTCCTTTGGGTCTACTTGCTGTGCTGTTGTGTGTGATTTTGTGGTGGTTGATTTTTGTTATTATTGTTGATGTTGCACTTTTTTGTGGTGCGTTGAAGCGTTGGATCACTTTATGACCCGAAGGACCATGTATAATTCAGAAGTGAATTAATGGGATATTAAAACACAAGAAATTTGTATTTAAATTTAACAAGATTAACAAATTTATTGGAAGTAAAAATTGTACAATAAATATATTGAAGAGCCCAACCGACCTGTGAGAATTTGTTCTAGAGAAGAACTAACAGACAGAAAAATAAGGGGGAAAAAATAAGGATAGAAAAAATGAATAGGAAAGAAAAGGTGCATTAGCGTGGCTTAAACACAGAGAAAATAGAATACTCACTAGAATATAAAGATTTTGCTGTAGTCTGTGTTCTCATATCGCGAGATGTATACATGGCAAAGGTTTAGACAATACAACATGCAAATGGATACAGTATATACTTAAAACAAGAGTCATTAGCTCAGCTTTAGGTGACACCGAAGTAAATGCTCAAGTTACGAAAGGCTGTCCTCAAGGTGGAGTATTATTCCCACTCCTTTGGTCCATTGTGGATTATGAGCTCCTTCGACGTCTTAGCTCAAAAGGTTTTGAGGTATAAGGATACGCTGACGACGTCGCGATCTTAATCCGCGGCAAATATGAAGATACAATCTCATATAGGCTACACGAAGCGTTAAACTTAGTAGCAAAGTAGTGTGGAGAATCAGACCTCAAAATTAATCCTAAAAAAACCAATATAACTATTTTCACTAAAAAGAGAAACAAGGAAAGCCTTCGGGAACCAGTTTACTTTAATGAAGTTATACCATTTTCAAGCCAGTTTAAATATCTTGGAATAATTCTAATGGAAAATTAACTTGGAATCCTCATCTGGAAAGTATAATCCATAAGGTAAGAGTGGCGCTTTGGGCCAGTAGAAAAACTGGGGACTCAGTCCAAAACTCAGCCTTTTTATGTACACAGCGATTTTTAGGCCAATTATAACATACGGAGCTCCAGTATGGTACAAAAAGGCTCAATAAAAAACCAGTAAAAAACCACTTTGCAAAATTCAGAGGCTTGCCTGCGTCTCAGTAACAGGAGTAAGGAGAATCACACCAACAGCAGCATTAGAAAATGCATTGGGTCTGCCATCACTACACCTAGTGATCCAACAAGAGGCATTGAAGTTCACTGCTAAGCTCATGTTGCAAGACAAAGGTACTGAGAGAAAAGTCAAACATTCCGCCCTTGGAAAAGAATTGACGAAAGAACACAACCTTAACATAACAATAAATGATTCGTGCCTACCCCGATATAACTTTCACGTTACATTCCCTAGTAGCGATACTTGGGGAAAAGGAATGTCTTCGCTTTGTTAGAGACTACCAAGGAAGTACACGCAATTGAATTATGTCTTAGAGAATATAAAGAAAGGCCGTCCGTGTAAACGAAACTTCTATATTCTCTCGAACAGTAAGGCTGTACTAAAATTTAAAATTAGTTCAAAACTTATATGAGAGTGCCTTCAACTACTGATAAAGCTAACATCACAAAATAGAGTCCACCTAATTTGGGTGAATGGACATATTGGTATTGAGGGCAATGAAATGGCTGACGAGCTAGAAAAGGGGCATCCGAACAAATGCTTGGACCAACCCCATTCTGCGGCCCGCCATGGAGTTTTGCAAAACTCAATCTTAACACATGGCTGAACAGAAAGGTCTAGGATGCCTGGGACGACACCTCAGGAAACACACAAGCCAAATCATTCATACCAAGTGTATCAAAGTTAAGAACAAAACAACTCTTTATGTTAAACAGAAACGGAGTCCGAGCTGTCACAGGATTTCTTCCTGGAAACTGTCCAGTTAGGAAACTTCTTGCTAACATGGAAATAACTAGGGACGAATTCTGTAGATTTTGCGACGACGACGAGGAAACAGCAAAGCATATTCTGTGCCACAGTGACAAGCTTGCAAGTCTTAGACTTTGTAACCTTACTATTGCATACCAAGCTAAGGTTGAAGTGAAAGAAATTTATTATTATTTATTTTAGCATTTTTAAATGCTACAAGCCTAGAAAGTGTATCTTAGGATATTCAATGGGCTTTTCACAATAGGCCTTTTTAGGCCGCAGTGACTTGGTGGCTTGGTGCCTTGTGCCCAATCCCTGTTTCAATCAATCTAATCTAAGAACTACGGTCTAATATGCGTGGACGACGTGTATCGAATAAGATGGAACGATGAGCTGTATGAGCTGTACGCCGACACTGACATAGTCAAGCGTATAAAAATTCAGTGGCTTCGCTGGCTGGGTTATGTTGAGCGAATGGAAGAAAGCGCCTAAAAGCGTCCTAATCTCTATTGTAAAGACCAGGTACAGGGCGACCTGACTGCACTTGGCCTTATCAACTGGCGCGAGCGCGCACATAGTAAAAGCGACTGGCAAAGCTTTATAGAGGCGGCCATGACCGATCATCGGTTGTAGTGGCAGCTAAGTAGGTAAATTATATTACCAGGACCATCACTTCTATCTTACCCAGATTTTATCAAAAAAATTTGTCCTAACAATTGATGCGAATAATCTTGCTATAGAAGATGTACTCAGTTAAGACGGAAAACCTATTTGCTATGCCAGTAGAACTCTAAACGGCCACGAAAAAACTTCTCTACTTTAGAAAAAGAATGATTGGCTATAGTTCGGTCTGTAAAGTATTTCCGCCCATACCTTTACGGTAGCAAATTTCTTATACAAACTGATCACCAACCTTTGAAATGGTTGTACTCATTAAAAGATCCAAATTAAAAAATTATTAGATGGAAAATATCGTTGGATGAATTTCAGTTTGACATTGAATATCTTAAGGATAAAGAGAATAGGGTAGCTGATTCTCTTAGCAGAAACAAATTATTCGAAAGTTCTTTAGAAAGTATTCACTCCGCTAAGGAAGATTTAAATGAACATTTTCATATCGTAGAAAATATTTCCTTTTTTAGGAAAACCTGATAAGATAGTAATGAACAATGAATTTAATAACGCTTTAATTAAATTTTTCTGCCAAGAAAACGGCATAGATATACATTTTACTACACCGAATTCTCACACAGGTAATTCTGACGTAGAACGAATGCACTATACACTTTTTGGACATATCAGAATACTCAATAATTCCGAAAATATTACGGACGCCGAAGAATTGGTATTAAAAGTAGTAAATTTGTATAATAATTCAATTCATAGTACTACCAAATTAAATCGTTTAGATATAAATTTTGAAGAAGCGAAAAAATTGAGAAAAATTAGTTTAAGGCTATCGATAGAGATAATTTAAATCTTGAAAATATACCACAGTTTCATATACCAATCTGTATGTGAAAAAACCAATATCACTACAGCAATACGAACAAAATTGATGTTGCTCAATTTAAAATAGAAACTGAAAAATATTTTGGCAATAATAAACAATGAAAGTAAATAATTTAAACAAGCTAAAGACGAACAAAAATATGGAAAACTATATGCAGAATGCTTGATAAAAAACTTTGTGTAATTTATATACCTATACTTACATGTATATGTATATGTATATATATATATATATATTTTTGAGAATTATTCTAATATGAGTTTAAATAATTTAAGATATTTTACAGAATATAATTCCATTTTATTATAAGGTTGCATAAAAAGTTCAGAAAAAGGATATAGTAAAGTTTAAAGTACGATAACTCTGGTCTGGCAAACTTTTGTGCTAAAGATAGTTGGCATTTCTGAGAATCATAAACAATTTTTAACATTTCTTCATTATTCAACTGTTCTAACGTCACTAAAATGAATCGGGAAACATTCGCTATATTTTACTTTATTTCTTCGAAAAGCACTATACGGCCGCGAAGTCTCACAGAAAAATTTGTGCAAATTATGAAGAAGGTACTTTAACGGAAAGGCCAGTGGGAAAATGGAAAATGATCGATTCCGCTCTGGAAATTTTGATGTAAAAGACGCACCTAAATCTGGTCGACCATGCACCGAATAAGTGGACGAAGCACTTTTTAAGTGTGACATGACGCCGCAAGTCATCAAAGCCGTCAAATCAAGAATTCAGCGAAATCCGCTCCGAAAACAGAAAATCATGGCTCGTGAGATGAATATCACGCAAGAGTCCACGAGTCGAATTATTAAAAAAAGACTTGGGACTTGGTGCCTTCAAACGTCGCACGGGACATTTGTTGACTACAGCTTTGAGGAAAAAATAGTGTAGAAAAATCCAAACGTCTTTTGGTGAAGCACGCTGATAACACAGCACAGAAAAATCTTGTTTACGGATGAAAAAATGTTTACCGTGCAGGAAAAATTTAACAAGCAAAATGATAGGGTGAATGCACGGTCATCTAAGGAAGTATCTGAATTGATCCCACGGGTCGAAAAGGGTCATCACCCAGCTTCAGTCATGGTTTGGTGGGGTGTTTCTTACGATGGGGTCACTGACTTACATTTTTGCGAACAAGGGGTCACAACTTCGCCCAAATTTTACCAAGAAACTGTTTTGGAAGCTGTTGTGAAGCCACTTCACCATTCCCTGTTCCAAAACCAGCCGTGGACTTTCCAGCAGGATTCTGCTCCAGCCCATAAGGCTAAGGCCTGTCTTCAAAACAATTTACCAGCTTTCGTTTGCCCTAAAGAATGGCCGTCCTGCAGCCCTGATCTGAACCTACTGGATTACAAATTAAGGACCGTTTTAGAGGACATGGTTTGCCAAAAAAGATACCCCAACATTGATTCTCTGAAGACTGCTTTGATTCGTGCTGTCAGCACTTTTCCAATGCACGAGATGCGTGCAGCTATTGATGATTGGCCAGTACGACTTAAGGCGTAAAGGCCAAAGCCGGGCATTTCGAATAAGTAATTGCTTTTTATCAATAAAAATTTAATTATTTTTAATTTTATAACATCAAATATGTGCAACAGTATTTATGTCCCTACTAAGTAATGAACGAAAAAGATCATAGTCAAAAAGAGTTGAGCCTGCCCAAAACGTCGCAAAGCCGGAACTGACGGCAAGGAAAGTTTTGCGAATTTTGAGAATTTGGTGGGAATGCAAGGGTCCTGTGTACTATGAGCTGCTTCCGCGTAGCCAAAAGATTAATTCGGAACTGTACTGTCAGCAATTAACAAGGTTGAATGAAGATCTCAAGGAAAAGCTTCCGGAATTAGTCAACAGAAAGGGCGTCGTCTTTCATCAATACAACGCTAGACCACATACTTCTTTGGTGACCCACCAAAAACTGAGGGAGCTTGGTTGGGAAGTTATAATGCATCCACCATACAGCCCAGACCTTCAGATTAACATTTTTTTCACTCGTTGCAGAATTATCTTATCTCATGGTTATATTCAGATTTTGCTCGGCGAACACCAGGCAATTGTTGCCCGAACACGAAGAAAGAGCTTTTACTCACTCTCACAGCAAACACTCTACAAAAAAGGAACAAAAATGTATGTAAAATAGAAGGAAAACATGCAAACCTGTACATCACTATTTTCATATGCAGAAAAGCGAAGTTGCGAATGTTTTTAGTGTTTAAAAGTGAATATTATTCATAAAACTATTGAAGAAAAATCATATTATTTTCATAATTTTTCATTTATATTATTAATTGTATTATTTATGTATTAATTGTATCCATATTAATAAAATCGTTTAAAATTTTTTGGTATACCATTTAGTGTTGCCGTTGCGAACAATATAGTATTAAAAAAAACGGAATTTCGACAAAAACTCTGTAACGAACACCAATGTAACCACTACACCGAGCACGAGAGTAAAATATGAACACCAATATCACCAGCACCTAACAATGGAAAATATTTGACTATTGAGTCAATTTTGATATATGAAAAAAATTTAAACTTATCTCACTTTTCTGAATTTTCTTTTTATCCAACCTTATATGAAGCTACGCTATTATAATCAAATTCAGAATAATTCGAAGAGACTCGAATTTTAAGGAGAAGCAAGTTACATATGTAACATATGTACATATATTACATATGTATGTATATTATTATGTATTATTAAATACATTTATTTATTAAAATAAAAATAATTGTTCAAACAAAAACTGAAATGAATTTAAAATTAAAGAAAATACTTTTATAAATAAAAAAAGTGTTCCAATTAATTCATATGTATGTGTGTACACATATTATAAAAATGAATGCAACAAGTTGTTTGTTATTACCAATTTTAATATTAAAAATGCTTTCTTCTTTTAATGGCACAACAACCATATTTTAAATATGAGTCATATCCACCTAATTTGTGTCAGCGACAAAAAAATTGCACAGTAGCTTACATCAATTTGGCTGTTATGGCTGAATGCGAAAAGAGAGAGAAATATGTAAAGCATGCAAACAATCGTTTCGTTTTGGATGGTTCTCGTTCGCTCGTTATTGTTCGTTTGCAAACGAAACAAATGCATAAAATTTTAAAAGATTATGAGCGCTCACAAATTTTATATTTTTAAGTTTGAGTTGTGAGCGAATCAAATGAAGAACAACTTTTTTCCCCCCTCAGACAAAGTCGCGCGGGTGTAGTAGCTGTGTATCTGAGGTATTTAATGTAAGATGATCAGTCAATCCGATTTTACCAATTCAATAGAGTAGATATTTTTTGAAATAACTCATGGTACTAATCAAATTATTTTATGGTGTGTTATTTTATGATCGCTGTGGCGTAGTGGTAGTGCGTTGGGCTGCTACGCAGAATGTCCGGGGTTCGAATCTCGGCACAGGCAAAATCAAAAAGTAGAAAAAATAATTTTTCTACGCGGCACCACCTCTTGGCAGCAATGGCAAACCTACAAGAGTAAAAATTGCTATGAAAAGCTTTTCACTTCGCCGTTCGGATTCGGCATTAAACTGTAGGTCCCTTCCATTCATATACAAATATAACACGCACAACATGAGTGGGCTGTTGTGCCATTAAAAGTAAAGTAAAGTGTTAATTTTGTGGTGTATTTGTGGTGTGTTATTGTGTGTTTAAACAATAACATCAAATACAATGCCATTAATCGATGAAGTAGAACAATTATCTTTAACACATTCTAACATAGTGTTGTGAGGGGATTTTATCTAATAGTAACTTATTACTCGATTAAGTTCAATTACTCGACTTAAAATTCAATATACAATTTTTGGACCTAGACTCTGTACATACTAGTACACCTTGCAATTGTTTTTGCTTCGAATACGAAGAGGGAGCTTTTACTCACTCTCACAATGTCGGTGAAATGTATTGAAGGTAGCAATAAGCTATTTAATACAAAAAAGGAACAAAAATGTATGTAAAACAAACCATTATTTTCATTTGCAGAAAAGGCTGCGAATATTTTTATGGTTCAGTATAAAATTATGCAAAGTATTTATAAATCATATTAGCGGGATTCACAATGTGATGCATCATTGCAAATTATTAACTTCATTCATCATCTTAATAAAAGTGTTTAAAGTTTGTTTGTATGCCATTTAGTATACCATTTAAAATATTATTAAAAAACGACTAAAAGCAACTCAGCACGAGCTCAATGTAAAATGTGATATGTTTGCCGAACAGCGAACACCAAAATAACCACGGCCTAAGCGAAACATTAAAATTTCCTATGGTCAATAGAGGCTGCTTTTTTCTCTGAAAGTATGATTCTGTCTTCAAGATATATGATTTCCAACTAGATGTGACTTCTTACTCTTTTAGATATTGCGATTTTAAAAATATTAATTACTCTTTATTTCATAAAGTCTAGCTAAATATGAACTGGATTGGAATTTACATAATTGGAGAGCAAGTATTATTTCTCCAAGACAATATGAGTTTTCGAAAAACTGGCAACACCTAATTGTGCGTAATTGTTTGACGATTTTCTAATCTAAAAATAAAAAAATACATTCCTTTACTTTCTAATTTTTATCGTGATAAACTTCAAATTTCAGGTCTATTGATTGTTCTTCATCTGCGACACAACATGCAGAGATTACGAGACAATCTATGTCGGCATTTATTTGATTATTATGCTCGAAAAAATGTATACATATGTACAATAAAAAAAGACAGTGAAGAGCAATGCCGCCCGGAGATATTGTATAAGTAAGTTTGCAAACTATATATTTTTACTATATACTTATTACTAGTTTACTATATACTTATTAATAATTCGTAAAGAATTAATCTCATGTGTGATTATCAAACTTATTTTAATCGCTTTACTTCAAATCAGTAACCTGAATGAAACCGAAACCCGAATGAATCTTGAAGAACGAAACTGAAACACTTGACAAAACCGAAACTTGAACGTTATACTGATTCGGTTTCATTCCTTGTTATTTAGAATATAAATATAAATAACTTACCTTTTTTGAGCATATTTTCCTCTGTAGTCATTGGACATAAGCTTAAATGCGTGGTAGTCATGATGCCAGTACCACCACCAGCACTGCTAGTACCAGCGCTGCTGCCGCCGCCGCTATGTGGTCTTATTTGTTGTTGTTGCATACCGAACGCAGGTGTTGAAATAATCGATGTTGAGGATATGCTGCTACCATCTCCTCCACCGGCGCCATTCAGCGGCGGTGAATACCATGATGGTGTATAATGACGTGGCGACCAATTTTGATTTGATGATGATACTGCGGCTGCAGCAATATGTGTTGACGGCGGTTTATGATTTGGTGTTTGCGGCGCATGCAAATGGTGATGATGAAGATGATGATGGTGAGGCGCATGCGCAGGTGCATGCGCATGTCCATGATGATGACGGCCATTCAACAAGCGCAGCTTATCATAAACGGTATCGGATTCAGTAACATCAATAGCATTACTTGTAGTATTGTTGCTGTTTCCACCGCTGCCACCACCACTGCCACTACCAGCACTACCAGCTGAATTAAGTGGTGTAGCAGTTTGCATGAAGACAGCACCGCCGCTGGGCCCACTACTCGCTGAAGAGTTTGATGTAGTCGCGTTGGCGTTACCGTTGCTGTTGGATACTAGTACAATGCCGCCTGCTCCTCCTGAATTGCTATTTATTTGATTATGTTGTTGCTGCTGCTCCTTTTGCGCGGCCAAATTTCGTAATACGCGGTTTATTGATGAAACCTGAAAGATAAATATTTTGTTTTTTAAAAATGATTATGTTTAACTCAATGTTTAAGCTTTAAGTTTAAGCGTTAAAGAAAATTTCATGATCATGCTAAAAAAACAATCAGCAGCAGAATTGCATATGCTTTTTGGGTAATGAAAATTTCTATTCAAATCTTTAGTACACAATATGCAAAATGGCAAAATGTGCTGCTTCTGTTGTCGTTTTTGATATTGTTTCTGCTGTTGCTACTAACGTTGTTGTTATTGTTGTTGGTAGCCTGTTAGCAGCTGTCGCAACGTGCGTTTTTTCTGTTTTCTTTTTTTTTAATACCTCAATGCCTGTTGTATTCAGTTCTGTTTCTGACAACAGCCAACATTTCACTCACTTCATAGAGGGGAAAGTGCAGTAAAGTGGAAAAATTAGGCAAAAGTGACAGACAAACAAAAATAAAAACGTAAATTTGTAAAATTACGCGCTGCTAACAACAACAAGAGCGAAAGAAATTTAGTATAACATAAAGGGGTGCTTCGCACACATAAACATGTATATATACACATCCTATATATATACCTAGTATTCATATATATTCTATTATGGGGATAAAACGTTGCAAACTGAACTATGCATTTAGTTTTTGTGTGTTTCAGTGTATTCGAAGAAGTTTGGAGCAGTCAAATCGGGTGATCTTACGCCCAATGCCAATCTATAAAACGAGAATCAAGCGACCGAGAAACACAGAAACCTTATTTTATATAATGATAAAACATCCACAAGATGGAGCTTTTCGCATATATTGATGTTGTGTGAGTTATATTTGTTCGGAATGGACCCACAGTTTAATGCCGAATCCCAACGTCAGAAAAGAAAAGCTTTTGTAGGTTGGTTTTTCTCTTGGAGGTTTGCCGTTGGCGTATAGAAAACCTTTTATTTTCTACTGTTTATTTAATGACAGTGCCCATATTTGAACTCGAACCATAACTCAAATCGGAGGTAATTCTATTCCATTTGCAAAAACTTATGCCCGTGAGATGAAGTTGAAATTTGTCGTGATAGTGAAATTTGAGTGATATTTAAGTGTTCTGAATACTTTTTAAATATTGAAACATAATCTTTTTTTAAACATAATAAATGGATTTGAAGTGGGTCGGGGAATTCGAAGAGAAATCGGAGAATTTTATGCTTCAGTTCGGGGAATTTCCATTCAATTTGCAAAAACTTATGCTCGTGAGATGAAGTTAAAATTTGTAGAAGAGTGATATTTATTTATTTTATTTTTTTATTTATTTTTTATTTATTTGCTTATTTACGAAATTCTTAGCGCTACAGGATTTAAATAATCCTATCAGGATAAGCACAAGTCACAATCTGATGTTATTTTTAATTTTTAACAATTACAATCAGATTCGAATAGCATTAATTACAGATATAAAATATAAAATTTAAACAAGTTAAAGATTTAAGAATGAAAATCAAATTCAATTAAATTAAATTAAATATTAACAGAAAAATCATGAACATTTTTATTTTTTATAATGGTTAAATAGAGCATTTTTAAAAACAATTGCATTGCTTAAGTGTCGTAAAATTTTTGGGAGTGAATTCCAGAGGCGTATAACATGGACGAAAAATTGACGTTCAGACATTACCGTGAGATGTCTGATTTATTTTAAAAGGTTGTCTCTATTTGACTTTGAGAACATTAGTTTATCAAATAAATATGTTGGTTCTGTAACGTATATTACTTATTGTAGCATGATCAGATATCTATAATCCATATATTCGTTGAGCGACATCGATAGTATTTTGTTTTTAAAGTGAGACACGTGATCATACCGTTTAAGCCCAAATACATATCTGGTAATATTATTGAGTACCTTATTTATTTTTTGTTGTGATATGACGTCGCAGTTACTGAGAAGTTGCTGCTGTACGGGGTGGGAATAAGGTACGTTTTTGCGAGGATGTGCTGTGAAATACTGGGAAATCCAAAGGCCTTGCAGCATTCCATATACACGGCCGTAATTTTCGGTAACAAATCTGTATCAGGAACTTTTTTGCAATTAATAAACATTGGGATTTTTTAAGGTTGAGACAAAGACCATTTTTTTGAGCCCAGGCATTAACTCGAAACAAATTGTCGTTTAAATTATTTATGGTAGTATTGATATTGTTGATTGGACATGAACAGTAAAATTGGACATCGTCCGCTTACATATGGAGTTCGCAGTTCTCCAGGACATTTGGGAGATCGTTTATATAAATCGAAAAAAGTAGAGGAACCAACACTGACCCCTAAGGTACACTCCGGGTGAGTTCTATGAATTCCGACATGGTTTCAATGCAACAAACGGCCTGCAGTCTATTACTTAGATATGACTTAATTAGGCGCGCAGCATTAAGCTCAAATCCGTACAAACTCGACAACTTCGCCACTAATATTTCGTGATTGACCGTTTCAAACGCCTTAGAGTGGTCAAGCGGCGTTAGCAGAGTTACTTTATTGTCATCCAATGCTTTTCGAATATCCTCAACTTCGTCGATGAGAGCAGTCACACAACCGCGCTGTGTTCTGAAGTCAGATTGCTTATTGGAAATCATGTTATTTTTTGTGTTCATTTGTTTGTAAATTAGTAGTTCAGAAACTTTGGAAAAATATGGCAATATTGCATGGGGCCTGAACTCATAATCCGTTTTTGGAATCGGTAATATTTTTGCCTTTTTCCAGGCGGTTGGAAAAATGCCTGTAGTGAATATGGTGTTAAAAATGTGCGTAATGTAACGTAATAGTTTTGGTAAAAGTGATTTTAAAAATATAGGATGTATATTGTTTACGCCGACGGCATTTGACTTTATAGATACTTAGGATGCTTTCTAGCACGTCAGAATCGTCTACACAACAGAAGCTAAAAGTTGCTTTAAATTTTGGTATGTTGCTGCAGTTAAGGTATGGGTTTTCCGTAACTAAACGCAGCGCAATTTTTACAAATTTTTTATTTAGTTGATCCACACTTTCTACGTTATCAACAGCTTTTATATTATTTTTACCTAGACCCAGGACATGAATTTGTTTCTTTTTCGTGCCGTCTATCACTGACTGAAATTTGTGTGCATAAAAATTGATTTTTGCATCTTTAATGGCTTTATTTGTTTTTGATTTTAAAGATTGTACGCATTTTTACGCTCACATATTAAGTTTAAGATTTGTTCGCTGGACCATTGTTTGTCCGAATTAATAAAAGTTTTGTTCTTTAGAGGAACAAATTTTTCAAAAAGGTTGTTTATATTCGTTTGTAGAAATAAAGCCTGATTATTGACTGATGTCATTTTGTATATACTGCTGCAGTGAACCGCATTTAATGCTGCTGGAAACTGATCAAAAAGTTGTATTCTGTTCGTGTTATTGACAAAAAAAATATCTAACAGAGTGTTTCTTGTTTTTGTGAAATGGGTAGGAGAAGATATATTCACTGGAAAAGTCCAAGACCTTTCATATCGAATATCAAATGATTCTCTACTAAGATATTACTATTAAAGTCACCTGTAAGTATAATGTCAGTATAGGGCACTGTAATTTGTTCAAGGGTAGTTAGGAAATTACCGATGTCGACGTTACGTTAGGCCTGTAAACAATACCTATAAGTATTTTATCTGTACCACTATGAATTTCAAAAAAAAACAGGCATTCATTGCTATCGAGAGGTTGAAAACGAACAAGCTTTCACTGCAAACCATTTTTGACATAACTCGCAACTTCACCCCCATGGCCAACCCTGTCAGCACGAATTGCCGTGCAATGAATATAGTTAATCATACAATGGTTAAACCATGTTTCGGTTACGCATACGACATCCAGGCTACTGTTCTCAAATATGTATCTGAATTCGTCTATCTTTCGTCCTAAACTCTGAGCATTAATATGGCATATTTTTAGGCCGTTTTTTTGTTTGCATATAATGTTAACCATTATTTTAACATTGTCTCTGGAATTCAAACTAAAGTCACTGTTGGAGATCATTTTGATATATAAAAGTTAAAGACTTAGCACCAGCAACACATTTGATTAAGGGGCTCATGAAATGTTTATTAATTAAATTAAATAGATAATATACTCGTATGTTTTGTAAAGAGAAAAGGAAAATAAGAACACAATTGTTATTAAATATAATAAATACAACGCGACCTGAGTTAAAGTTGTTGTTGGTGATGTACGTCTTCACATTTGTTTTGCACATCTTCGCGTACGTTGTTACATCTCTGCGTAAGCCCAGCTGATTCACCTGTGCTGTTGTTTTGTGAGTACTCAATAGTTGGAGCTGTATTGCTAAAGTTGGGCTGCAGCTGTTGTTTGCTCTTCGCATAATTTTTGCTTGTCAAGCTTGTTAACGCTGAGCAGTTGTTGCAGTTGCTGCGGTTGTTGTTGTTGGTCAGACCTGCCGCGAAACCCATCACTTTGATGAGTTGTGACAGCATGCACGCGATTGTTACTGTTGGAATATATACTGAATAGTTCATATTGTTGGATTCAGCTGGATGTCTACTGCGGCTATTGTTCCGAGGAGAGTAACCCGCGTAAGCGATTTCATCTACCATTGCTGTTGATTCAGTGTAAATCGGAGAGTCTTCGCGTGTACATTTGACGTAAACTAAACCATGTCTTGTAAAAACAGCCCACAGTTTTCCTTTTTTTTTTTTATGATGGGCAACTTTAAAAATCTTATGATTGTGTTTTGTGAGGCATTCTTTAATATAAATGGGCTTTTCTGATTGAAATACTGCAGATGGAGCCGAAGCAAATCTTTTGAAGTGCGTTTGAAGTCGGCAATAGCTCGAAGCTCGTGATTTTTTTTCGCCCGGCGTGGCGAGTTTTATGAATATCGATGGGTCGGTTGACGTGCGCGGATTGCCAAAGCTTTTAAGACGGTATATGGACTTAACCGATGGAGTTTGTATTTTCAGTGTGTTGTTGCATAATGTTGTGAAAATTTCGTTTAGGTTTTCTTCGCTATGCATCGGTAAAATTTCGTTAAGGTTTTCTTCGCTATGCATCGGTGCACAGTGGAAGCGCAGATCACATGCCACAGAGGAGTTTTCCTGTTACGTCAGCATATGTTTCAAATGAAGAACTTCGGATTTTAGGTAATCTAACTCTGGCATTGCTTCTTCCAGCTTTGTGACGCGATTCGAAACATTATTTATTTCTTGGCGCAGCTCACTCTTAATTTTTGTTAGCTCATCTATAATTTTTGCCTGTTGAGCATCCATTTTATCCATGATGACCTCTGCTTTTGGTCGCGAAGCTTCAGAATTTGTGAGGTAACAGCTGATGTTGGAGGCACTGGAGAATACGGCGAGTTAGGTGCCGCAGAACGCAAACGCCTATTGGGTGCCATAGCCATTTCAATTAAGTTTTTATTAAAAAATCAAAGCTGTTTTTGTATGAAATAGAAAATCTATTTATTGTTTTTTTGTTGTTGTCTTTTTGGTTTGTTTCCACTTTCTTTTATTTAAGTTCAATTTTGTATATTTATTAACACCTTTTAGTTCTATCGAATTTTATTTGCACAAAAAGGAACGCACTTGTTTGGTAAACGATTTATTTATTTATTTTAATTTATAAATAATATAATCTTATTACTTTTCTCTTAATTTTCCATAAACACTTCTATATTATATTATTTAAATATTTTCAGAGTGTTCTGAATACTTTTTAAACATTGAAACGCGTTAATAAGTACAGAAGGGACATCGATTTGGATGAGTTAGCTGAACGTTAAGCTAATTTTTTCTAAATAACGTAAAAAAGTCTTTTATTTTCGACAGTTGAATAACTTTTCTTTACTGTAAAACAGGCGAACTACAAGTTGAACTTCGTTTTTTTCTTCTGCACACCCAAGCGCAATATGTGATAATATGTGTGTGCCATGACTGATATATTTATATATTTCGGGTGTTTTTTTTATAGCGCATAACTTTAAATTGAAATAAGACACAGAAAAATGGTTTTAATATACATGAAATTGGCTTTATTTTAAAGAAAATTAATAATAATGTCTGAATATGGTTTCGGAAATGTGACCGCCGTGGCTGGCGCGTACACGTCGTAATCTGAAGATCCAATTTTTACACGCTCTTTGCAGTAAATCACGTTGGAAATGACGCGTCGAATGTTGGTTTCCAAGTGCTCAATTGTTGCTGGTTCATCGGCATAGACATGCGACTTTACATATCCACAAAGAAAATAATCTAATAGCGTCAAATCGAACGAATTAATGGTTCGTCAAATGTTTCTTTCAGTTAATTAATTGTATAGCGCGCTGTGTGACATGTGGCGCCGTCCAGATGAAACCACATGTCTGCAACATTAATTCTTTCTAATTAATTAAAATTTTTTTTAATATTATAAGTAATATACAGAGATTTGCTATTGGAGACTTTCAAACAAGTACAACAAGTAGAGGTGCGGTCTTCACTTCACTCTCAACATCATCTTCTACGTTCAGCGTTGCAAAAATATTGTTGTTATTAAGTTTGAGCACTTGATATTTTATTTTTATTGATATTATTGTTATTAATAATGACAAAATTAACATATTTTGCAGTGGTAGATCATCGCTAAGTAAGTCACTGCGCTGGTTCTCTTGATCCCTACTGTATTCTGTATTCACTGCGGAGGCTTTGGTCATATTAAAGGCCATTGTGGCAAACAGTGGCAAATTCGTCATATTATGACGATATTTCCAGATTGTGTTAAAATGGTACTACGTACTGCAACAGGAGAGGATGCACAAATATTTGGGAAAGTCTCAAAGTGAATAAGTATAAGCAAAATAGAGCTAGAGCATGACTTTGTGGATTTTATGATACGCCATGGTTTTACACAATATTTGCACCGGAAGCTGCTTAAGTATGAAAACCTGCAATTAACTGTTAACAACGGCAGAAGCATTATGAGGGTGAACACGTATGTACAGTTGCAAAGCTTTCGAACAAAAGTCCAGACATTGCTAAAGAAGGGGTCAAAATTACCCAATACCAGAACAATATTAAACTTTTCTGGGTGCCTACAAAGTCTGATCTATCCGATAACGAGGAAGCCGATACCACCACAAAAATTACCACCAGACTCTTTGGTTTTTCGTGTCGCATAGGCGAATTTTTAGGGGGCAAATGCAACATTAAGTACTTAAGAACTGAGACAAGTAACAACATAACTACTCTGCCAGTAACGTATCCAGAAGCAAAGTAGAATTTCCGCCTTCTTCAACATGTTGTCAAGTTCAGCCAATCATTCGACTTCGTCTGGGGTACACGAAGCTGACTCCATGAATACCTTCTCCCTACTTACAAAGAACCGCCTACTTGGGTCTTTTGCAATCGTGAAACCATGACCATTAACCACCTGTTAATTTTATGCCCAACGCTTAGTTCATGAAGAAATAAATTTATTTTAAATAATTCGCTTCTTGATATTTTAAAAGATACTAATGAAGATAATACCATATAAGTAAAGTTTATAACATTTTAAGTAGCTGTAATATAATTTGTTACATTTAATTTTATTTTGAATCCAGCTGATGGCTTCGTTGCTAGAGCTGACTTTTTATGTTGTATATTATTTTATGAATATATATCTTTTGAATAAATAAATTAACAAAACATTTGAAAATTTATTTACATGTTTTAATTTGGAAAATTATTTTCTGAGTTCGACAAGTTAATTTTTTTAGCGTTGATCTAGTGTATTTAAACAGGCTTAATGAACGTTAGATTTGCCAGAGAGAGAATAACAACAATGTATACAGGACAGGAAGATCAGACGATGGTTTCGGAACCAGCCACGGTTCTTCATCAATGATCTTAGTGGTAGTTCTTTGTGTTTCAATCTATATAAGCTACTCATAATTCGAAATTGTAATCGAGAATTACCACTACAAGAATTTAAATTATTATCACTGAATGGTATTATTGAAACAGACAGTTATTCTCTCTGGCAGACTTAACTTTGCATAACTAAGCCAGTTTGAATGCATTTTAATTGCATTAAAAAATCGTGAAACTTAAGTATACAATACCTAAAAATCAATAAACGCTGCCGGTACACAACTTTTAAATATAAAAATATGATGATAGAGCGACTCTGAGAAGAAGAAAACTTGCAGTACATCAGGTGTTTCGATACCGGCATTAAAAGTATAGATGCTAACAAGGTATCGGAGAAAAATACTCGATACCAACTAGTATCGTACTCTAATAGTACAATAAGTAATATAATACTTTAAAAAAATACAATTTATTATGTGTTTAATATGCGTAAAAAATTGCATCCAGGCAAGCCACGAAAGAATATCAGAATCGAGAATACAGTTTAAAAAAGAATCTTGTCAATTTGAATGAGAAAAATGTATGTGGCATTAATTGCTGTTGTTTTTTCTGTAGAAAAAACATAAATAGTCAATTGGGATTCTGAATTATGCATAAAAATTATGAATCTACATCATTAGATTTTTTTTCTGTGAGATGTTCTTACGGACCTAGTAGGCAATTGAGAAGCAGAGCCTTTTCCTTTTCTCGACGGACGAAAATAACGTTCTATAAGTGTCTTATCCTTCCATTCTTAAAGTATTGCGCTGAGACGTGGACATTGTCCACCAATGATGAGAGGCTCTTAGGAGTGATCGAACGGAAGATACACCGTAAGATCTATATTCGAATATGCGTATATAAAATGAGATTGAACCATGAGTTGTACGCCGATACTGACAGCGCATAAATATATATGTCTTTGTTACTAGATGTATTTGTTACTAGATATGGGGCATTCGCTACATAAACAGCCGGTCTGTTAAAATTGTCGAGAGCTGAAAGAATGAGCGAGTATAGACTGAATAAAACAAACGCAAGCCACAGACTAATGGCGATTGTTTTACGATAAAATCTCCAGCAAAAACTGCAGCTGAGAGACAGCGAGAATGTAAACTTCGTCGAAAAATGGAGGCCCAGCAAAATTCAGATTTTGGCCGAAATTCCAGCTTCCACGAAAGAGAATGGCAGAAGATTTACATGAAAATTTGCTTGAAAATCTTTCCTCCGTGGAAAGAAAACAAATCGCATCAGCACAACAAAACATAGACGATATTTGATAAGTTTCTAGTCAACCTCATAACATTCGCGAGTTCTGAGACCGGCAAGTAGCAACTTTTCCACCTGTAATGATGAAGAAAATAAATTTGTATGCTTTGAGTATGAATATTTTGATGAAGATGATGATTTTGCAGAGGGTCGTTGCTTGCATTGGAAATGCAAACGATTAAAATGATGTTAATCCAGATGTAGCACAATCAGAGAATCATCAAACTGAACTATACAACGCTTATCGTTTGCATAAATCAGCACATAAACAATTTCAAACCTAGTTGGTTAAAAATTCCTTCGGCCACGCCCGTAATGTAATGTCTGCGATAAACTTTGATTTTTACAAGATTACTGAACTTAACCTGAAAACCTAAAACGCAAACTTTCTGAAGAAGTAAACTTCTGTAGTACGTCCCACTGACGCACACAATTTTTTTTATTTTTATTTAACTATGCTTTTCTATAATATACTACTAAATTTAATTTCCCAGCTCAGAACACTGGCCGAACCCTTCAGTAAATGAAAAGATGCGATACAAAATTTAAAATTTTGACCTATAAAACAAATAAAAAAAAAATTTTTTAAAATTATTCTTTTTAGTTGTAAGCCCCCCGGGAAAACATGGTGTTTATTTAGTTTCTTGTTCTTTTCTTTTAATGGCACTACAGCATATGGGTTCAAGGCCAAACTATTCGCATCTACTCATGTTGTGCGTATTATTTATTTATACACGAATTTATACAGTTTAATGCCGAATCCGAAGTGAAAAGCTTTTCATAGGCAATTTTTACTCTTGTAGGTTTTCCATTCCCTGACAAGAGGTGGTGCCGGCTAGAAAAATAGTTTTTCTACTTTTTTATTTTGCCTATGCTGAGATTTGAACCTAGGACACTCTGCGTTGCAGGCCAAAGCACTACCAACTACGCCACGGCGTAGTTATTTACTTTCTACTGTTTATTTATTCTCAACAAATAAAAATGTTCGATCACTGGATCGTGTTAAAAGCAAATTATTGCAACTTACAAAATAAATTCACCAGTTAACAAAACACTTAAAAATTACTTGACAATTATATTACACACTCTTGAGCTGTGACTCTTTGTATTCCGCTGCTGCAGTCGTATTTATAGCTCAGATTTCGTCAAAATTCCAAAAATTCCAGAGGTCTTCGAAGTTTTTATTTTTTTTTTTTTTTTTATACATTCTACACATAAATTCCAGAGGTCTTCGAAGTTTTTATTTTTTTTTTTTTTTTTATACATTCTACACATAGGGGTACCCCTATGATTGCAGAGCATTGTGTAGATTGGAATGAAGGTTAACAGGTGGGAGGAAGAAGCAGGGAAAAGTAGTAATGAGCGTTTGCTTTAAATTTGCAAGGGTCATAAAAATCGGGACAAATATTTGTAGGTAGCTTATTCCAAATACGCGCGGTAATACTGATAAAAGAACTGTCTCTGTAATGCGTAGTGCGGTGGAACACCGTGTTTACGTGGAAGGCGTTAGTTCCGCTTGCTGTTCGTGTAGTTCTGGTGAACACACGAACTGGCGGCATCAACTTGCGCATCATCAGCAGAACATCTACCGTGAAAGTAACGGTAAAACAGAAAGACGCAAGCCACGTTTCGACGATGTTCCAAGGAGTCAATATCGCTGGAAACTACTGGCTCCTATTAGCTTAATCGCTCGGTGTTGAATATGGTTCAGGAGCTCCAGTCCATAGGTGTGAATTAAACTCCAATTTAGGACGTATATAAGTGGTGTAGATCATGCTGAGATCAGCCGGAATGAAATATTTTTTACACCGCCAAAGAAAGCCGAGACACTTGGCTGCTTCTTTCGACACGTCAAAAATGTGTTTATGCTAACGAACATCACATTGGATGTATATGCTCAGAACATCAAGAGTCGCTGCCTCCGCAATACCTACGCCACCCATATCTAGACAATATTAGGTCTTACGCGCATTGAACTAAACTATTCGTAAGGCCACACCCGGAGATTGACTGGAGATCATAACATGACTTTTATTCTCAATCTCCAAAGAGTTGGGGCGTTTTGAGCAGGCATATGAATGAGAAATGGGATTCTTCGTTAATGACAGAAGGTCTTTAATGAAGATAACTAAAAGGGTGGGGAAGACCGAATCCTGCGGCACTCCAGCATTAATGGCAAGATCTTCCGAAATAATGCCGTCTAACACAACACGGATAGAGCGGCCGCTTAGAAAGTTCGTGATCCATCGTGTGAAGTTACTCCTGACCGCATGCGCAATCAGTTTTGACATCAGTGCTTTATGCCATGGACACTATGGTACCAGTGCTCGGTGTGGACCACCATGAGATTGCCCGTAGAGCGATTTCGACGGTAACCGTATTGGCGGTCATTAGCAATTCGTTTTGCTCAAAATATTTGAAAAAGTGAATGTTAACTACACTTTCCATAACTTTGGATACCGTAGAAAAGATTGCGATTGGTTTGCAGGTTCCATTTCCAGGTTCCGTAGTCCTGTCCATTTTAGGAACTGGTTGGACATTCGAAACTTTCCAACAAGACGGAAAGCCATCGGGTCCCGAAGCTTTGTTTATGTTAAGATTTGGAAGAACTCTTTTAACTACTCGCGTTCGAAAATGTATCTCAGGCATAATTCGGCGAATATTACAAAAAGCTGTACTAAAATTTCCCAACATATATGAGCCTAGACAAAATTAAAACAAGACAAGAGGCAGGGAATGCAATCACTAGACACAGATAAAGAGATAGACAGCCACGATCGAAGTTAACAGATAATGCTATGTTTTGTGTCATTATATAACATAGCCACGATCAATTAGCATGCCCACGAACCTCGAAGCTTTTTCGCAGTTTATATTCTACCGTTGCAGATCACTACACATATAAGTAAATAAACATCTGCGCTTTTATTAATGCATACATGGATACATACGAATGCTGTTGTTCTGGAAATATCGTCATAATATGTATGTATTTTATGCTTTTTATACATATAATTTTGCAAAAATTTGTAAAATTTTTGAACAAAAAAATTGTCCTCTACATTGCCCTTGTGTGTACCTTTTCTATATCTGTTTGCTTAAGGCCCTTTTCGTTTGTATGGTACACGCACAAGTTCTTTATTAGTGTCTCCCCTTATGCTTAATTTTCTCCTTCATTATAATATGTTTGTGCTTTTATCATCATTTTCTTTTATGATTTCTTTTTAAATTTTTCCTTGAATTTTTTTAACGACTGTTTTATGTTTTTTCGTTTTCTTTATTGTTTATTAAATAGACGTGCAAAGATCACAGCACGCCACTGTTGACAGTTGTGCGGAAAAATGAGTCCATTCAAATGGAAAGAAAAATCTATTATGCAAGGTTTCACCCAAAAAAAAAAAAAACAACAAAAATGGCAGTGAAATGGAAGTGAAAAAAGTCGGGCACAAATACAAATACAAAATCAAGTATATTGCATAAATAAATACAACCAACGTCACCACAAATTATTAATCTAAATTCACGCACACATTTACAATGCACGCATTTAGACGAAGTAGTTGAAAACAACACTATAAAGTAGGGTTAACTAGGTAGTCTCTAAAGTGGATGTGAATAAGGATGGGGGAAATGGAAATAGAAAAAAAAATAGAGAGCCGGTCATTTTCCGATATTTTGCCAAATTGATGGAACATAATTTCTGGTTTGTTATTGATGCAGTGTTGGCCGTCAGTTTAAATTTTAGATTTGTGCTTGAAATTTAACCTAGCAGCCGAGAGGTGGCCAGTAGAAGTGATAAAGGCTATTTAGCACAATGAAATTAAGGGGGCAATCAATTTGATTACAAAATT
The DNA here is from genome assembly GCA_958295655.1 of Palloptera scutellata. Taxonomy (NCBI): domain Eukaryota; kingdom Metazoa; phylum Arthropoda; class Insecta; order Diptera; family Pallopteridae; genus Palloptera; species Palloptera scutellata. The sequence goes on along the minus strand of OY282453.1, from coordinate 4,494,259 downwards.
TAAAAAAACATGAAAAATTATTGCTCAGGCAAAGCCTTGCCGAGAATCTAACCCAGAGCCCGTGAGATTATAATCTAGCACCCTACTACCACACTGAAAAAAATTATTCATTAATTTTTAACCCTCACAGAAGTGTGATTACAGAATACACCATTCATTAAAAACTTTTAAGTAATTTTTATAAATAAGTTCATTGTTTTCAATGAATAAACTTAATATATATAATATAAACTTAATGAAAATTTTCACTCATAAATCTTGATTTCGAACAAATTCAAAATTTTTCCAGATTTTGTGATTTATGTACAAGTTAATGAATGCTGTTCATTAAAATTGGTTTATCGTATCTTTGCATAACGGGAGAAGCCATACACTATGGTAATAACTGTAGCCACACCCATATTTTAACAATTAGTTGGTTTTAAGAATAAATCCAATAGATGTTTATGAAAGAGCACTATAAATTTGTTAATTTCAAATCAAAATATCTTAATAGTATTCTAGATTTTTGAATATACACGAAACAAGAAAATGGTTAATTTTTATTGAGCCTCCTTAATCTTGAATTACGAGTTGGCATCTTATGTATTAAGTTTACCTATATACTAATATCCTGAGTAATTTATTTCCATGTTACAATGTGCTTTTCAACTCTGAAACATTTAGGTATTGCTTGTTTCTTCATAAATTCGTCATCAAATGTTTACTTTTTGGTTCTGGAAGCTGAAAACTGGATGGTAATTTCAAAACTTTGATGTTATTTGACTTCAACCATATTCTTGTCTCTTGAATGCTATGAACGAAAGCGTTTTTACGTTGAGAAATCCATTTTATTTTGCAAAAACTGAATCAAATTCATCCTAAACATTGTTGTATATTCTACAGAATTCATTCAATTAGTCTGAAAGCTTCTTCCTAACCATTAAAGTATCTTCAACAAAAATTTTCTTTTTTTGAAAATATCGAGTTCATTTTCTCCAATATGACCTAAGTCCATGAGTACCATCCAAATTAATTTTTTTTCGTCAGCAAAAATTACCTAATATCGATTAATTTGTCAAATTGATAGCAAATTTATTTGGTACAAATTAAAAATTTTTCTCCAGTTCAATGCATGTTTCAACACGGCGAGAGAATAATCTGGATATGATCTAATCTGGATATGATCTACGCTTAAAACACGAGTAACATCCATCGGTAGACATTTAAGCCACAATTTTTACTCACTCCACTATTTTATTGAATCGATTCTTCCAATACTTTCACATTAGTCTATCACAGTAGGTTAGGTTTTCTAGCAGTTTCACGGACGCTAAGATCAACCTCTCTAGTTAAAAGCAGACATTTTGCGTTTTTCTAAGGAATTGTTAAAATATGGTTGCGTCTACTATAGTTATGTACGAGGGTACAGATAGGTGGCGTTGCTGAGGGACGTTGGCATTACCGTCGTGTATTGCCATCTGCCACACGACACCACACTAAATTTCAAACTGATTCATAGGTTAGTTTTTATTTGGCAGCCATTAGTATCACACGTGTTTCGTGTTTCGCGATAAAATGGAACAGGAACAATATCGATCCGTAATTCGCTTTTTATTTTTGGATGGAAAAACATGCGAAGAAATAAAAGCAAAGTTGGATGCTGTCTATGGGGACCTTTCACCATCTATGACAACCGTAAGATATTGGTTCAACGAATTTAAACGTTTGATGATATTTTTGATGAGGAGCGCCCAGGCCGCCCGGCAGACATGGTTACCGAGGAAATCGTTGAAAAGGTCCACAACATGATTCTCGCGAATTGCTTACGGTGGACAACAAGCGGATACGGAATTGTCGGGGCAAAATTGCATGAATTGAACTACGAATTGCTGCCGCACCCACCATAGTCGCCCGACTTGGCTCCCTGCGACTTCTTTCTGTTCCCCAACATGAAACGTGCCTCTTCATTCCTAACACGGGTACTTATTGATCTACCCTCGTAGTGATGCCAATCAAAATTTTATAATAGTTATCAGAGGTGTTTTCAATCATATATGTACAAATTTTTTATTATGTAATTTAGTTTTTAATAAAGTGACCTTTATTATTCAATAGTATAATTATTATGTTGACAAACAGACCTTTACTTTACATTTGTTTTTTAATTTGTACTGTGTTCAAATGTTCTATACAATTTATACAAGTAACAAAATCGGAAAATAATTTTCCAAATTATTTAATTTAACCCTAATCGGTTCTATGTATGCGATTGCTTACATTTATTTTTTTTGTTTAAGCAAATTAAATATAGTAAATATTGTAAGAATAATATTGTATATTGTATAAATAAAGTACAATTTTACCAAAAACATTTTTTTTTTTTTTTAAATACTAATTTCTACTATCAATAGATGTCGCCCTCGCTTAGTTTAGCTACAACAAAAATGTCGACTAATCGGTTCTTCTCTATGCGATCGCATACACAAACATTAACCGTTAGTAAATTGTTTTTACTAATAGTTATGTTTCATTCTTTTTTATTGTCATCAAAGAACAAACATCGTATTTTGTGTTTTATAAATATTTTGTGAGTTTTTACTTTTTTAAAAAAAAAAAAGATAGATCGAATTTTTTACGAACGAACGAATCACAACGGATCCTCTTCCGGCCCAACACGACCGAGGGGCGCATCCGCCTAATGCATGTCGGTGACCGAATCAACCTTTACGCGAAAATATGTAATGAGCCGCGTATATCCAAATAGGCATTCTTTACAACTACAGATATAAAATCATCAGCTGTAATTTAATATGATAAGTAAGTTTATTTTGATGTGTTCCAGTGAATCGGAAATGTTGAATAGATTATAATGTTCATTAAAGACTCTACATATTCCACGAAAAGGATCTTCGAGCATAGTTTGTTCTGCAAATGCTAAGTTTAATAGGAATAAAATAACTTGAGCTTCTACAGGGTATATTAAAGTTTATTTCGTTTAGTAAATACGAAGATGATAAAATGCCATTCAAAAGCTTTACAAGAAATGTTATATTCAGCATTTTTCTTCTGCTTATCAATGTCGGTAGATAAATAAGTTTTAATCGATGTTCATACGGTGGAAGCTTCAAAAGAGGATTCCAAAAAAAATCCACAGTGCAAAAATAAGAAATTGTTTTTGACCCGACTCAATTTTTCTTGTGTAGCAATTATATTGAGGATTCCAGACAGGAGATGCATACTCAAGGATGGGTGTAAAAATTTAAGTTAATAGCGTTTTTGTTGTATAAAGGTAGTTAAACTCCTTTGACCAGCGTTTAACAAATCTTAAAGAACTTTTAACTTTGTTCACACACGAGTTGATATGTTGTTTAAAACTTAATTTAGAGTCCATTGTCCAGCCCAAATCAACAAATATCAATACATGACTCAGAGTCTGATCCTGTAGAGAATATTTAGCAGACATAGGTTGTCTCCTTGTAAATGTTATAAACTTACATTTATCAAGATTGAGTAAAATCAAGTTAAATCGGTACCATTTTGAAAAATTATCAAGATCTTCTTGCAGAAATTTTTGTTGGATTATAGAGCTGTAAGATAAGAACAACTTCACATCATCAGCATACATTACAATTTTGCAATTTCGAATAACAGATGGCAAATCATTGATAAACAGAAGAAATAATAAAGGTCCCAGATGACTCCTCCCCTGAGGAACTCCGAAACTAACAACAATGATTTTTGATACGGTATTTCGGGAAATCACCTTTTCTTTTCTGTTAGTGATACATATATGACTCTATCCAGCTCAAAAGCAAGGGCGGCAATCCAATCTAACTTAGTTTTTTAATAAGGGGACCATGATTGACTTTATCGAATGCTTTGCTGAAATCAGTATACCATATATAACATCACTTTGTTGGTTATTAATAAATCCATTTATTACACATGTAGTGAATTCTAAAAGGTTCGTCGTTGTAAATATGTAGATCTCCCCTTAAGGAACCCATGTTGCGATGTGTTGATCAATGTTATAACAGAGTGCATAATTTGGGTAGTAACAATTAATTCAAATAACTTAGGTATCACACTTAATTTCGCAATACCTCTATAATTTGAAATATTGGATTTAACACCATTTTTGTGAAGAGGAACAATAAAAGATTCTTTCCAACAAACAGGGAAATATACTGATTGTAAACATTTGTCAAAGATTATGGCAAGAGGTTTATATAAAATTTCGGTAAAATTTTTTAATATGCAACTCGGAATATAATCGGGCCCAGATTTAAGTGACTGCTCAAGAGACTTAAGGTGGTGAAGAACATATTGAGCATCTATTGCTGGTAAACAAATAGTATTTAACGAATCAATAAGGAAGGGGTAAAAGTCATTGTAATTGAAGCTAAACGGGGAACATGTAGATTTGAAAAAATTAGCAAACAAGTTCGTAATTTCAATGTCATCACTATGAAGAAAAAAGATCACCAAGACACGGAGGGAAGTCGGAGTTCTTACGATTCGAATTAACAAAGTCATAAAAAAAGATTAAGGATCGTGATGAATTTTCGTTTTTATACTAATATTTAAATAGTTTCTATAACAACAGTCTGCTTTATATATTCATGACGTAGGCGGGAATAGTTACAATAATCCATATTTCTACCAGTTCCTTTATAAACTTTAAAAGCTCGCGTCTTCCGATTTTTTAAGTTTCTTAAATCCTTTGTGAACCAAATGGACCCAGTATTCGTAAAAGAAGTTTTAACTTTAAGTATAGGTTGTTCAAATGTTTTATATAAAATATTATCAAATAGAGATATGCAGCTGTCAATGTTCAGATTATTTAACGGCCAAGAAGCAGGTAAAATTTTACTTTCAGTCGAAGTTGAGATTGCAATAGTGGGAATAGCTGGAAATTCATCAATAACTATGGGATATTGATTCATAGCCAAAGGAGAAGAAAAAAATGTTGGCGGGAACATCGATGGCACTACACGGGGTAAGACATTGCGTAGCTTTCTTAACCCGCAGGGTTTAAATAAGTGCGTAAATTATACCGATTCTCAATTGGGAGCACAAAATTATTATCCTCGTCATAATGTACCAATCTCACTAAATCCGTTTTTAGTAGTATTGAACATTTTGCTTATTTCGACTTCGGGTGATCTACACTTTAAACAATAAAATTTGGGAACCACTGCACATGTAAACCGTACCGTTTGCAAATATATATTTAAAAGATGAAAAAAGTTTGGGAATAGCTGCAAATGCAAATTACCGTTTGCAGATATGGATAAATATGTATAATGTTGAGAGTGTACAAACAGTAAAGATACGAAAAATAAAGAATACAAAAATAAGAGAACAGAAGTCGCTCTCACTGATAAAGATTCAGCTAAAATATCATATTTGTATGTATGTATGTTTATATGTATGTTTGTATGTATGTATGTATATATGTATATATATATAGTTTGCACGTTAAATAAAATAGGACAAATAAGAAAATTTAATACCTAAATTATTTAATTAAAAATTAATGATTTGATAAAATTAAACAATATCACCCAGTGGCTCCAAGTCCGACCAATTACCAAACTCGAAACAAACACCAAAATCAAGATGAAATAAATAAAAATTTTAATTTCCACAAAGAACAAACAAAAACAACACTGTCTTGTTCAATTGTCTTTCAACTTATGATTCGATTTGATGACAGAGAAGAATGTTTGTCTACTCCTGTTCGCGATAAATTGGCAGCAATTAGAAATGTATTTGATCGATGGAATAATAATTTGAAAACTATTTATACACCAGGAACAAATGTAACCTTTGATGAGCAGTTGAATCCGTACGATGGGCGTTGTCCATTTCGGCAATAGATTCCCTCGAAATGGAATTAAAATATGGTTCTTATGTGACTCATCGAATTTTTATGCATATAGCACACAGGTCTACATTTTTATATGTATGTAAGTATATGTTATGTTCGTGTCGTCGCTTTTTTTTTAGTTGAGCTTGGAGATCGATATATAAGAAGGCGTACCCACATGCCAAGAACTTCTGATGCTACTTCTAAATGGACCACTCCAACATTGGAATTTAACGAAGAAAAGAGGTCGTTGTCATGTTTGTTCATGGAAAGCCAACAAAAATCTTTTTGCAACACGTTGTGGAAAACATAAATGTTATGTTTTTGCAGAAAATTACTTTACAATTTTTTCAAAATGCATCAATCAATAAGGTTTTTCTATTTTAAAAAAGTGGTTTTTTGTTTTTATTTGATTTTTAATAATTTTTTTATTTAATTTTTGTGAATTTTTTCTTTTAAACAATAAAGCTTTCAAACATGAAATCTACCTCTGCTTTTTAGTGTTTTACCTTTAGGAAAGCTTGAAGAAAAGGTGTGTATACAGAAGAACCGATTCGTACCATAGTTTGACAGGACCAATGAGGGATAAAGAACTGGGCTCGCTTCAATAGGTATATGAAACAAAGAACTTTCTTCAGTGTAATGCTTATACAAAAAAGGAACTGACTACACAAAAAATGCTAGTTAAAAATATATTTCCGACCGTTATTGTGGTGATAAGTTGAGAAGAGGATAACAAAAAATATAATACCATTCAGTGAAAATATTTGAAATTCCGTAATGGTAATTCTCGATTAAAATTCAAATATGAGTAGCTTATGTGGATTATGAGGGACCATGGCTGCTTCCGAAACGATCGTCTGATCTGCAAACCTAACGCTCTAAAAGATGAATCTGTCAAATACGGAAAAATATTATTAAAAAAATATTTCAAAAACGTGTTGGCAGTTGCAAAATAAGAATGGTATACAAAACAGCAGAAAAATTAAAAGAAAAGTGAAAAAAAATTTAAACTTTTTAAATTATTTGAAATAAAAGTTTTCAAACGTGAGTAATTGTAACTAATTTATATAAAATAAAATGTTATTTGTATTTGAGGAATTTGAACCCTGGCCTCAAATTGCCGTGTGCGTACTAACGTTTTATTAAGGGTGATTTTTTTTGCTACTTGGTTTTTGACGTATGATTTCTGACGTATGATTTCTGGTTCTAAATAAGAACCATATTTTAATTCCATTTCGAGGGAATCTATTGCCGAAATGGACAACGCCCATCGTACGGATTCAACTGCTCATCAAAGGGGTTACATTTGTTCCTGGTGTATAAATAGTTTTCAAATTATTATTCCATCGATCAAATACATTTCTAATTGCTGCCAATTTATCGCGAACAGGAGTAGACAAACATTCTTCTCTATCATCAAATCGAATCATAAGTTGAAAGACAATTGAACAAGACAGTGTTGTTTTTGTTTGTTTTTTGTGGAAATTAAAATTTTTATTTATTTCATCTTGATTTTGGTGTTTGTTTCGAGTTTGGTAATTGGTC